>MKYW01000009.1:2910628-2937686 GCA_015776835.1 Aphidius ervi
AAATGAAAAAAACAGAAGAAAAAAAAAAAAAAGAGAGTAGCCTGATTGTCGGGATAATGATCTCGATGAGCTTGTTTCTTTTTTTTTTTATCTTTTTATTTTTTTTTTTGCTTCTTATCTCTATATCAATTCACTTTAATTTGGCCACTCTTCTTCCACTCGATTCAATTTCCAAAGAGCTAGCGTTCATCAGCCTCTTTTATACTCCATTTACCCTATTTTATCATGCAAAATTTTTGTCAATAATTGCTCTGAAGAAATTCATCATTATCTTTCATATAATATTTTTAATTAATAAACACAATGCGGATAATTAAACTTTAAAATATTATTATTAAAACTATAAAATGTATAAATAATATTATTATAATTTAATTATATATGTAACATCAAAATGAATATTATATATAAATTAAATTTTTGATGTTCATTTACAGAGGAAAATTATGATGCATTTTGCTTGTCGTACATGTTCACTTACCGTAACTTTGAAAAGGGAACACTTGGTTTGGCATGGACTGGTGATCTTAAAAATGCTGGTGGAGTTTGTGAAAAAAATGGGGTAAGTTTTTAAAGACGATTATGGGTAATAATAAAATGAATTGTCCTTTTTTTAAAATTTTATTTTTTCAACATACAAACTTTTAAGTTTTATCTTTATTACAAATTTTTTTTTTATACATCATAAAATCAAATTTGTGAGAAATAATAATAAAAATCCATGAGTATATATTTATTACAATTTTTCATTTATAAATAATAATAATAATAATAATATTAATTTAAAATATATAATATTTAATTACAGCACTATCGTGGAAGTATGAAATCACTAAATACTGGTATAATAACTTTACTTAATTATGGAAAACACGTACCACCAGCAGTTTCTCATGTCACTTTGGCACATGAAATTGGTCACAACTTTGGATCACCTGTGAGTCATTATAAAAATAATAATTTTCAACTTATATATATAATACATTAATTATTCCATATATAGAATAATGCAGCACAAAGTGTATATTACTATATTTTAGTAGATAAATTTTGTGGTCATATAACACATACCATCATACGTATGTAACAAGAAACATTGTGGTTAACTTAAAGCTCATTCAGAGGGTATTGCCCATTCTCAGAACTACTCTTATCATGAAGGCTAATATAGCATTTTCAACATTTCTAACATTTCCAACACCTGCAACTTTCAAAACTCATAACTTTAAATTATCAATGTTACATTTAAATTATTACATATATATATCTAAAAAAAATTTAATCAATTTTAATATTTTATTTAACAGTTATACAATTCTGATGATAATTTAATATTTATATTTTTTAATATTACCATGAATTTTACGTCATTTAAAATTCTATATTTTTCATATTGAAAATTAATTTCAAATTTAAATAGTAAAAATATACTTTTTTTTTTTATAAATTATTGTTTATTATTGTTATAAACAAATGCATCAGTAGAAATTTACAAAAAAAAATATTTTACTTTTTCAAAATGTCCTTTATTTAATGGATATTTCAGAAATACTGTGCAACAAATATTTATTGTAAAAAAAAAATATTAAAAGTAAAAAAGACCAGTGGAAAATTATAAAGTTAAAATTTTTTAAAAGTTTAAACAATTGTTTTTACAATAAATATTCGTTGCACAGTATTTCTGAAAAATCCATTAAATAAAGGACATTTTAAAGAAGTGAAATATATTTTTTTGTGGATTTCTACTGATGCATTTATTTATAACAATAATAAACATTAAACATTTTATGTGTCGCGCGGTCTATCAAGCGCTCGTATATGTTACCGATTTAATCCTTCGAAGATTACTCTTTCGTTATTTAATTTATTTCGTTAGCAACAAAAAAAAAAAAACTATGTCTCACTCACTCTTTTTTTTTTTGTTTTTTTGTTGCTAACGAAATAAATAAAAAAATAATAGAAAAAGGCAAACAGAAAGAAATTCATATGAGAGTAAGTGAGAAAAAAACAATGACCAATCAAATGTCTGGAAGACCAATGATGTTTGTCCTTTTTATATAAGGATTTAATTTTCAATGTAATATGAAGCATTTTATATTAAAAATTAACGTAATATTTAATTTTAAAGTGCTACAATAATAAATAATTAAATTTGCATTTGTAAAATAAATTAAAATAAATATGTTACAGCATGATTCAGATGAATGTTCACCTGGAGGTGAAGATGGTAATTTTATAATGTTTGCACGTGCAACTAGTGGTGATAAACAAAATAACAATCGTTTTAGTCCCTGCAGTATTGTCTCAATCAATCCAGTATTAAATGCCAAAGCAAGATCTACCAAAGGTTGTTTTGCAGGTATAATATTATAATATATATTTTATTATATCATTATCATTATCACACTGTGCTTTGTTTGCATCTAATTCTGGATATTGCTTATCGATAATTTAGTCTATAAATTTCAATACTCCAATAATCTCAAAGTGGTTTCAATGAAAAAAGAAATAATAATAAAAAAATAAAACAAAGATAGTATACAACGATAATAATAATAAAAAAAAAATAGTAAATTCTATTATTATTTGATTTTTTTTTTTCTGCTAAAAACATCAGAAAAAGAGATTGGATCCTATCGAGTGGAACAGATAAGACATCGATAATCAAATCAGACAATCCAACTGAACTCATTCAATTAGTGTCCAAGTATAATCGTATTAAATAGTCTATTGATTTCAACCCTCTTGTATTTCAAGTTGCAATAAGAAAATTTAATATCCTTGAATTATATTTATACGAATATAGAAAAAAAAAAATTAATAATATTTTTTAAATCTTTATTTATTTTATAATTAAATTTATTTATAATTAATTTGATTGTAAATATAATGAATGAATTTTTAGTATATTTTTAAAAAAAAGTTGATAATAAATATTTGAAAATAGTTTGAATTTGATGCTCTGTGGTTTTCCAATGAACGGTTGGTAGGCAAGAGTGTAAAGGGTAAAGGTTTTCAAAGTTTGAAAATTACTGATATATACATACATATATGTATGTATGGAGTACAGATGTAGATAATAGTACATTGGATGAGTATGCATAGGATGCCTAGTTCCAAATGTTCATCATCAAGAAGCAATTTCAGTTTCCGTATCGAAATGGTACAGGTATTTTCGATAGCAATTGTAATTCCAATAGTTCATTGGATCGCAATCATTCTATATATACCGCTAAATTGTGACCACAAAATCAGTTTTTTTAAACTTGTTTTTTATTGTTAAATACATTTACGAATATATTTTATTATTTAATAAAATACAAAGTAATTATTTTTATATTAAAATAAATGAATAATTTTAAAATCAATATATATATTAAATTTTTTTTTCTTTTAGAATATAATTATATTTATTATCTTCTGGTCTATTGATTTCTCCATTATCTGACTTTTAAAATAAATTAATTTTTAAATTAAACCAGGGTATTAAATATAAAAAAAAAAAAGAAAAAAAAAGCTATTGGATTTTTATTTTTCAAGATTAAAATAAACACTTTACGAATAAATTAAATTTTTAATTATTTACTTTATTGAATATTGATTTTATTATTAATTAATTATTTTTTAAATATATATTTTTTTTTCTCTATTGTTATATATAGTAGTTCAATCAATGATTAAAATTTCAGAGTATCAAACAGCTATTTGTGGAAATGGAGTTGTTGAAGAGGGTGAAGAGTGTGATTGTGGCTGGGAAGAGGATTGTAACGATCCTTGCTGCCATCCACAACGATTACATCATGCACCATTTGAAATACCATGTCGACTAACTGAGGATGCTGTTTGCAGTCCAAGTCAAGTAATAATATCTTGACTTTTAACACTTAGCCATATTTTATCTTTCTCTCTTGTTTTTTTCAATTGAAAATTAAATTTTTCATAAAAAAAAATATATCACAGATGATATATATATAACTGAATTTACAAGTTGAATTTTAAACTCAGTTCAACAACTGTTATATAGGTCCAAACAGTTTGTTAAAGCAAATCAGGTTCGGTTATATATAGGTCCATATATATATCATCAAGATTTTGCATTTGAATAAAACCCTCTTGAATTAATATACCATCAACATGTTCATCTAGTTATATATATATACTCACTGTTATATCATACATCTATTTAATATCATTACATTGATTTTCTCTATAAAACTTTATTCACATGAAAAGATAAAATACTTAAATGCACTCAGTGTGATTTGCCGCTAAATTATAACAATTAATCAAATTAATTTTCTCACCATGAGTGCATTTACAATCAAGCATTTAGTAATTCAGTAATTTAACTGTGTATATATTTTATCTCTATTTTCTATCTTTATCTGTAAACTGATAAAACAATTTATCATTTTGTCCAGTGATTTTCAATTTTATTTTTTTTATTTTTTTTCAACAACTACCAGGATGAAACCCCAGTTTAAAAAATTGACAACACGTGATTTACGTTCAACATTTCTTTATCAATGGTCACGCAGAGACAATCACATTTAAAAATAAATATTTGAAAAAAAAAAAAACAAGAGAGAGAGAGCGAGAAAATAAAATGAAATAGATATAAAAAAAACTACTGTTATCTCGTTAACGTTTTTTTACAAATTTTTTATTATATATATAAATTTTAATTTAAAAATAAATAAAAATGAAATTTCAGGGACCATGCTGTATGCCAGATTGTTCATTGCGAAATGGAGACAAATGTAGAGATGACAATGGATGTAGAAATACAAGTTACTGTGATGGTCGTAGTCCCCAGTGTCCACCTTCAATTAACAAACCCAACAAAACAATATGCAACGATGAATTTGTTTGCTATATGGGAGTGAGTAATTATATAATTATAATTATATTTTTTTTTTTTTTTTAATTTAAATTTCATGCATGATAAATGTATTTTCCATGTTTTGAAAGTTTTAAATAATTATAAAATTTTCAAAATAATGTCTATTGTCCTAAAAAAAAAGTAGTACACATACAATGGATTAAAAACTTATGTGGTATATATTTGGTTATTCGTCTACATTGAGATTTAAGGGATAAAATAAGAGTGAGAAATGTGAATTTGTGGACACAGGTGGAAGTGAGATACAAATTTAAAGTAAGCTCAAAATTTAACTTGCAAATTGACAAACCAGTTGTGTATACACCAAGAGTTGATACAATGTAAATGTGAGAGAGTTGCTGACTGCAATCCTGGCGAGAACGACAAGTGTCGTAAGGGGAATGATTCAAAATAAAAAATAGAATGAAAACATCCGTTAATTTAAATTTATTTATCTCGAGATTCATGTGATGAACACACACTTTACCCATTGTGTTTTTCGCTTACTGTTTTCAAACAAATTTTATTTTTTTAATACATGAAAAACATTTATACATAAATGACACACACACACACGAACGAATATTAACTTGGCTGTTGTATGTCCTGGCAGAGTTTTCACTTCCATTTATATCTCACAACCCCTATTTTATTTTATTTTTTTTTTTTTAGTATAAATTTAGTGATAGTGAGAGTCACTCTTGTGAAATGAAAAACGTCGAAATAAATCTTGGTGAATTTCCAGGAATGCACAGGCAGCATTTGTCTAGCTTATGGACTCGAGTCATGTCAGTGCACTGCTGGACCAAACGATTCACCAACTAAAAGCTGTGAATTGTGCTGTAAATTACCTGGTGAAGATCAATCATGCATGTGAGTATAATTTATCTATTAAAATTATTTTTTATTTTTCATTATATAATATAATTTATTATTATGAATTTTAGATCATCGTTTCAATGGAATTCTTCACCATATGAAATTCCAAGTATGATGTCAAAGCCTGGTACTCCATGCAATGATTACAATGGTTATTGTGATATATTTCAAAAATGTCGAGAGGTTAATATAAATTAATTAAATTAATATTTAATTAAATTTTTTTTTCATTTCTGAGATTATTTTTTATTTTTTAAATTAATTTAGGTGGATCCAACTGGACCATTGGCAACACTACGTAGACTTTTATTATCGGATGTTAGTTTGGCTCGTTTTTATCAATGGATAACCGACCGGTGGTATACTGTTGCCATAGGAATACTCATTGTATCATGTGCCTTGGTAACAAATAAAATTCTATTGAATCACATTTACCAAACATTGATTAAATAATAATATTACATATTTACATTATCAATTTTTGTTTAATTTCAGGTTGTCATGATGAGTTTATTGAGTAAACATTCCAATTCAAATATTAATAATAAAATTCAATTTATAAGTGATGATTCATCTGGTGAAATTAATGAATATACATCAAAAAATATAAATACATTAACAAATATATCAAAATTTAAAAAACGAATATTAGAAATAATGAAATACATTGCATCGCCAAGAAAAAAAATTAATGAATCGATTGAAAATAATTATGATTCAAGAATTGCCGGTAATACTTGACTGTCAAGTAGTAATCAATGGTATAATCAAAATTTTACTGGTAGTATTAATTTTACAAATAATTATTTTGTACCAGAATATAAAGATACAAGAGACATTGATAAATTTTATCGAGATAATCACAAAGTATCTATTGAAAAATCTGTATCTTTAGCGAATAATAAACAAAATGAAATTTGTCGTGATCCATTGTGTCGAATATTCGATCTTGAAACATTATTAATAAAAACAACGTGATAATTTTTTTATTCAATATACACACTGTATTATTTTTATGTAAATACTGTAAATTAAAAATAAATATATTTCAGTCCTTAACAATGCAAAGGGATCCTTGCAAAGGACGAACCAAATTTTAGCTCAAATATAAGTATTAATAAAGTGTGTATAAAATTAAACTAAATTTATAAATTAAACAACAATAACAATAATTTAAAGCCATTTGGAATTGTTGGATATTACTTTTTTTTAAATATCGCAGTTTTTATTTTTTTTTATTGAATAAAATTTTATTAACAGTTTTAAATTTTTTTATTGACAATATTGTATGTTAATTGAATAATTAAAGTAGACAAAAAAAATTGGGATAAATATTATTCATGTATAATTAATAATTTTGTATATTAATAACATTAACTTTTATTAGTTTATAGTATTTTATTTATTTATTATGATTTTAATATTGTAAACATCATCACATTGTAAAATTTAAATTTCAATAAATGTATTTATTTATAATCAACATTTATATATAATAATATTCATTTTAATTATTTTTTTTTAAATCAAGGAAAAATGTTTATATTCATTCTGTCAAATATATATTAAATTTTTTTTTCAACAAGTGTTATAATTTATTTAAAAATGAATCAATAAATATTAATTAAAAAAAAAATATATATTAAGACACTTGAATATTTGTATAGTTAAAATATCGATTTAAAATTGACTTCAACAGTGATAATGTATATATTTTTTTGTTATTTAATAACAAGTATATATTAATTTGGTTCTATAATATATATTATGAAATTGTATATTAATTAATAAGTGTATAATCACATGAATAATTTGTAAAACCAATGGATCATTATTTAAATATTCTAAAATAATGCAAAAAAATAAAATAAAATGAAAACAATCTTATAGTGATTCCATAAGTTTTAAAATAATTTTAAATGACTTATCATGCTTAACAAAATTAAAAATTAATTAAATGCGTCAGAGTATAATTATTTCAAACAAGAAAATTTAAAACTCTACGCATATTGACACTGTCAGCAATAACAAGATGATGATGCTTTTGGTGATGGTGTATCACGATCATGACAACGTAATGCACGTTGATGTGGTAATAATGATGAATCAACTGTTGCTTCCATTCTACGCATAACTCTATCAAGTAGTATATCTACTGCACGTGCAATATTTTGTCCAGTTGCTGCACTAGTTTCCAAATAAACCATGCTAAAAAAAAAATAATAATCAACAAACAATAATCTAATAAATTACACTTGAAAATAAAAGCCAAACAAATATTTATTTATATAATAATAATTAATCAAGACAATATTCCTACTTGTATCTTTCAGCTAATTCTCGAGCTTTTTGTTCACTAATAACACGACGATCCTCAAGATCACATTTATTACCACAAAGAATGATGTCTGGATCCTCACAATATGCATGAGTCTATTTTAAAATGAAAAAAAAAAATATATATATACATAAAAAGAAGAAGAAAAAAAACAATATATTACATATATTTGCATTTGATTGTATTGTTTAATGTCATGTGGGCAACCGGAATATGTGATAAGCGAATGAGGTCACTAGGATAATGAACAAATGTTTTTTGTACCACATGCTGGGGAATTGACATTAACAAATATACATATATATATATGTGCAATGTATCATTAGTATTATTTAACAACAACATCATATTGTAAATTAATCAAATATTCCTATTAACCTTTAATTGTTCCAGCCAATTTCTAACTTCAATAAATGATTGTTCATTTGTAAGATCAAATAATAACAAAAAACCCATCGAGTCACGATAAAATGCTGTCGTCAAACTACGAAATCTATAAAAATAATTTTTCTATTATTATTATTTATTTTTATATACTTGTTGTTGACGTATTGATATTGGATAAAAATAATAATAATAAATAAATATAATCACCTTTCCTGTCCAGCAGTATCCCACAGCTGTAGATTTATTCTCTGGCTCCTCCCATTAATTGTTTGGTATATCTAATTTCCAATATAAAATTTTTATTAGCATTATTTTTTAATACAGAGATAATTATAATTAATTTATAAATTTTTACCACACGTTTTTCACGAAAATCAATTCCAACTGTTGATATAAAACGTGAATTGAATAAACCATCTGTATATTGATAAAGAAAACTTGTTTTGCCAGTACCAGAATCACCAATTGCCAAAAATTTAATAAGATAATCGTAATCCATTTTTAAAACAAAAATTGTTTATCTTTTAAAAAAGTTTTTTAGCTTTTTTAATTATTGTAAATTTAGTTGTTTAAACACCTGTTGCCTAACGTCTTTCACTAGTTTCAAATGGCGGTGTCTATGAAACGCGGGTAGAAAAAATTTTTACTTTTACAAAATAGTCATAAAAATAATATAAAGTTTTATTGTAAAAATGGTAAAGCAGATTGTTAGTAATAATTTAAATTTAAATTAATAAAATCACATTTTATAATGTATTCATTTTAAATATTTAATAATAACACTTGTTTAATATATTTTATTAAATACACTAAATATATATTTTTAGCTAAGATATATAGTGGACGAGCAGCTGGCAGTTTCAATGTTCAATTGCAATATGGCGATGTGTTTTTTTTTTTTATTTTTTTTCATTCACCTGACATGCGTACACCTTGAATTTTATTCATAATTAATCAATGTATCAAAAAATAAAATATAAAACATCAACAAGTTGTCGATAAATTATTATGTAACAATAAACGAACGAACATTTTTAAAAATTATATTTTGTCCGCGGGCAAAGTATCATGTATTAAACCTTTCTAACTTATCAACAGTTGGTATTTATTTTTATTCATAGAGAGAAAAAAAAAAAATTTATAAATAATTCATAATTATGTTTATATATTTATTGTCAAATTTTTAATAAATAAATTCAATTGATTGTAATAATTTTTACAAATCTTGAAATATATATTGATTTTAATTTTGACAGCCACGCGTGTTGCAATTTTGCAAAAATCAAAATCGTTTGCGCAGTGTTGTTGTTCGTTGCCGGTCAACGAAACACTTGGAAATAATTAAAGTAAAAAAAAAAATTAAATAATCAATATATCAATAATTCACCAGGTGTTTAACACTGCATAATGGTACTTTTCAGTGTGCCTATAAATTAAAAAGAAAAAAAACAAAAGAAAAGCAATATCATAAAGTGCAATTGTTTATTTTATTTAAAACTGACAGCAGCAACCAAGGTAACAAGCAAGAAAAATAATAAAATATACAAAATAAATTAATAATAAATTGAGCTGTAAATAATAAAAATATATATAGCTCATTAAAATAAATAAATAATTATAAAGTTTATTGGACATGTTGATTGAATTGATTAATAAAAATAAAATATCAAAAATAATAAAATGATTGGTAATGTGTGGTCAATAATATCATGGTACTTTAGACCTTTGATAAAATGGTTTTTACATCAAACAACACAAATGTGTGAATTACAAAGGATATGTTATGGTGAACCATCTGGTGCACCAAGAGCACTTGGTGTTGAACGTTCATTACGACAATCACGTAATAATAATATAAAACAACTTGTTAATAATCTTGATAATTTATCACGTCAACGTATTATAACAATTAAAACAGAACGTGGTATATTAGAAGAAGCAATACATACTGTATTATTATGTAAAAAAATTAATCCATTAGCACATCCTGATTTTGCAAAATCATTTGGTAAATGTGTTGAATTAATATGGGGTTATCATCAGCTTGTTGCTGAATGTGAAGAGCTAAGAAAAATATATTATGATTCAGATAATTCAGGTCATGAATTGTTATTATTAAAATTGTGGAATTTATTAAAACCAAATGAATCTTTAGAATCACGTGTTACAAAACAATGGCAAGATATTGGATTTCAAGGTGATGATCCAAAAACTGATTTTCGTGGTATGGGATTATTGGGACTTGAAAATTTAGTTTTTTTTGCTGAAGAATATCCAACAGCAGCATCACATGCATTATTACATTCAGTACATCCAAAATATGGTTATGCATATGCTATTGTTGGTATTAATATAACAAGTATGGCACTTAGATTATTACGTGATGGTACAGCTAAAACACATATATTTAATACATCTAAAACATTACCAACAATACGTGCCTTTCATCAATTTTATAGTTATTTATTTTATGAATTTGATGAATTTTGGATTGAATCAAAGCCAAATAACATGATGGAATTTTCATCAATTCAAGAAAAATTTGAATCAACTATTAGAATTGCATTGGCTGATCCAACAACAGTTTTTCGAATTAATTTATCAGTTGATAATATTTAATTTCAATTTAAAAATTAACAAATAGTAAAAAAATATCAGCAATAATTTAAACTGCACAATCAATAATTTAAATATTTTATTTTTAATTTTTTAATTGTAAATTTTATCAACAATGTATTATCAATATTTATAAAACAGTTAACACATTCCAGTCTGTTTTTATTTATCAATAAAATTGTGTGATTTAAAATAAAATAAAATAAAATACTTTAACAATTTTTTCAAGGCAAGATTTATTTTATTAACATAAAAAAAATTATCAATACTAATAAATCTAAAAAAAAAAACAAAAAAGTTGTAGTATCAAAATTCATAATATGATTAATATAATTATTTTTCTTTTCTTTTTTTTCACTTCATTATTATTGTTTTAACGAGATTAAACTTTGTATATATGTACAAAATTATAAGACAATTTTATTTATTTGGCTTTGTCTTTTTTTTCAGTTGTATCAGGTTTCTTTCTAAGTTTTGATATAACTGTAATTATTATTATCACAGCCAAAACAATGCTGCCAAGTTTGAAGACCCATGGATTTTCTCGTAAAAAGTTTGCAATCATCAGTGTCAAATCATCACTAAAAAAAAAAACAAAACAAAGGATTTATTTAATTTTTTTCACACAAAAGTCTAAATGACATTGTGCTGATAACTTACAATGGACTTGGTGGTACTTGAACTTTTTCACCATTGACATTTCTGTACCATTCTTTAGCAAATAATACAAATGCATTAACATCATGTTTTTTAATTTGATATCTGTACATTTTACCCTGTCGAAACCTAAATTTAAAAAGGATTATAATTATTAAACTTGACATAACAAATTATCAAAATATATATAATTAAATTATGTAAATATTACAGTATAAATTCTGGTACATCATAGACATTAAATCTTCTTGCAGTTGCTGCTCCAGTTGTGTATTTATTAACACGAGCAACATTTAGTCGTTGTTTTAATTTAGCACCAACTGCTTCCCATCTAGCTCCTAATCGTTGACATTCAACACAATCATTGGTATAGCTGTTGAAATAATAATAATAAATACATCATTCATTTGAACAAAATATCATAAAAAAAATTAAATTTTTTACAACTTACAACATGACAAACCAATCACCAGTTGTTGCACCAGTACTGGCTTGTGTTAAATGTTCAAAAGTATCATCAGTTAGTTCTTTAACAATTGGTTCTTTATTGTCTAAAATATACTGAAGTATTTCCTCATCATTCAATGGACCTAAAAGATTATTTTCATTTAAACAATTAATTTTTCCTTTATTTTTAATAAATTTATAACGTACCATCGTATAACAATGGAATGCCATTTCTAAAGAAAACCAATGTTGGTCCTTTACTTGGATTGTACAGTTTTTTAAATGGACTGTCAACTGATTTTAATACCCAAGCTGATAATATATCAACAAGATCATCACGTATTTTTAATATTTCATTTTCATAATTTTCACATTCTGGACAATCTTTAGTAGTTGCTAAAAAAATTAATACAATTATGTAAATAATATTTAAACACAATAATCATAATGGAAAAAAAAGTTAATTAACTTACTGAATAAAACAACCACATATTGTTCTGTTTTGAGATCCTTCAAAAGAGTATCATCACTAACAATCTCCAATGATTCTAAAGACGATGCACAATTAATAAATGTCAAGCCAATAATTATAAAAATTGATGAGTACAACATTTTTAAATAATAAGAATCAATTTTGTTTTTTTTTTTTTGGCTCTTTTATTCACCGGTTAATATGTCAACATGTACACGTCATTTAGGACAACATCAAATATGGTTATGACTGTGTTTTTTAAATAACAAACTATAGTCAATTTTAATAATCATGCGCAATGATATTGTTTATACACACATACAAACATTTAAAGCCCAGTGAGAGAACCAACATGTCTGACATTTAATCCAACCTAACCCGTGCAATCAATGTGCTTTTTTTTTTTTTTGTTGACATTTATAAATATTGAATCGAAATATTACACAACATAAAATGCTATTTTTCAAAATGAAATCAGCTGATGTCTTTGATGGAAATGGTTCTTTGAATTTTCTTTACTTCATTTTTGTTTTTTTTTTTTTTTTTGTTGAATAATAAGGCTGAGAAAATATTTTTATTTATATTTTAACATGTAGGCTGATGGAAGACATCAGATATATTTCAAGAAGACTAGAAATATAGGACTTTAGAAATGAGGATTTTCAAAAGTATTTTTAGTCTTCTACATGTTGATAAAAATAAAATTTCACGACGTCATCACAATTTGGGCAAAGTTGAGCTGCAATCTGCTAATGATCCTTAATTCGATATTTATTTCCAAACTTTGATTGACCTTTCCACAATAATATTCTATTTAAAAATATTTTATTATTAAAAAAATTTAATTTTCATATTGATTGGAGTAAAATAAATTGATTATAAAGCTTTACGTAATAAATAAAAAAAAAATAATAAATAAATAATAATGTCAAGGTCATAATAGACAAAGACATAGTTATCTTCCAAATGGTAATGTGACTTTACAACTTGTTTTATTATATTTTTGATGTCTAAAAAATAATAACGCGATGTCGCGAATGACTACCAAGATCAAAACCCTCCCCCACTTAAAGCTCAATAAGTCAATGTATACATGTAAAAAAAAAAAGAAAAAAAAAAATGTATGTACATACATGATTGTCTATAGACTATGGTCGACTTGGGTAAGTTGAAGAGCATTATATCCACGAGGGAATTGGCAGTCGCGTGTTCTCATCCTCAGGTGAGCAACCTATTCAAGAGAATTCAACCATAGAAATGTACTTTCATCGCTTCACAAAACTTTTTCAATTTCATCTTTGATTTTTTTTTTATTTTTTTATTTTTTTCAACTCATCTTATATATAATATTTTCTTTACATTGTTAACTTGTGGTTATATTCAACACATTCACTTGGTCTTTATCGTTCTATTCAAACAAATAAAATATATTTAAAAGAAAAAAAAAAAAAAGCAAGTTTTTTCTTTACTTCAAGAAAACTATATTGACAATCAAATAAAATATTGTCTCTGGTGTGAAAATAACAAAAGAAGGTAACTACTACTTTTTATATCTTTCAACATACTTACATATCACTTGAAATGAATCATAAATATGTTTTTTTTTTTTCTTGTTTTTGTTCATTTTTATATGTTAAAAAAATAAATAAAAATTTTCTTTGTTCTTATCTTTATAGTGGAGTAATTTTGTGACTCGAATAAAAAAAAAAAAAAAAAAAAAAAATATAAATATAAAGATAAGAAATGATATTGTTTCAAGTATGGAAACAACATATAATCCAGAAGTAGAAGAGTGTACAAGAAAGGAGGAAGAACGTCGTATTGTTCATGAGGGTACTGTAATGTGGAAAAGACGAAAGGAGGAGTTGCAACGTCAAAAACATCGTGAACAGCATGAAGTATGTTTGTTGAAAATTAAAAAAAATATAAAAATAATAATAATAATAATAAAAACTACCAATTTTTAGTATTGGAATTGGCTATTTTGACCCTCTTTATTTGTAATATATACGTTTTTATCCTCAGGGCCAGAGTCATTTTAAAAAGTTACATTTTTCACCACATAGTAACACTTACTTTTCCCATGAGTATTTCCCAAGTACCTCTGGGCAACTACTTTTTATATTTTTTCCAATCACTATTTCTTTTTTAATATAAAAACATAATTTATTATTTTCATATATATATATATATTTTAATATTTAAAAACAACCTTTTTAAATTTTTAAAATAATGCTAACAAGTGTATAAAATTACTGCAATTATTTTGTACACTTTGTGTGTTATAGACGAGGTTAAATTGTTGGAAGGTTTTCCTAACTTGAATCTCAATATATCTATATAATATAATACATGCAATAAATGTATATATATATATAATGAATCGTATTATAAAATGGACGAGGTCATTTTATATGAGTGCGCAAGTGCAAATAATACCTGAGGGTAGTTTGACCTCACTTTCTCTCTCTCTCTCTCTTTGCACGATGTCCACATTACACAAGAGAGAAAATTTACATAATCTTTGTACTTGGAATTTTAAGAAAATATCCAATCATTTTCATTTAAAATTTATCTTTATACTTCTCTCTCTTTCTCTCCTTCTCTCTTAGCCTCTATCAAGAACTTTTACCCTAAGCCATTTCGGTCATACGACAGTATTAGAATATATATCGTATATAAATTATAATATCCATTGTTAATCCATGATAATGTTTATTACCATATCGATTATGTATTAATTTATATATGTTTATATATAGTTACGACAAATGCAAGTTGTTTATTCGCCATGGGGTAAACCAGGTGGTGGTGCTAAATATGAAGGTTCATTGAGAAAAAAAAATGTACATCTTGAGCCATTGACAATACCAAAAACATCACATTGTACAACACAGGTAAAATATATTCATATAAAATATATTTTGATAGAAAAAAATGACCTAAATTAATCATGTATAAATTTGTCTTATCAAATTTTATGGATCTTAACATGATCCTAATTTGAATTGGCCTTGTATGTATACATGACGATCAATTCGAAGGTCACATGCAAACTTTGACATAGCTTTGTATGATATTTGATGCACACAATGTATTTTAAGATATGATTTTGATGTATGTTGTATTTTGGTTGAATTTTGAGAAGGATGAGATATAATTTATTTGATATTATGCATGATTACATGTCTCTCACAAGTACTATACATATATACACACACACACACACACACACCAACAGTCACCAAAATATTCTTATACAAATCTCAAAATGATGTACATACACTTGACTTGAATAATTCTCCTACCCTTTTATGTATATAAATATTTGTATTGTAAATTATTGATTTTATAAATTCTATATTATACAAGTTGAATTTATTTATTCGATTGCTTGGAGTCTACATGATCGAGGACATAATAATAATAAATAAATAAATAAAAAAATACAATAATAACATAATACATATATATATATATACTGTTTGATGATTTGTAATATCATGCAAAATTCATAATGTTGAAGATCCTTCCTGTTCTTTGAATACATATTGGCAACATTATTTTTCTAAAGGAAGTACTCGATAAAGTCAAACACACATATCATAAATATAACAAGTCATGATTCTATCTTATTACATAATTTTATAATCATAATAATTTTCTTGTTGTTTTTATCAACATTATCATCATGATGATTATTAATTTTTTTTTTTCATGTATAACATAACATGTATATCTTTCTTTTCATATGTTTATTTATTTATTGTACAAGTAGACATTCCTTTTGTTTTAATTTTATATAGGTATAAGACAACAATGTAAAATTGCAGTGAATTTAACAAGCAGACTCTTCGTATATTTCGTGACTGTAATAAGCCATCCTGTAACTATATGATATTCCGGTTTATTCAAATATTATGACAAAGTCAGAGACAACTTGACGTGAGATTTTGTGGTCACTGTATATATATATATATAATTTTATTTTCTCATTTATACACAATTCACCAGCTGTACAAGAAGATACATTTTATTATATGCTTTTTTTATTTTATTTATTCATTAAATTTATTTTGTAATTTACTTTGGTAGATTTTTTTTTTACACTGTTTTTTTTTGGTAAATTAGATTTGTTTTTTTTTTTTTTTTCATTAAAAAGTATTGTTGTTATTATGTGTAATATAATTACATAGCACGTAGTAATAATTTTTTATTTTTTTGAATATAAAAATTATACACAAAAGGCTGTGTACTCTCCGTGGGGTCGACCTGGTCCTGGTGGTGCTCCATGGAGGGATCCGCGACTACTTGGAGTACGTTTTCTTGAATCTATGGTATGAAATTAATATTTTTTTTTTTTTATTTGTGTTGTCAAATGATAATAATAATTTGTGTGAATAAAAAAAAAATATATATTATTAAATATTATTAAATATTTAAAATATTGAATGGTTTATTGTTGATGGATAATGCAATTTTTAATGGAAGCATTTGTTCAGCATGTTTGCTTTTGACAGTGTGATTAAATATTTTTTGAGACGTAGATTTTATTGATAGCAATTCGAGTAAGATGAAATACAAATGAATTTATTATTTTTTAAAATGTTAATATATTTAAATAATACAGTGTTTATAATATTGTTAAAGTAAAAAAAAAAAAAAAAGACAATCAATGAGATTATTTGATAAGTTGAGCTTTTGTTTTTAGAATAAAAAAAGACAAGCCATTGTAATTTTCTCGAGTATGAAATATTCAAATTTTAATACAATAGAATGTATTTAATTTTCAATTACTTATATAAACATTTATATAAAGATAACTTTAAATGATATTTCAAATATATTTATATATTTAAAATTTATTCAGGGTTGGACAACTGGATCTTTAATATCTCGATTACAAAGACAAAAACTCAATAAACTTGGATTACATGACCCCAATGAATTTTTTAATGAACAATCACGACCAAGTAAGTCAATCTCTTTCATCTTTATTTATAAAAAAAAATACATTTTCCATCAAAAATAAAATATAAAATATATTTTTAACATGAAATAAAAATACTTGATTACATATATAATTACTTTTTTCAGTTACAAGTCAAGTAAATAATAAATTTGATGAAATGAAAAATAAAATAAATGAAGAATCACAAATTTACAAATTAACTGGAGGCATTGAACTTGTGCCATTATTAACAAAAAAAAAATTAAATTCAAATACAGAATACAGTAAATATTTATATGATGCAACTCGTCCTGGTTACACGATAGACAAGTAAATTTAATATTCATTAACATTATTAGTTATTATTAATTAATGAATTATCAACGGTTGGTTAGTTATATGCTTATCAATTTTCATAACTAAAGCCTGAAATTTTGTATATTATAAACACATAAAATATATAATAATTGTATGATGAATTTGCGAAAATTTTGTTGGAAAATTAATTGACCACAAACAATGTGACTGTTGAATTTAGGTCACTTTATTAATATATCTATATATAAAAAGTGTTTTAATATTTTATCTTTTATTAAGAGATAACAATAAAAATTAGAGAGATACAGTTAAAATATTCGATTGTGCAATCAAGCATATATAAGCCAAGTTTGACAAATTGTTTGAACTATATATATTATTGGACTCTGGGGGATGAAAGGATGTATTATACCGCTAATCAACACATTGATCCAAATGAATTCGACCATGACATAACTCGTCTGGGACATTTTAGCTTTTTAAACTTATTTATATAATAATTATTATTATTATTTAACATATAATTTAATTATTAATATCATGATATAATTTTTAAATTTTATTTCTTGTTTATTATTCTATGAATTATTTATTTTATTTTAAGTTATTTTTATTTTAATCAATTAAATCAATAGCCATATTAGCTGAATATTTTTAAAACTATAAATGTATATGAAAAAAAAAAAAAGTAATTAATAAATATTCACTCTAAAAATTAGTATATTAATTATTATTATTTTTGGGTTATGAATATGGGATGATGAGTTGATGAGAAAATAAAAAAACAAGAACAATTTTACGTTTAGGAGAACAAGGGAGTTACTTGAAATCCTCTAGTTTATAGACTGATCATTATATTGTAGAAATTCACGTATACGTGGTTGACGTATAATGAGACACTTTGATTGGATTTAATGGAATACTCTATGAAGCTTTATATATACAGTATATAGTACGCACACACTGTAGGCATCTCTTGTTGTTTATGATACTGGTTGGACACTATCCGAGTGAAGCGTCGCTTGCACTAGAATAGTGTAATTAATCATCTGTAAAGTGTGATCCTGATGAACAATACATATATGTACACATATTGTTATACTGTTTACAAAAATTTAAAAAAACAAAATTTATATTTATGGTTGGTGAAAAAATTTAAAAATTTTTCGTGACAGTTTAATATGACAATATAATAGTAATATTTTTTGTTTTTTATTTTTTAAAATAATTAAATTTAAACGAAAAAAATGAAATCATCTTTTAAAATTTTTTAAATTTAATATTTATTTATTTTTTATATCGTAGAAAATTTTTATGGGATCAAAAGAAATCAAGTGAAATAATTTAATTTTCAACTATTATGATACAATTGAATTTTTTTTTTAGAATTGTTTTATATATATATATTTTTTTTTTAATATTATTTTTATTTATTTTAAGCCTGCGGTCGTTGAACATTGGAAACCGGGAACACATCAATGAGCTTACCAAACAGATTCAACGGAAACGTGAAAGTGCACTGGTGAGTAAATAACAAGATAAGAACCTCGTTGTTCCACATAAAAGAAACCAACATCGTTTATTTATTAACTTTTTTTTATTTTCAAATTTTATATATCAATTCCCTTGCATGTTTTTTATTGTTACTTTTATTTATTTTCATAGATATGTTGCAAGCATATATTTCATTTTTTTTTTTATCAAATTCAATGTGTGTGTTTTATTTTTTGAATATATAATTTTTTTTTTTTTGTTTTTTTTATAGAGAGAACAACGCGTTGAGCAGGAAAGCTGTCGAAGACATTTTGATACATGGAATAAGCTTTGGGGTAGACCCGGTCATGGTGCTCCAATCGATCATTTTTTTCGTACTGATTTACATGATATACTCTACCGATCTATTATTTACTAAAAAAAAAAAAAAAATCAAACAAATATTAAATTCTTTTAAAGCCATCAGAAAATCAGGCAAAAGGAAAAAAAATAATTGATAAAAAGAAAAAGAGCAAAAAAACAGGGAAAAAAAAAAATTTTTTTTTTGAGTTTGTGTCATCCACAGATGAAAACTATAATTATTCATGAATGTCCGGCTTTTGACATTAGATTGGTAGAGCAGGGGATAAAATGAAGAGAGTTGAATGTTGATCACAAGTTGGTGATCACCTGTGTTGGTATAGAGTTGTAGCATACGCCCCAATCGACAATTTCCATAATGATCCGTTGGATACTGATTGAAGCAACGATATAATAGATGCCGTCAATTTAATTAATGAACATTTCCAATCTGTACCGATGTATTTTAGTTGGACAAATTCAATATGAGAATATTGCCCATCCTCTTTTATATATCTATATTTTTTTTCAATATTATTATATCTCTCTTTGACAATTTTTTTTATTCTTTTATCAATTATTATTATTCAATATACAAACTAGACAGTTTTAATTATTTTTATTTTATATTCACATATCAACTTTAACAATGCTTTTCACTAATACTAGATATATCCACTCACTCGTTACGATATATATTTTTATCTCAATTGTTCATTACATTTCTCTTTCTATTTATTTGTATATTTATTTATTCATCTGTCTCTTTTTTTCTCTCAGTAATTTTGACTTTTTGTTGTAACCAACACACAACAACACTATGACTCACGAATTGTAAATTTTTCACACGACCTAACACACATCGTGTTTTGTGTGTGTGTGGTAAATGAATGAAAATTCGTGTGTGTGTTGAGTATCACAAGTGTGTGAGTTTAAAATTTTTCAAAGTTAAATTATATATATATATATTTTGTTTCAAAAAAGGAAAACAAATCACGTTAGATAAAGAGAGAATATTACGGGTGCAACCAGAACAACGCCGGTTGCTATTGTTTGACCATTGTATACTGTTACCACTGTCGACGGGTTACAGTTTGTGTATAAGGGTGATTCATTTTCTGCAAAATATCAGTTCCTGTTGTGTGTCGGTGAATTTCAACTGTACCGTAAAACTTGGTATTGTTATGAAACCCAGTTTCATTTAACAGTTGAGATTCAGGGACCATACATATTCACTTCCTCACCCTTTATTTTATATTTATTTTATTTTATTTTATTATTAATCATTTTTGTTGTTTTTATTATTATTATTTATTATTGTTTCATGTTTTATTACTATTATTATTATTTATTGTTATTGTTATTATTATTTTTTTTTTTGTGTTATGGATAACTCGATGAGTTGAAGAGAAAAAAAAATTGAATTAATAATAAAAAAAAAAAAATGTGAACAATTGTACGTTGAGTAGGGTGATGATGACATCGTATTCCCTAGGTTATTTCGTGTATTTGATAATTGGCTCGCCAATTTTGTGTGTATGTTTTTTTTNTTTTTTTTTTTTTTTGTATTTATATTATTATTATTTCTATTCGTTTACTTTTTTCATTGACCGGAAAATTGTTACATTCACACCTAGGGTATATCCGGTTGCTCAACACTTTTTCCAGTTGAAAATTTACCATCACCTTTCAATAGGATTGTCCACTCCGATTGTATTCAATTCATTTCACCTCAACTCGAATTTCCGATTTTCACGTATTTATTTTTTTATTTTTGTTTTTATAAATATATATATTTAGTTATTTTATTTTTTATATATTTTTTTTTCATTCATTAATATACGGATAACATGTAACATTTATGTATTTTCGATAAATGAATCTACTATGTTTTTTCATGCATAGAATTTATTGAAATTATTTTGTTTTTTTTTTTTTTTGTACATTTTATTTGTATTAATTTTCACTTGTCAGGATGTTATTTTATTATTTTATATATTTTTTGTACGAGTGGTGAAATTGCAGTGAAAAATAAAATAAAAAAAAAAAGACATAAACAATGAGCAGTATACATAATATTACGCTGCGGTACCTTTGCAAACGCGTAAAGATGCCTCCAGCAAGTGAAAACAAATAAAAATAAAGATAGTAAAATAAATAAACGGAAACGAAATAGGTGATGACAAGAGATCCAGGTCACGTAAATTTTTTTCTATTTATCTTTTCGTTCAAGTTAAGACTAATTGAAATAAAAAAAAAAAATAAAATAAATCATGAAACGAGTGATTCAAGATGAAGTTTAGGCAGACAGAAAAAAAAATTCTGACGAATATAAGAGAGAGAAAAAGAAAGAAAGAAAGAAAGAAAGAAACAGGAAAAAATAAATAATAAAAAAAAAAAAAAATGATAGAAAAGCAAAGTAAAAAATAAAATATAAAAAAAAATTAAAAACAAAGTTGACGCTTTCAATTTCTTCAATGCTACCAATCTCCAGTATTTTTCCTAACGAAGAAGAAGAAGAAGAACAACAACTCTCAACGAGTTGGACCCTGAGTCCCTGGTTATCGATTTCACAACTCCATAGTGAACTCCTCGAGTCTCTGCTATTCGTGACGACTTACAAACTTTAAGTTCATATATACTTTTTCGTATACCTTAGAGTTTTAGCTGCACTTTCTTTTCCACCATCCCCTTTTTTATATTTTTCTTTTTTCCATCATCTTCTTTCAACTTCTTCTACTTCTTTTCACTTCTTCATTTATATTTCATGCTCAAGTCGAGCCAACAAGTTAAAAAATTTCTTAAAAAAAAAGTAATTTAACTATATATATATATACAACTTTTCAATCACTTAATAATATTTTAAACACGATCGTTAATTAATTTTATGATTTTTTTATCACAAGAATAATAATAATTATAATGTATGTGTTGGTTTATTGTCAATTAATTAATTATGAAAACAGTCCAACAAAGTTTTTTTTTTTTTCAAGTAATTATAATTTTATTTTTCAACAAACTATATTTTATTTTCTGTGTCACAGTATTAATTAACGAAATAATTAATACAGTTGTTTCATAGAAATAAAAAATACATATTAAAAAAATTTAAACATATATTTATATTTAAAAAATGTATACTCTCATATTGAAGTTAAATAAAAAACATATTAATTAATTTTTTGTCCTGTCGAACGTTTTTTTTTCTTTAAATATATATATTCAGTATGAAAATTAAAATAAATTCATGTGTTTTATTTTATAATATACATGTAAACCTTTACAATAATGTCTAATAAATTCCTGGAGGGATAAAAACTAAACTGACTCACCAAATTTTTTTTCACTGTCCCCATATTATTTTTTTTTTTTCTATGTTTTTCATTCCCAGTCGTGTCGATATAAAATGGATTTATGAGACACATGGGCTACTTTTATCTATCTTAGATCATAGTTGCACAAAGAATTTTCAATATCATTTTTTTTTAACAAAAAAAAAAGATGTATATATATATTTAACTTTTATTTTTATATTTTATTTCTCGTTACGGATCATTGAAGATGATACAGATCGTTGTATAGATAGACGTACGTCACGCTTCTGCAACAATATATACCATTTTTTTATTTTTTTTCTTTTTTATTGTATACATTCGTCTATAAACCTTTAAGATTTTTGCCATTCTTTGTCGACCTTATATCACAGCAGGTCTTGTATCCTTTATCTATTTCATTTTTTCAATCTACTATTCTTCTTATTTCTTGTATTTTTTTTTTTTTTTTTCATTTATTTATTTTGCCACTTTATTATTATCATTATTTTTATATTATTTTTTTTTTTCAACAAAATTTATTAGCCTTTTCCATGGTTGAAGTGTGCTTGAGGGTTTTTTTTTTTTTTTTTTTTTAATAAAATAAAAAAATATATATCTTATGTGAAATCACATACTGATAAAAAAAGTAAAAATAAAAATAATAAGGGAGGAAAAAAATGAGATTGAAGCTAACCAGGTGAGAGACTGTGTATGGGCATCGTAATTCACCTGATTATGGAAACCAGAACCGCCCACTTTGGCCCTGTACATGGCATATGTATATATATATTCTTGGGTGACATTGTATATGCTAAAAATGAGACAGAATAGAATCTTGCCAAGCCATCAACCTTCGTGCGTTGCATTTTTTTTTTATTTATTCATTTATTATTATTATTTATGTTGCATCATAAAATTTTTTAACTTATTTATTTATATTTTTTTTATTCTACCACCTACGATTTTTTATTTACATATTTATATATTATCAAAAGACAATCTTGCAAATTGAACATGTTTAAATTCATTATTATTATTTATTTAAATTGTTGTTATTATTTGAGTTGTAAAATTATTGATTGATACTTTTTACCTTACCTTATTTTGATCTTGCTTGAAGGATAAAAAAAATTAAATTACAAAACAAAAAAAAAAGAAACAATGATTAAATATTTGATAATATTTTTTAAAAAATTAAATACTTGTTTGCATGTTTAATCTTAATTTATTTATCATCAATGGTTTATATATTTTCATTGAATTATTTATGAATAAATAAATCAATACTATGAATAAATATATATTTTTATTTATTTTTAAATTTTTATAATTAATTATTTTAATATTTATCATGAAAAACTTGTCTGGCATTTGAACTATTAATTGTTCATATTTTATAAAATTTATTTTTCATTAAAGTTCGAATACTTGGGTCGTTAATCTTAGTCACAAATTATTATGCTCGACTTATAAATGTTTATCCTCTTGAGATTTCTTGACCACAAAAATACGTCTATTTCCTCATCATTTACCTTTTTTTTTTTTTTTTATCAAATAAATTCTCATTCTTCAAAGTAAAAAAGTTTTAAAGAAAAAAAAAAAGAAATCTTTTCCCCTTAGTATATATTCAGAATATAACTGAGGATCAGTGTTTTGCATATTTTTGCATATTATTCACATAACAATTGGTGTTACAAAAATATATATTCAACGAAATATTTTTAAAGGGCTAAGTAAGAAGGTTTTTCTTTTTTTTTATTTTTTCTATATATGTATATATATTTCTTTTTTATCCGTTTATAAAAGATAAATAATTCATTTTACTATTTTCAACTTTAATATACATCGTCGTAATAGTGAAAAATGTTCATAGAAATAGAAAAAAAAAATATAAGAATAAATAAAAAATCTTGAAATGATGAATGAGTACGAAATATATATAAATACGTTTTATAAAAAAAAAACCCGAGTATTCGTGGTTACCGAGAACGTGTGACTATAAATTGTAAGACCTAAATTTTAGCTTGTATACGCTCTGATTTTTGCATTATATTCTGTGAGCGCTTTTGCTGTTTGGAGCAAGTGTTCTCTTATTATTGCCCATGCCATTCTCTATTATCATGACATCCAACAGTGTGAGTTTGAGGGTGATGCAATGGTAGGAGGTAAAATTTTTGAAAAAGGAGAGAATATAAACCCTTTTTATTTTATTTTTTTCTCATCTACTTTTCATCCTCAATATACATATAACACAAGCAATTGTTGCAATACTATGATGCATATTTCATAACACAGTCATTTCTATTGTTCCTTCTCGTGTTCCTGTTTCAAATGCGTAACATTCTCTTGTCGCACTCTCTAGCTTCTCTCTATTTTGTTATACAATTTCTACCTATTTTACCCGACATTTTCTTTTTTTTTCTTTTTTTACCTTTATCCATCCAACAACTACTACTATTTCTAAAACTACATATACACAAGCACCTCGTTGTTCTTCCGTATCCACGTGATTTTACTTCCTCAAGTTTCCTTCCCACAAACCTTACCCCATCATATCTCTTGTTTCCTTTTCCTCACTCATTTTATTATATATATATACCAATGTATGTTTTCTCTCTAGCCTCAAGCACATTTCGTTATAATATATCCCTCATACCGTTGTTTTTACTTGTAAATTATTAACCTCTATATTTCAATATTCATCATATTTAATGAGCTAATCCGATCTATAGTTTTTTAATTTTTTAAAAATATATTCATAAATAAATAATGATGATGATGATGATGATAATTATCTGATACATCATCAGTCTATTTAATAATTAATTAATATTCATTTATTATTATTATTACACATAATTGAATGAAAAAATATATTATTATAATTATTAGTTTATTATTTAAAAATTAACAATGCTCGTTAGTATTTTATCACATAATTAATTACAAAATTGATGATAATAATTGTATCGTATATGGAAAGCAATGTTAAATGATCGATACTCCGAGAATATATGTAATCAATTTTATTAACGAGCCCATTAATTTTGGAATATTATATAGTGAATTTAACTAAAAGCTTTTTAGGTGCTGATAGATGATATGTCAAGTATGTAAAAACTTTGGATTTTTTTGTTTGTTTGTTTGCTTGTTTTTATTGAGGCAAATATTGAGGTGTATTTTGAATTGTTAGGAGTGGAATATTGTGATCGAAGGGTTGGGTGAGTTAACGAGTAGGCCAGTAATTCACTATCAATTATGTAAATTTAAGGTACGTGTGTACATATTGTGAAATCATGTTCCTTTGAATTGATTAGATAGTATGGCAATCATGATTGTCATGTTGATGCCATATTGCTATTTAATTATCATTATTATTAATTAAAAATTTCGAAAATAAAAAAAGTTATCGGTTATTTTTATTAATAAATTTTCAAGTTTTGATTTTAGTTTTAATATTTGAGAGTTTTTTAAATTTATTTTAAAATTAATATATGAAAATTTTTTAGAGTACTTTATGTAATTTAATTTATTAAAAAATTCATAAAAAAAATAAATAAAAAATGATGAATCAAAAAAATGTAAATTTAATCAAATAGTCTTGATGAAAAAAATATAGAGTTGATAAAAATAGTTATAATATGTATATATAGTTAAATTTTTAAATATCAATTTAAAAAGAATTGAACATTCAACGATGGCGACTGAAGTATTTGTGGAATCATCCAATTGTTATCGTCAGCATTTTATCAACATTGGGCACACCCTCGAGAATATCCATGTCGATATTTTAATTACACGTCACTTGTCGAACCTTCCAGAATTTATTGATTTTTTTTTTTTTTTTTATTATTATCAATTTTATTATTTTTTTTCAATGTAAATTAAAGGTTTCAATGAAAAAAATATAACACTCATATAATTAATTTTAAAAGAAAAGAAAAGAAAAAAAAACTTTTTTTTT
>MKYW01000009.1:2955700-3013483 GCA_015776835.1 Aphidius ervi
AAAAAAAAAAAACATTTCTAAAGATATTGACGAGAGACATCGGTTTCCGGATTTTTCGATTAAACTTTGAACGCTTGCATTTGAGAAAGGAATTGACAGATCTTTAATTCGTTTGCACAGTTGGAAAGTCGAAGAAATTTCCTATCAACTTGAGCAAAATACATATACATCAGCCATAAATTAAGTTGAGGTAAAGTTTTTTCTATACAGCTGAGATTGTATCCTTTGTATTTTGTGTAAAACTTTCCATACAGTCAAATGTTTTTTTTTTTTTTTAATTATTTTTCAATTATATAATATAACTTGTGCGTATAAATGTTCATTTTGTGTAATTTAAATATAATTTGTTCCAATGCTAAGTAATAAAAAAAATATACAGCATACATAAAATTTTATCTTGGCGAAATGATGACATGCACTTTAATGAGACACTTTAAAAATCGTTAATATTTATTAAAAATAAAATAAATACTTGAAAAAACAATTTTAAATAATTATTTTAAATACATCACTTGTTTTTTTTTTTTTTTTTTAATTTTATGATCAATAAAGTTTCAGGAATTTTATTATATTTTAATTAATTTTTAACAATTTTTTAAGAATCATTGTATTTTGTTTTTTACAAAAATTAATTAAGGCAATTTTTAATTATTTTTTCTTAATTTTATTTATAAATTAAGAAAATAGAAATAAATAATTCTTATTAATGAATAAATAAATAACTTTATTTCGTTAATATTTTTGTCTCGTTAATTTTTTAATTTTTTACTTCAGTTAATTCCATATCCTCCAAAGTTATCTACTTTTTTTTTTATTGTCAGGATTATTTCTACATGTAAAATTGTAACTACTTAGAAAACTATTTAGCAAGTATTTAACATCAAATGTCTACAATATATGCATAATTGTTTTTTAGAATAATGAAATTACTCTCTGCATATACATCAGACAATCTTGTAATATTTCAGCTTCTTAATTTTTGTATTATTAAAGAGATAAGACAAAGAAGAATCGTAGATTTGAATTAATAAAATGATAATTTAAAATAAAAAAAAAAAATAAATGTGGTATATCGTTAATCAGAAGTTTTGTTAGAATTTATTATGACAAAATGGATGATGATGAGAGAGAAAAAAAGGAAATAAAAGGATAGAAATTAAACATACTTTGCTTTCTCACTTTTCCTGTCTTCATCTCTTTACCTTCAGTTTGCATTTTAATGAAACTAACCAATGTGAATAGGTGTCTTACCTTCCATCTTCAAGAATAATTTATGGAATTATCTTAAAAGCCAGGAGTAATGCCATACGGATTTCTATGTATATATACTTAATTCTTATATACTCAGTTAATAACAAATGTTAAATTAAAAAATATATATATAAAATAAATACAAGAAAAGATAAATAAAATATTTTAAAGATATACATGATAAAACGAGTATGAGTATATTGACAAGTGATATCTTTATTACCCAACATAATATTTACTCCAAGAAGTATCGATAAGATTTTTTTTTTTTTTTTTTCCTTTTTTTTTTTAAACATATTTTTTAAGTTCAGAACACGTAAAAGCCCCAAGTACTTACTCTCCGAATCCAACGAGGTCAGATAAAAATTTTCCTACATATATAAAAAAAAATATATATATATATAAATTTTTTTTCTCCACTTTTTTCTTTCTTTTTTTTATGTCAAATGGAATTTTTCCGTTGAACCAACCTGAGCTGGAAAATCTTATCCCCCTTCAAAATGATGAAAAAATAAAATAAAAAAAAATATACGAGATGGCAAAAAGAGTGTCACGAAAGAAAAAAGGTATAAAAAAAAAAAGTACGAGTTAAATGGCTAACTCCAGGAATTACTTAAAATCCAAGTCGTTAGATGCCAGTAAAATAAAATATGGATGACGAGTAACCACACCAAGTGTAGTGGTAGAAATGCGTGCGTAGACTACGCGTTTTATAGTGGTTTACCACGTTTCACAGCCAACCTAGCGAGCCCATTTTAATTATAACCATCCGTCGACTAACTACAAGCTTCTCTTACTCTTTATTTTTAACCCTTATACTCTACCCTCTTCAACACAAACAAAAATATGTATGTTTCTACAAGAGCTGTGTACAAGAGTGTATATACACTGCTACTCAAGTTTTTCTCTTCCTCATTCTAATATATATATTTTTTTAAATATATACACACTCTTTCTGCTTAAAGCGTCGCACGCCATTGAATACAAAATTGTGCTTTCTAATTATTTTAACGATATTAAGGGCGAGCCAGTACTATTTATTATACTTTTTATTTTTTTTAAATATAATGTACATATATTTTATATATATATTCATCAAAGAAATTAATAATTTGGCCACTCAACGAGGCTGTTTATTATTTTTTT
The DNA here is from genome assembly GCA_015776835.1 of Aphidius ervi. NCBI lineage: Eukaryota > Metazoa > Arthropoda > Insecta > Hymenoptera > Braconidae > Aphidius > Aphidius ervi. The sequence goes on from MKYW01000009.1 coordinate 2,958,098, forward strand.
TTTCAATTAATGTATATTTATTTTTGTTTTACAGCTTTAGGATTTAAATTGCAGCCAAGTTGTATCAACAAAGTGAATTATAACGAGCAACTCTACCAAATGGAAATCTTCTTCATTTATTTTTTTATTTTTACTTTTTTTATTAAAATATATATATAACATTGTTTAGAGTTATTTTTTAGTTTTTTTTATGTGTAAGGTGCTTATTAATTTTATCAAAAGAAAATATCAAGTTCCTGACTGATAAAATACATGTATAATTTCAATGTATCATCTTGATGACTTTCATCGTCGACAAGTATCTAGTGTAATATCCGTCTTTTCAACGTTTCCTTGTAAATATAGTTAAGGATCCTTTTGGCGAAAAAGCAAATGCCATACTATAAACACGTACTTTTAATGAGTTTCATCATCGCCACAAAATCGTTCATAAAAAATAGTCTTTATTTTTATTTTTTATCTTCATTAGATTTACTTCAAACACAACTTTCAATGGGCATTTTTTTTTTTTTCTATAAAAATGTCATACTTGCTATTTAATTAATATGAAAAAAAATAAAAAAAAAAATTGATTAAAAAGTTATTTCAAGTTTTTTTATAAATTATATATTTATATATTTTTCAAAGCTCTTATAAATATTATAAAAAGATAATGAATTATTCTTAGTTGTGATTTCATTTTGTGTTGTACAAGTTTTGACATAAAAATGAAAAAAAAAAAGTTTTTAAAATGAGGTAGTTAAAAAATATAAATGAACAAATGAAATGTTAAATGAAAAAACATATACCGAGATATGAGAGAGGAAACAGGCGATTTCAAATAGTAACCAGGTTTAATAACAAGGAAAAGTTAATTACACTCGTAAATTGTAGAGAGGTATATATAGTTTTAACTGCCTTCATTCTTATGAGAAGGCTTAAAGACTCAAGATAATATGAATTGGACTTGTAAAGATTCACAAGCATATCCCCCAAAACTTTCATCAATCTTTAATAATTTTAGAAAATTATATTAGTTTGACCTTAAACTCCAAAGTACATTTACAACTTGATTAATATTTGTAACCATTATACTTTTTTTAATTCAAAAAAGTTTTGATGTTTTAAGTCTATAATCTTCTCATTAGTATCAATCTCGTTTATTAATTAAAATAAGAAAAATAAAATTGTTTATCTTTTGAAAAATAATTAGGTCGTTTCTATAGGCTAAACAAAAAAAAAAAAAAAAAAAAANAAAAAAAAACATTTCTGCTCCAACTTTATTGACTTGCAAAGGTTTCTTTCTTAAAACTTTTTTTAAAAATCTTTATTTTTATATTTTTTTTATTGCCTTTTAGTTTGTTATTTTTTAAAATTCATTCTTTTCTCTTTAACTCTGTTGAGCGTAAAAAATTCCATGTAAGAAATTACTTAATATAAGTGGTAAAAAAAAAAATGTGACCTATAGCTGTGATCCATAATTAGACAAAATACAATATCACTAAACTAGCACGCATTACTTTTCTCAACACGCGATTCATTATTTGTGTTTTTATTTTAAAATTTATAAACAAACATAAAGACAGACATAATGATAATAATATAAAATTAATAATCAATTTCAACATCATGAGTAAGAATTGCCTTTTTAAATAATTTATCCTTGAAATATAAAAACTGATACACACTGGCTTGCCATCAGCTTCTGTCAGGGACATAACAAAAATCATATGTCAGCTTACATGTACAGTTCGACTATTCAGCAACACCATCAACTAAAAAATAAATATATTTTTTAGATGTAACTGTGATTTTATTTTTTTTTAAATCTCATTTTTTCTTTGACAAAGGTCTGAGAGTTTAAAGTGAGAAAAAAAAATAAAAAAACAAGTGATAAAAAAGTAAAAAACAAAAATCGTAAAGTAAAAAAAAAAAGAAAAAAATGATTTGAACCGAGGGTTAACAAAAAGAAAAAACATGAATTCAAAGGATTTTACAGTTTTCAATATCCAATGAAATGCGTTATTCTTCAAGAAGCAGACATTTTCAAATCGGAAATCGAAGCAATGTTTGTTTTGTTGAGCGTGTGACATAAGATAAAAGAAAAGATATAAATATACAAGTATAAAAGTAAAATCCAATATCTTGAATTGAGTTTTTATGTGTATACTTAATATAAAGAAATTTTTTTTTTTTTCTATTTCAAACGATAAAATATATTTTTCATAAATAATTTTGATGAAAAAAAAAAAAAAACTTTTTTTCATGTACAAAATATTTTTGTATAATATACATAGATAACAAGATTATTATTATTTCTTTTGTAACTAAATTTTTGCAAGTTTATTTAAAAAATCGAAATAATAAAATTGAGTAAAGTTTGTTATCTGGATTGTCATTATTGTTGGATATTTTTATTTTTAAATTTACTTTAATGTAAGTTGTATTGCTGTTGTCAGCAAATGTACAAAATAAATAAATAAATAAATAAATCAAAACAAAAATAACACAAAATGTATCAAGGTAGTTTTATAAAAGATGATGGTGTGAGTGACTTAAATAACATTGCCAGTTAGCTCTTACACTTTGTCGATCCCTACGTGAGTGCAATATGGATTTCTGTATTTTACGTAAGTCCAATGTCTGACTTTGGCTATGAAATTTTAAAGTTCAGTTCACTAACATTATTATAATTTTCATAATAAAAAATAATAGCTAAAATTTATAAATTAAAATTACAATTAATATTTAAAATAATAAAATTATTGTCTTTTAAAATTAAACTCAATATTTTAATAATTTTTTTTTTTATGAAGATTTAAAAAAATTTTAAATATAAAAATTGATTTATTAAATTCAATACATTATTACGTAAAAAAAAATTATATTTGTATAAATAACGAGGTCAAATGTTTTTAAATTAATTTAAATAGATTGATAGACACAATTTTTTTTTAGTGAATTTATATGAATTATCAAGTTGAAAAAATGACATTTATATAATCAATAATTTTATATTTAAAAAAAAAATAATTATAATTGACATTTGAACAAAAATAAACATTTTATAATTTAATTTTGGTAACTGAGGCATAAATAAATATAGCAACTACAAACAATGATGATACTTTGATGCTTATGATACAAATATATATAAATGAATTTAACGTTCATGACATCGCTTAGCAATCAATCAACAAACAATGAATACCAAACGTAATATCGATGCTTGAATGAATAACGTAGCCAAAGGCGATTTGCCAAACTGAGTATAGTTGTGATGAATATACATGTATAAAGTTGCTACTGGATATGGCAGGCGTCGAACCGATGAGTTCGCTATGCTCTCAAGCGATTGAATTATTTATTATAACGATAAAAGTTACAATAGTGATTTCTCACTTATCACTTTTACCAACTTTATACTGTTGGATTAAATATACTCAACATCATCCAGACAAAAGTTCATCTAAAATGCTTAAATTTTAAACAACTAAAATAAATATATATGATTTTTTAATTTTTTTTAAAAATAATAAATTATTATTATTATTATTGTTTTTATATCTATAAAATCAAAATTATTTTAAATGCTTTTTTGTATTTTAAATTTAAAATGGCATTATTGCAGACATTAATCATCAATCTATTTTCATATGAATAATTTCACATGAAAAATTCAAATAATTATTCTAAAAATATTTAATTTGTGAAGATAATTCTTGTCTGTTTAATAATTAATTTAAAATAATTGATATGTAAATATAGAAAAAAATGTTGATAATTTAATTTTTTTATAATATAAAAAATAAATAAATAAATAAATAAACGTGATTACCCTAGTTTCTGATGATAATATAACTGATAGATAAATTTATCTCTAAAGTTTTGAAGATAATGATGGTGATGATATTGGAGAATGGTATTACAACTTGAATACTTAACTGAACTTTAAATATAAGCTCATTTTGTATATCAAAAATTTATGTTGGTTTAATAATTGACTTTGAATATGATACTATACTGATTTTACTAATATATATTTTAAAAGCATGTACCAATTAAAAATTACGATGCTGTTTAAAAATTTATCATTTTATTTTTACAGGTTATTTAAATAATCAATCACGTCTGATTGATTTTAAACAAAGTATCAACCACTGGTTTAAAGCTACAATAAAACGTTATCAACTAAACTAGGTTGTTGATAATCATGATAATCACTGTGCTGGAATGAAATTTGGTACAACAAGAGGCGATCAGTTAACAATGCCTGCAACAATTTTACTCGGTATATTGTCATTGTTTACAATAGTGATGAAATTGGAATGAAACTTTTTTTTTTATTTTTTTTTCTTTTTTCATTTTTTATCATTCAGTTAAACTGTTGATCCAGCTGGTTTCAATACTGGATTTGATCGTTATCATTATAAAACTCATGTGATCCTGTGAGAACAAATGCTTTTTTTTCAATAAATAATTTTTCAATAGATTATCTATTTCATCCAAATTTTAAAACTTGCAATTTTACTGAATATCATGTTATAAAATTTTTATAATTAAAATATCATGAAATTATTAATTATTGATGAACAAAAGTTATTTTTTATACAAAATAATAGCAGTTGTTATTAAAAAAGTTGATAAAAATATTATGTGTAATATTATTAATTAATTTAAGCAGCAGTTTGTTGGTTACAATAAATTAATAAAAAAAAAAAACTCTTTAAACATAACTGGCAACTGTATATATACACACAGCATTCACTCTGTGATACCTTTTAGTAAAAGTTTAACTTTTGTAAAGTTACTGCAGTTATTTTATCATGATTAAAATAATTTTTTTATCAATTAAAAAAATTAATAAATATAATATTATTATTTTTAATTAAAAATTGAATATTAATAATAATATAGGTTAAAAAATATTTAATAAAATATTCAATTAAATTTTATATTGATTCAATTAAATACAATATTTAAATAGAATTTATTAATTTTATAATTTTTATTATTAATTAAAAATTGAAAGATATTCAATAAAATATTTTTAAACAAATTAAATTTATTTGATTTCAATCTTATTTCAGAAAATAATTTACTCGTTTGTCGATAAATTTTATGATAGTGACTTAAAATTTCAACTAAAACAATTAAAACATCAATGTTATTGAAGACCTAAAAAGTTTTTAAACATCATATATACATCATTTACATTTGATAATGTTTGTTGTAAATTTTACATTTAATTATATTTAAATTTGATGATATACGTAAAATAAAATTATGTCATATAAATTGATGTCTCCATTAATTGGACTAAAAGTTTCAACGCAATTTGAATTTCTCATTAAGAAGTATAATTTAATATTGTTCTGTTGGTATTTTCCAGTGATAGTAATTCAATAATAAACTTAATTCTATTGAATTATGCTTTGATGAGATTTTTGCTACTTGAATTATTTTGTATTTGTCTTTTTATAATAATCTTATCTTGGACGTCTTATCAACTAAGATATGTATTTTTAAAATAAATATAAATTTTTTTTCTTTATAATTATATTTTATAAAAACACTTGAGTTATTTGATAATATAAAAATTTATCAATCATTAGAGCTCAATAAAGTGTTTATTTGTTCTTTTATATATATATTTTTTTAATAATTTTTATAACAATAATACTGAGAAAATTTATTTACTCATCAATCTTATCTAAGTGGATTTAAAGATAGTGATAGTGACATAACAACTATTACAAGTTAATTTGATCATCCAGATTGTAGAACACTTGATTAAAAAAAAAAATTATACGTTTTGATGATTGTCACGTATGAAGAAATGAATTCATGGTAAATGATACATGACAACAATCAAACGATTGGTTAACTGTCATGTAGGTTTCCACATGGATATGTAGAAATTTACAACTGCCCATATTTTAATTATCATTGTCAAGAGTTTAATCAACAGATGAAAGACATCTTGACATTTTTGATAGATCCAATTTTGATGGCTTTGAAATTAATACTATGTTAAATAATAAATGAATTAAGATTTTTTTCAAAATTATTTAAATAGTGAATTATTTTACTTGAAATATATATTTAATAAATCAAAATAAAACTTATGAATTACAAAAAAGTTAGTGAAGACTATTTGATTTTTGTTTGAGTAAAATAAATAAAAGAAAAGCAAAAAAAAGTTTTATATACTTACTGAAATTTATACGAGCTTTGAGGTCGTACCATTAGTTTGAAATATTATAAGTTTGATATTGAATATTTTTTTTAAGTTTATTTTTATAACTGGACTCAATGTTTTATTGATTATCAAAGATTTTAAGAACATTATAAAATAATGTCTCAATTCCAAAAGAAGATTACATAACAGTTGTGTAATAATCATTCAATTGTATTGATACTTGATATTAAATGTGTTAGACAAATAGCAAAAAGATGAGGTTGACATAAATGCAGTAGAATTAAACAATTGAATCAGTTTGATATCGAACTGGTCTTGACGGTTTTTCAACAAACTTCAAGTGATCCAACAAGAACATTATATACCAATGGGACAATTTCAACAACCTTAAAATTTTCAACAAGTAATTTAACTTAGTTAAAAGTCAATTTAAACTATAAAATTTTACGAGTTAACTCGTATTTTAACTGATCAAAAAGTTGAAAAAAAAAAAAACTGTCATTTCAAGTTGTTTTTTTTTAGGATATTTTCTTTTAGTTTAAAAACAATTTAATTACTCTTTAGAATACACAGAATAAAATTTGAGTTATTGTTGGGTTATACAAAAGTATAATCATCATCAACAGCTGTACTTTTTATTAATTTCTTAGAATTACTTGGCATAATTCATTCATATGCATCATTAAACATAGTATTGTTGTATATATGTACATATATTTACATATTTAATTACGTTAAAAATTATCTGAAAAAATATTCAATAAATATTGACTTTATTTTTCTCTTTTTATCATCTTATTTTGATGATAACTTAATTTTTTTTTCTTTTATTTATACATTTCATTTCCTGTGAAAATAAAAATTCAATGTATTTTTAAATTTTCCTTATTATTGTTGTGAATAAAAGCGTATTTTTTATATTGAATTAGTTGCAGATGTTTTATTATGAATGCCAACTTCCGGAAAATAGATGTATTGACAAAAGATGCAATTGACAAAAGATTATTGTTTAAATAATTACATGAGACTAGTATATAAATGTTGCAGTTGAGTATTAAACTTTAGAATATTTACGAAATGTTACGAGAGTTACTTGTTATATTTTATCTTGGTGGAGTATTGACAATTCCTCCACCTCCTCCACCACCACATTCATTGTCTAATGATGAATGGTGGAGGGATACATTTATTTATCAGGTTTATCCAAGAAGTTTTAAAGACAGTGATGGTGATGGGGTAGGTGATTTAAATGGTGTTACTGAAAAACTTGATCATCTTGTTGATATGAATGTAAGTGGCTTATGGCTTTCACCAATATTCACAAGTCCAATGGTTGATTTTGGCTATGACATATCAAATTTTACTGATATTGATAAAACATTTGGCACTATTGAAGATTTTACAAAATTAACATCAGCAGCACATTCACGTGGTTTAAAAATAATACTTGATTTTGTGCCAAATCATAGCTCAAATGAACATCCATGGTTTGCCAAAAGTATTAAAAAAATTAAACCATATGATAATTATTATGTATGGAAAGATGCTAAAATTATTAATGGAACAAGACAACCACCAAATAATTGGCTCAGTATATTTTTTGGATCAGCATGGGAATGGAATGAAGAACGTCAACAATATTATCTTCATCAATTTGCAATTAAACAACCAGATTTAAATTTTAATTCACCAGAATTACGTAAAGAAATGGAAAATGCAATATTATTTTGGGCTGATAGAGGTGTTGATGGTTTTCGTATTGATTCAATGCCATACATGTATGAAGATTCTGAATTTCGTGATGAACCAGTTATTCCTAATAACGGATTGAAGCCAGATGATCCTGCAACACTTGATCATATTTATACAAAAGATCAACAGGCAACATATGATTTACTTAAAACATGGAGAAATGTTCTTGATTCTCGTGGTGGAGAAAAACAAATAATATTAGTTGAAGCATATGCAACACTACCATTGACTGTTAAATATTTTAATTATGGAGCAAATATACCATTTAATTTTATGTTTGTAACTGGATTAAATAATCATTCAAGTGCTCTTGATTTTAAACGTTCAATTGATCAATGGACAAGCAATATTCCCAAGGGTAATTTTGTTTCAAATTGGGTTGTTGATAATCATGATAATCCAAGAACATCAGCAAGATTTGGTGTAAAACGTACAGATCAAATATCAATGCTTTGTGCAATACTTCCTGGTGTTGGAATTATTTATAATGGAGATGAAATTGGAATGAAAAATGGTCCTGTATCATGGAATCAAACAGTTGATACACAAGGTTTAAGTGCTGGACCTGATCGATATATGCAATTCTCAAGAGATCCAGAGCGTACACCTTTTCAATGGGATAATACAACAAGTGCAGGTTTTTCATCAAACATTAAAACATGGCTTCCCGTTAATCCAAATTATAAAAATGATAATTTAGCTGAACAAAAAAAATCATTGACCTCACATTATTCTATTTTTAAAAAACTTGTTTTATTAAAATCTTTACCAATTATTAAAACTGGTACATCAGAAGTTATTTTAGCTGGTAAAGATATTCTTGGTGTTGTACGACGTCAGCCAAATAAAACACCAGTAGTTTTACTTATTAATTTTTCTGACAAGTCTATCACGGTTGATGCAAGTGCATGGTTAAATATACCTGACTCGATGAATGTATATGTAGCAAGCGTTGGATCAAATATAACATTTGGTTCTCGTCTAGACACAACTGCATTGCAATTACCTGGTGCTGCATCACTGATATTAAATTAATCGTTTATCTTGTTGTATACTGACTGTATTACATATTTATTTTCTCTTATTCATTTTGCACAGGTATGATATTATGTCATACATTATATAAATAAAAATAATATTTAGCACAATCATTTGTTTTATTCTAAATTATTACTATTTTTCATATTTTCTATTACTATTTTCCGACTGGCAAGTTCAGAGATAAATGGAGTAAAACGAAGAAAAATTAGAGAGAAAATCAGAGGAACCATTTTCGTCAAGGCTTGGCTTTACTCTGTATGGACTCATATAATTATTATTATATGAACTTCGTGTTCCCAATATCTTTTCGAGCCGGTTTTATTTTATTTTATTTTTTGTTGATTTTAATCCCACGATGCTGCCAGAAATAAATAAAAAAATAAAGACAATTTTCTTCGAATTGCTGGTTAACGTGAAGGTGAGTGTATATTTTATTTATATTAAATTAAATATGTTATGGAATATTTTTTTAACGAGTTAATGTTTCAATTGTACACTTCATATATATATAATTATTTTCTCCACATATGGATTATATAATATTTTTTTCTTAAATTTTATTATGCGATTGTCAAGTTTTTTTTTTCATAATGAAATTTTACATTTAAATAACAGACAATCAATGACTTTAATTTGCAAACAGGTTTTTTATTTAACGCAAAAATTATTTTTTTTTTCTTGTATGCAAATATATCTTTTAAATTTCCATAACATTGCCAATAAAAAAAAAAAACTGGTACCTTTCTCGTTATTAACTGAACAACGTTCCCCGTCGTTTTGGATTGTCATATATCATCAAAATTGATAATATAACTATGTTTAATTATAATATAAAACATGAAATTCGAATTTATATTTCGAAACGACTGTTCGAAGGCCAATATTGCGAATATATATTTTATATTAATTTGTTGCAGACAAAAAAAAAAAATTGCTTTCTCAAGCCCACATATGTGTGTGCATATATATTAATTTTGCAAAACAAAAAAAAAAAAAAAGAAGACAAATATTAAAATTTAAAATGAAAAATTGTGGATTAATTTTTATATATTCATTGGTTTATTTTTATTGATATTTTATGTGATGAATTACTGTCTATATATTTGCATGCAAAAAAAAGAGTGGAAGTAGGTGTGGCATTCGCATTGTGTGGTCATTATATGGACCTGCAGTATATCTTGTCAGAGTTCCCTCTCCAATACGAACATCTTCCTTGACATCTTTCACGTTTAAATCTATGTCCAGATGTATACCTACATACAAGAAACACAGATACAAGGCCTTCGACCTTTTTTTTTGCAATATGTGACTTAATGACTGAGGCCATTGGCTATTTAGCAATACTTGATAAAAATCCTTATATACCCTCATCTAAATTTGACCTTGTAGAATTCATAGAATGTTCCATCGTTAATATGCACATTTTGAATTTTAAATTTTTGACAGTACCTTTTAAAAATAAGATAAAACAAAAAGAATAATAAAATAACAAAAATGAATTAAAATAAGAATAAGATAGTTATTGACCTTTCTCGATAAGCGGGGAGGTACCACTCAGTATCAGATTTGTAGAATTGATTAGCACGTTAGTTTGCATATAAATCAGGGATAATGTCTCGGAATCAGGCCCAAGAAGGGTAATAATATTAAGGTCCACTAATATACTCCTTCTACAAGTTTTTTATAGCCTAGCAACTGCCTACACTATTGCAATTTTCCCCGCCCGATGGTCCGAGTCCTTGCCTTAACTTGAGTCCACTACCAAAATCAGTTAACATTCGTGTTCGTTCCTGACAACATCGCATCTTGGCATCAGAGCTCTCATTATATACTCTGGCCAAATGCTTTGCTGAATAATTATTTAATTTAATTTTTATTGTTAAATTATTATTGAGATAAAGTAAAAAAAAAAATAAATTAATTATATTAGAATATAATTTTTTAAATAATATTAATAGTTTTGTTGTTTTTATTATTTTTTTTTTTTTTAGTAAATTTTTTTTTTTTTTTAATTTGCACAACTTTTAAGTATAAATTTTGCAAGTGTTAGCCCAGACATTGTCCCTTTCACTTTGCTGTCTCATCTTAACTTTTAAAACCCTGCTGCATCTTAAAAAATTTACTGCGTGACCTTGACAGACTGGAGCGTGGCCGAGTTATATTGTGATTTAAAAAAAAAAAAAGAACAAATAGAAATAATTAATAATGTTAATGTTACGTTTTTTGACATTTTTATTTATTGGAATTGGTATATTTGGTACAATAACAGCAGTTGAAATATCTGAAGAATGGTGGAGAGATTCATTTATATATCATCTTTATCCACGTAGTTTCAAAGATAGCGATGGTGATGGTATTGGTGATTTAAATGGTATTACAAGTAAATTGGAATATTTAGTTGATATCAAAGTTAGTGCTGTATGGATTGGTCCATTTTATAAAAGTCCAATGATTGATTTTGGATATGATATTACAAATTTTACTGGTGTTGATCCAATATTTGGTACATTAGATGATTTTAAAAAATTAACATCAAAAGCAAAATCATTGGGATTAAAAGTAATGCTTGATTTTGTACCAAATCATAGTTCAGATCAACATCATTGGTTTCAAAAAAGTATTAAAAGAATAAAACCATATGATAATTATTATGTTTGGGCAGATGCTAAAATAATAAATGGTACAAGACAACCACCAAATAATTGGCTTAGTTTATTTCAAGGTACAGCATGGACATGGAATGATGAACGTAAACAATATTATTTACATCAATTTGCAGCAGCACAACCTGATTTTAATTTTCGTGATGAATCATTAAATGAAGAAATGAAAGATGTATTAAGATTTTGGCTTAATACTGGAGTTGATGGTTTTCGTATTGATACTATTCCAAGTCTCATTGAAGATACAAGATTATTAGATGAACCAAGATTACCAAATACTGGTTTACCAGACACTGATTCAGATACACTTAGACATATATATACATATGATCAAGATGAAACTTATGATGTACTTAAATCTTGGCGTGAAGTACTTGATGATAGTCCAGGACCAAAAAAAATATTTCTCACTGAAGCATATTCAAGTTTAGCTGATGTTATGAAATATTATGATTATGGATCAAATATACCAATGAATTTTATGTTTTTGGGTGAACTTAATAATCGTTCAACTGCATATGATTTTAAACGTAAAATTGATCCTTATTTAAATGCAATACCAAATGGTCAATCAGCAAATTGGGTTGTTGGTAATCATGATCGATTCCGTGTTGCAACAAGATTTGGACCAAAAAGAGCTGATCAATTGACAATGCTTGCAGCAGTATTACCTGGTGTTGGAGTTATTTATAATGGTGATGAGCTTGGTATGGAAAATCGTGTTATGACATGGGAAGAAACAGTTGATCCACCTGGCTGTAATGCTGGTCCATTGAGATATAAAACAACATCAAGAGATCCAATGCGTACACCATTTCAATGGGATAATTCAACTAGTGCTGGATTTTCAATAAATAATAAAACTTGGCTACCTGTACATCCAAATTATAAAACAATTAATCTTGCTGCACAAAAATTAACAGCAGCATCACATTATAATGTTTTTAGAAGATTGGCTGCACTTAAAAAAAATCCAGTTATCAGTAAAGGTACAACAAAACTTGTTGTTATTAATGACAATATATTGGGGGTTATCAGACGATTACCAGGTAAATCACCAATTGTTTTACTCATCAACTTCAGTGATGGCTCTACTCATTTTGATGCAGCATCTTCATTAAATATACCAGATAAAATGTCTGTATACGCGGCAAGTGTTGGATCAAACATCAAAGTTGGCGCAACATTTGATACAAATCGAATTGAACTTCCAGGAGCAGCCTCAGTAATACTCAAATTGAAAAGTCGCTGATTAAAATAATATTGTTTTAGATTTAATGAAAAAAAAAAAAATTATATCAAAATAAAAAACAAAAAAAAAACTACAATGCTATAAAGTACAGACTTGACGGAGAAAATATTTAAATTTTTTTCACCCTTTTCTCTGCGATAGGTCAGTTTGGAATAAAAGAGTGGAGAAGTATTCCCACCAGAAAATTGATATCATATTTTTGATTAAAACAAATCTCAGTTGCATTAAAAAATTTTTTTTTTTTAACATTACTTTATATCTGCAGGAAGCGATGTTTTTTTTTATATTTTGTTTGTTTNAAAGAGATTTCTAAATAAACAAATGGGAAATCCAAGCCAAAATAGACTAGGTTTTTAATTATTTTTTATTATTAATTAAATAACATTTAGAAATAAATTTTTGACAGTAATTTTACTATGTGTGTTTATGTAATACTTGGAAAGAAAAAAAAAATATAATCAAAAAAAATAAATAGAATGAAAAAAAAAAAAGTTAAATTATATCCTTTCTTCAATATGAATATATTCTCCTATATTTTAATGAATAATTAATTTTATATTACTGTTATCATTTTATACTACTGTTATGATTTTTATATTTTGTTGACTATTTAAATAATTTTTTTATTTTTTTCAGTGACCTTTAAAGAGTATTTTATTTATTTTATTTTAAATAAAAACAATAATAATAATTCACAAATTTAGTGAATAAATTAACGTAGAAATAAAAATAAATAAGCTATTTATTTATTATTATTTATTAATTATGTTAAAATTTATTACTAATAATAATAATATAAAAAAAAAAATTTAATATTAATTTTCAGGAGCTTTGTGACTATACAGCATTTGTTTAAAGCTGTTTTTATCATCAAATTAAATATATCGCCTCTGCAGATTATTACTACCATATGCAAAAACATAAATTGTTTACGATTTCACAAATATTAAGAAAGAGACAGATCCATCATTTAAATGTATTTCACATTATTTATATCAGTTTAATTCATTTTTTTTTTATTTTTGTTTTGAAAATAATCAATATCTCTCATTTATCGTTCTTTGATAATTTATATGTTTATATTATTCTATATTTTGCTTCCGTATTTATATTAATATTGATTATACATGTACATATAATGATAACGTAGATAATATGTAAAAGAGAAAAACAAATTTAAATTATATTGATCAAAACATGTCAACGTCATTTAACTTTTCTACATATATGTTTCAGCTTTGCAACGTTGAGAAATTTACTACTGTTTCGAGATTTATTTACACATCAAATTAATTAAAAAAATTTTAAAGATAGCAATGATGATGATGATGATGGCAGACGAAATAACAGTTTTATTACTTTCATGTGGTTATAGGTTTTTCGTAGATATCATCAATTTATTTCGACTTTATTTACTGATCATTGATTAGTAAACCGAGTATCTGGTATGATGATTTTACAAGGATCAAAAAAAAAAAATACAAAATTAATTTATTTAAAAGTTCTGCTTGATTTTGTATCAAACTACAGTTCAGATAAACATGTTTGGTTCGTAAAAACATAGTGAAAAATAAACCGTACGATCTGTAGACTTGTCATTTCGAGAGATGCAAAGTTTTTTAATGAAACAAAATATTCATCCAATAACTAGTTAAGTTTGTTTGGTTAATCAGCGTAGGAATGAAATGATTAAACATTGATATCAATACGATCGTTACTAATTTACTGAGAGTCAACCAGTTTTTAATTAGTTACTTACTTTATCAATTAAAAAAAAAATATATATATATTTATTTTGAATAAAATTTAGGTGATGATGATTTTTTAATTTATGTTATTATAATATACAAGTAAATTCACATATTTTACAAATTACTTGTTAATCATGTTATTTGAATAACAATAATCTCATTCATATTTATATATTATGAAAAAAATTATTATGGAAATTATCAAGTATTGAAAACATAAAAACAAATCATTTGACATAAAAAATTTTATTAAAAAAATTATAACAAGAAAAAATTATACGACATAGTATTTTAAATATATAAATCAAATATTTTTAAATAAATTAGAAAAATAATATTAACGAGTTGATGGGTAACATATTTGATGGAAATAATTGCGTAATTGGTGATGTTATTGAAATTATTTTAAAACGATTCATGAGTTGACCTTTGTAAATGATAATATAAAAAAAAATACAAATTATCCAGGAGGTTTACCATCTTATTGCTATAATACATCGAATAGTGCAAGTTTTTTTTACCTAATACTGGAAAATATCAAATATAAGAACATAAAAATATAATATTCCACGATTAAAAATATTTAAAGAACTTGTTTAAGTAAAAAAATATCTAATTGTCGACAATGGTATTAATGACATAATTATTTTTATCGGTAACATCTTGGGAATTATATATAGATTACTTTCAGAGTCACAAGTAATTCTACTTATTTATTTTCGTAACAAAGTCGATACTCAGTAATTAATGTCAAAGTTTTAACAAGTATTCAGCTGAAGTGAGGAATATTTTATCAGAGATACGAGTCAATGCTTTGAACTTGCCAGCAGTATAATTGAATGTTTTTTTTTTTTTTTTTCTTAATACGAATTGATTAAATAAATGTAATAAAAATGAATCAACTAATTATTTTTGTAATTTTTAAGATAAAATATATTTGTTTTAAATTATTTTATAAATAAACCAAATTTGATAGGTCGTCAATGCAATTGAAAAAAAAAAAAATCCTGGTATGCTTGGAATGGTTACGATAAATAAATTATTGATTGTTTATCAATAAAATCAGACAACTGAAGCCAGATTAATGTATATCTTTCAATCAAATTTGTTTTTATCGGGAATTTTTATGAATCCCAGACAATATAAAATAACGGTGAGAAAAAAAATTGACCTCATTCAATTACAAGATGTTGCATGCACAAACATTTTTGTTTCTCATTGGTGGGATCATTTTGTGCTCGGCTGAAGAAAAAGTATCAACAGAATGGTGGCGTAACAATTTTATATATCAAATATATCCACTGAGTTTTAAGGACAGTACTGGTGATGGAGTAGGTGATTTAAATGGCATCACAAGTAAATTGGAACATATTGCTGACATTGGTGCTAGTGCTCTCTGGATTTCACCAATTTACGTAAGTCCAATGGTTGATTTTGGTTATGATATTGCAAATTTTACGGATATTGATCCAATATTTGGTAGTCTTGCTGATTTTACAAAACTTGTTGCCAAAGCAAAATCACTGGGTCTTAAAGTACTTCTTGATTTTGTACCAAATCATAGCTCTGACAAGTGTTCGTGGTTTACAAAAAGTATACAAAGAATAAAACCATATGATGATTATTATATTTGGAAAGATGCTAAAATAGTTAATGATACAAGACAACCACCAAACAATTGGCTTGGTGCATTTCAAGGTTCAGCATGGGAATGGAATGAACAACGTCAGCAGTATTACTATCATGCATTTGCAGTAGGACAGCCAGATTTAAATTATCGTAATCCACAATTAAATGAAGAAATGAAAAATGTTTTAAGATTTTGGTTAAATCTTGGAGTTGATGGATTTCGAGTTGATGCTATTCATTATCTTATTGAAGATTCAAGATTTATGGATGAGCCTAAAATTGCAAATACTGGATTACCAGACACTGATGCTGGTACACTTGAACACATATATACATGTAATCAAAAAACAACTTATGATATTGTTAAAACTTGGCGTGATGTACTTGATGCTAGTCCTGGACCAAAAAAAGTATTTCTTACCGAAGCTTACACAAGCATTGATTATTTAATGGAATATTATAAATATGGATCAAATCTTCCGATGAATTTTATATTTATGGAAGATCTCCGAGCAAATTCAACTGCACTTGAATTTAAGCATAAAATCGATCGTTATTTAAATAGAATACCAAACGGTCATTCAGCTAATTGGGTTGTTGGAAATCATGATAGATTCCGTGTTGCAACAAGATTTGGACCAAAAAGAGCTGATCAATTGTCGATGATTGCAACAATTTTACCAGGTGTTGCTGTAATTTATAATGGCGATGAAATTGGCATGGAAAATCGTCCAATCTCTTGGGAAGAAACAGTTGATCCAGCTGGTTGTAATGCTGGACCTGAACGTTACAATTTCACTTCAAGGGATCCAGAGAGGACACCATTTCAATGGGATGATACTGTTAGTGCTGGATTTTCAACAAACACCAAAACTTGGTTACCAATTCATCCAAATTATAAAACTCTCAATCTTGCTGCTCAAAAATTAGCTCCAGCCTCACATTATAAAGTATTTAAAAAATTATCTGCATTAAAAAAATATCCTGCAGTCAAAGATGGTTCAACTGAAATTATTGTAGTTGGTTATAACGTATTAGGAATTGTTCGACGTCTACCAGGAAAATCACATGTTGTTTTACTTATTAATTTCAATGATTCAATGACTGTTGTTGATGCGGCTTCTTGGATGAACATTCCCGATAAGATGGACGTATATACTGCAAGTGTACATTCAAATATTCAAGTTGGTGAATCGATTAATACAAATGAAATTAATTTACCTCCAGCTGCTGCAGTTATGCTAACTCAAAATTAGACATATAAGTATGCATTAGAAATTAGTTTATCACGTTGAAATAAAGTACATATTATTACCCTAATAATTAATTGAAATTATTTTTTATAACTTATGAGCATTATAAATATCGATTGATTCTTGAAAAGCACATTCAGATAAAATTCTCTAGTGTAAAGTCTGAAAGAAATTACAAGTTATAAAATATAATATTTCACTATTTGAAGTATTTGAATAACTTGTTAAATTAAGATAATAATTAATTGTCGAAAATAGTAATAATGACATAATTATTTTTATCAGTAACATCTTAGGAATTATATATAGATTACTTTTTGAGTCAGAAGTAATTCTACTTATTTATTTTCGTAACAGAGTCGATACTCAGTAATTAATGTCAAACTTTTAACAAGTATTCAGCTGACTTAAAAGAACAATGAGTGCATCTACACCAGCTCGTAAAGAAATTTTAGTCATGTAAGATCTGTATCAAGTGTTGGTGAGAATATTTTATCAGAGATACGAATCAATGCTTTGACCATGCCAGCAGTATAATTAAATGTTTTTTTTTTTTTTCTCAATACGAATTGATTGAATAAATGTAATAAAAATATATATTTTTTAAATTATTTAAGAAATAAACAAAATTTAATAGGTCGTATATACACTTAAAAAAAAAAAAAAAAATCTTGGTATGCTTGAAATGGTTATGATAAATAAATTATTGATTGTTTATCAATAAAATCAGAGGAGCGAAGTCAGATAAATGTATATCTTTCAATCAAATTCGTTTTTATCGGAAATTTCTAAAATTTTTTATGAATCCCAGACAATATAAAATAACGGTGAGGAAAAAAATTGACCTCATTCAATTACAAGATGTTGCATGCACAAACATTTTTGTTTCTCATTGGTGGGATCATTTTGTGCTCAGCTGAAGAAAAAGTATCAACAGAATGGTGGTGTAATAATTTTATATATCAAATATATCCACTGAGTTTTAAGGACAGTACTGGTGATGGAGTAGGTGATTTAAATGGCATCACAAGTAAATTGGAACATATTGCTGACATTGGTGCTAGTGCTCTCTGGATTTCACCAATTTACGTAAGTCCAATGGTTGATTTTGGTTATGATATTACAAATTTTACGGATATTGATCCAATATTTGGTAATCTTGCTGATTTTACAAAACTTGTTACGAAAGCAAAATCACTGGGTCTCAAAGTACTTCTTGATTTTGTACCAAATCATAGCTCTGACAAATGTTCATGGTTTACAAAAAGTATACAAAAAATACAACCATACGATGATTATTATATTTGGAAAGATGCTAAAATAGTTAATGGTACAAGACAACCACCAAACAATTGGCTGAGTGCATTTCAAGGTTCAGCATGGGGATGGAATGAACAACGTCAGCAGTATTACTATCATGCATTTGCAGTAGGACAGCCAGATTTAAATTATCGTAATCCACAATTGAATGAAGAAATGAAAAATGTTTTAAGATTTTGGTTGAATCGTGGAGTTGATGGTTTCCGTATTGATACTATTCCTAATCTGATAGAAGATTCAAGATTTTTGGATGAGCCTAAAATTTCAAATACTGGATTACCTGATACAGATCCTGGTACACTTGACCACATATACACATACAATCAAAATGAAACTTACGGTATTCTTAAAACTTGGCGTGATGTACTTGATGCTAGTCCTGGACTAAAAAAAGTATTTCTTACCGAAGCTTACACGAGCATTGATTATTTGATGGAATATTATAAATATGGATCAAATCTTCCGATGAATTTTATATTTATGGAAGATCTCCGAGCAAATTCAACTGCACTTGAATTTAAGCATGAAATCGATCGTTATTTAAACAGAATACCAAACGGTCATTCAGCTAATTGGGTTGTTGGAAATCATGATAGATTTCGTGTTGCAACAAGATTCGGTAGTCATAGAGCTGATCAAATGTCAATGATGACAGCAGTTTTACCTGGTGTTGGAATAATTTATAACGGAGATGAAATTGGTATGGTAAATCGTCCAATGTCTTATAAAGAAACACTTGATCCAGCTGGTTGTAATGCTGGACCTGAGCGTTACAATTTCACTTCAAGAGATCCAGAGAGGACACCATTTCAATGGGATGATACTGTTAGTGCTGGATTTTCAACAAACACCAAAACTTGGTTACCAATTCATCCAAATTATAAAACTCTCAATCTTGCTGCTCAAAAATTAGCTCCAGCCTCACATTATAAAGTATTTAAAAAAATATCTGCATTAAAAAAATATCCTGCAGTCAAAGATGGTTCAACTGAAATTATTGTAGTTGGTTATAACGTATTAGGAATTGTTCGACGTCTACCAGGAAAATCACATGTTGTTTTACTTATTAATTTTAATGATTTAATGACTGTTGTTGATGCGGCTTCTTGGATGAACATTCCCGATAAGATGGACGTATATACTGCAAGTGTACATTCAAATATTCAAGTTGGTGAATCGATTAATACAAATGAAATTAATTTACCTCCAGCTGCTTCAGTTATACTAATTCAAATTTAGACTCAAAATTAATTTATCACGTTGAAATAAATTATACATTATTAACCTAAATGATGAATTGCAATTATTTTTTATAACTTATAAGCATTTTAAATATAGATTGATTTTTCAAAAGCACATCCAGATAAAATTCTCTAGAGTAAAGTCTGAATAAAATTACAAGTTATCAAAAGAAAAAGGCTTCTAGTAACGATTCATATTAAATCAACTTTACTTTTCACGGTACTCAGAAGTTTGCGTAGACGTCTGGTGTGGGCAACTTAATTGAGATTACAAATAAATTGGTAGCTTACGTAAAACTAAATGTAAGTATATACTCTGAGTTCCGTCAATCTCAACATACAAACTATTTCGTAACTTTGACAATGATCCGTTTAACTCGTCCTAAGAACCATTAGTATAATAGATTTATTTTTTTGTATATTTTTAACTATTATTTAGAGAAAAAAAATTAATTATTAATTTACAAAAAATACTCAATGTGGATATTTAAAAATAAAAGGAATACAATCACAGCATTGGAAATACATGAGATAACTAATACACATATAAAAATTTGTTATAGAATGAAGGAAGAGTAGATAAAAAAGTAAAAAAAAAAAAAAGTTAATCAAACGTTGATAATGGTCTCTGTTCTATTTTGTATTTCTGTGGTTAAAAGAAGTAATGAGATTGGTTTAACAGATCATAAAATGACGTAAAAAGATACACTGCAATTGCAATTTAATGGTGGATCAGAAAGAAAAATAAAATCTTGAGCCAGAACTTTCTATAAAAAAAAAAAAAAAAATAAAATAGTACTGTATTATCTGTACTGGATTATCCGTCAGAAGCAAAACATGGCTTCCTATCCTCGCAAACTATATAAAACTCTATATTTGGCAAGCCAACAATGCAACTACAATTTTCTATTATCAACTTAAAAAATTAAAAAAAAAAACTTGTTCACTCAAAGTCCCACAGCATAACGGAAAACAAATAGCCATGTTGTGATTTTTTTAGCTAAATAAAGTTTAGTAAAAACTAAAAGAATTTAATCAGATTTAAAAAAAAAAAAAATCAATTAAAATAAAATAACACAGGGCATTTTTTAAAATAATTTAAAGTTTTTTTTTTTTTTTTTTATTATCAATCGGAATTTGACATGTCTAATCAATTTATTTATTTTTTTATTTATAAAATAAATTATCTAAGATGATATAATTATTTTCAGACTTGAATTGGTTAAATCAATTGAGTTTTTTTTTTTTCAGTAATTTTTTTCCGCTGATACAACGTCAGATGATGTATCATAATAATATTGCCAATCTTTGTTTTTTTCTTTGCTCGTTCTTATTTGTTTTCTTGTATATTCATTCGATGACAAATTCTTTCGACACAAACAAATTTAACCGATAAATAATTTTATAAATCGCTATGCAATCAAAAAGCAGATAAACAATATTTTTTTAATCATAAGTATCTGTATCAAAATATTCTTGATAAGAAAAAAAAATTACAATTAAAAAAATTTTACTGATATCAAAAAATAACAAATTAACTTGAAACAATATTTTGAAAATGAATATAACAAAAATTGTTTTTATTCTATAAAAATTTTCTTAAAAAAAAAATACATTTTAAAGAAATAAAATTAATTTAAATAAATTTTTTATTTTTATATTGTCCGTGTGTACTATGTCTGTTGAATTTAATAAAGATGAATAATCTCGTAACATATACCTATATATGGCATAGTAAAAATAAAGCGTAACTTTTATACTGACATTATTATGATTTATCCGGTAACGTTTGGACATTACTTGGCACGTGGTTTCGTATTATATCAAAGAAAAAAAAATATACAATGTATGCGTCACTCTTGGTAGTGACAATGATAGCTAATTAAATAAATCATTGTCACTTGTTTGCCTAATTAAAGTGTTGAATAATTTCCTGTTCTTTATTGAGTTTTATTTTATCAGATTTTAAAAATTTATATTATGATTTTTTTTAAATTTATCTTTTATTGTTATGATTATTTATAAAATCTACATTCAGCTGATTTATTTACACAATAAAATTAACAAAATAAAAAAAAGAAAAATAACAGTAACTCCTAAATTATTTAGTCTGAATTTATAATTTTTTTTTTTCATTTTAAAACAACTCGATAATAAATTTTTTTTTAAATAAAAAATAACAGTTAAATTTATCGTATTTGTATTCATTTTATATTTTATAAATTGCAAATATAAAAAATTAATAAAAGCTACGCAAATTTTACGATAAAATTTACAGTCTTCTCACCTTTAATTTTGGTGATTGCGAAATAACCTTAAGACCGAACGATGGCCTTAATGAATAAAACAAAAAGACGGTCGATAGGCCTTCGTACTTCCGGCTGATGACACACAAAGTATATAAAAAAAAAAAATACGATATGACAATGCTGTATAAATATATAAACAATGCATATATGACACAAGTAGAATTGAGGACACGATGACCCCATCTCTTAATCGAGGGTTAAATATTATTATCATCAAAACCTCAACAGATAAATATTGTTTTAATCCATCACATGACTGATAAAATTATACACTTACTTCGAACTCTATATATCTTAATCAAGATATTAATTTTATTATATCAAATCAATGAATCAAATCTTGTAAAACAAAGATGTTAAAATACACAGATAAACTGATTGTAAAAAAAATAAAAATCTCAAGTGTAAAAATAATAAATAATTTACATTGTAACAAAGCAATTAGGCAATTTAATTTTATGTATTGATTTTTTTTTTTTCCTTTTTTTTTTAGCATTGACAGAGAAAGAGACATTGCTCTTGAACGAGCTCTTGACTCTGGGAGTAATTGTGTGCACGCCCTTCTGAAATAAATAAAGAAGGAAAAAAAAAATATCATTGATCACCAAAAGTAGAATTATTTATTCATTAATG
This sequence comes from Aphidius ervi, assembly GCA_015776835.1. Lineage (NCBI taxonomy): Eukaryota > Metazoa > Arthropoda > Insecta > Hymenoptera > Braconidae > Aphidius > Aphidius ervi. Next base: position 2,981,123 of record MKYW01000009.1, read on the forward strand.
CATATCACGATTACATTTTGTAAACGCTCTAGACATATAAGATTGAAGCAAAAAACATTGATCATTTTATGTACAAGTTTCAACAAGTCTACATCAGCTCGTGTAGTAGTCTTGTAATATAAATTGTCGACAGACTTTGACATTACCTAACACCAGTTAATAATTTTAAAATAATTATTATTGTCTAGAAAATTATCCATTTTTTTACCTTGAAACAATAGACCAGTCCGTAAAAACGAGTTCCATTAAGTTTCCGACAATTTTCATTGAGTTAAATAAAGACTTGCTACGATTCTATATCAACTTCCGCAGTTGTGTGTTTGGAGTCAAGGAATGCAGTGACAAGAAGAAAAATAAAAAATTGTAAGTAAATGAAATATAAGCTTCATATGTAATTAAAAAAATTCCAAAATTAATATTGTTTTTGTTTTTTTTCATTTTAAAATATAAATATTATTATTTATTTTTATAATCTTATTTACTGTCGAAATATAAAAAAAAAAATTCGATTTACAAGCGATTGCAGTGGAATTATTAACTGAAAATTTTATTGATCAACATAAACTTGAAATAAAGCCTGATCATTATTTTGTTATCTCGTTATTATTATTTTTTTTTTTTCTTAAGCGTCGACTCTGACGTAAACGCTTGTATCAATTGTGGAATAATATTTTTATTAAAAATTTATATTATTACAGTAGCTATCATGTAATGGTGTTGGAAAAAAAATGTTAAAAAAAATATTTATGATGAAGGTTATCGATCATAGTAAACATTTGATTATCACTTAATCACAAAGACTGATAAAACAATTGACAGACTGATAATTTATTTATTCATTTGTTTTTCAATTTCTTTATTGTTTTTTTCTTTTTTTTCAGCTGTCAAGCTATAAAACGGAAAACATGAAGCATATCACATCATTGCACAGTAAGATGTTGCGAACATCAGTATTGTTGTGTCTTTTCACTGCAGTGATTTGGTGTTCGGCTGCACCAAATCCATCAGAAGAGTGGTGGAGAGATTCTTTTATTTATCAAATATATCCACTAAGTTTTAAGGACAGTAATGGTGATGGTGTAGGTGATTTAAATGGCATCACAAGTAAATTGGAACATATTGCTGACATTGGTGCTAGTGCTCTCTGGCTTTCACCAATTTACGTAAGTCCAATGGTTGATTTTGGTTATGATATTACAAATTTTACGGATATTGATCCAATATTTGGTAATCTTGCTGATTTTACAAAACTTGTTACCAAAGCAAAATCACTGGGTCTTAAAGTACTTCTTGATTTTGTACCAAATCATAGCTCTGACAAATGTTCATGGTTTACAAAAAGTATACAAAAAATAAAACCATACGATGAATATTATATTTGGAAAGATGCTAAAATAGTTAATGGTACAAGACAACCACCAAACAATTGGCTAAGTGCATTTCAAGGTTCAGCATGGGAATGGAATGAACAACGTAAACAGTATTACTATCATGCATTTGCAGCAGGACAACCAGATTTAAATTATCGTAATTCAGATTTAAATGAAGAAATGAAAAATGCTTTAAGATTTTGGTTGAATCGTGGAGTTGATGGTTTTCGTATTGATACTATTCCTAATCTGATAGAAGATTCAAGATTTTTGGATGAGCCTAAAATTCCAAATACTGGACTACCTGATACAGATTCTGGTACACTTGACCACATATACACATACAATCAAAATGAAACTTACGATATTCTTAAAACTTGGCGTGCTGTGCTTGATTCTTTTAATGGAACAAAAAAAATGTTTCTTACTGAGGCTTACACAACTCTTGCCTACCAGATGAGATACTACGAATATGGATCAAATATTCCATTCAACTTTATGTTTATGGGAGAGCTTAATAATCGTTCATCGGCAGTACAATTTAAACGCACCATCGACCGTTATTTAGATGCTATACCAGCAGGTCAGTCAGCTAATTGGGTCACGGGAAATCATGATCAAGGACGAGTTGCTTCAAGATTTGGACTTAAACGAGCTGATCAATTGTCAATGATGGCAGCAGTTTTACCTGGTGTTGGAATAATTTATAACGGAGATGAAATTGGTATGGTAAATCGTCCAATGTCTTATAAAGAAACACTTGATCCTGCTGGCTGTAATGCTGGTCCATCAAGATACAATACGACATCACGGGACCCACAACGAACACCATTTCAATGGGATAACACAACGAGTGCTGGATTTTCAACAACCACAAAAACTTGGCTTCCAATTAATCCTAACTATAAAACATTAAATCTTGCAGCTGAAAAACTTGCATCAGTATCACATTACTCGATTTTTAAGAAATTAGTTACACTCAAAAAATCGCCAGTCATCAGTAAGGGAACAACACAAATAATTCTCGTTGGATACAATGTATTTGGTGTTGTACGAAGACAAGCAGGGCAGTCACCTGTTGTTTTACTTATCAATTTCAATAATGTTTTAACATTCGCTGATGCTGCCTCTTGGATGAATGTACCAGATCAAATGAAAGTTTATGTTTCTAGTATTGGTTCAAATATTCAAATTGGAGCAACAGTCAATACCAATCGTATTATACTACCAGCTGCAGCTTCAGTTATCTTGGTTTAAAACGAAATAGTTAATTTGTTACATAGAAAATATAAATATATATAACTACAATGTTACAATGTAAATCGAAATACATAAATTAGTTTGAATTGAATTTTAAATGTTTTTCATCGTTAATATTTATTCATAGGATACAAAATAATCATTCGAATATTATTTCAGCAATATATTTTTTTATTTCTTATTTCTTTTATGGTTGATATTTTTTTAACTTGGAAAAATATCTTCATGGCAAACTTGTACTCTACAATATTTAATTAACCAAGTCCTAACTTATCGAACGGATATAATTTTTTTTTTTCTTTTTTATTTCAATCTATGGCAATCATCTTTCGGCTAAGAGGTAAATAAATTGTTCACATAGGTTAGACGTTGAATTAATTTTTTTTCTCTTTCTTGTGGTCTTCAATGTTTTTTTCTAGATCTAGATCTCATTGGCCAACACTGATCTACACTTGAACTTTAATAATGACACACACCCCTGCTGAGAATTGAGAAAGACCCGTCTCTTATTTACGTATATTATCTAGTATATTTAGAGTATTTTCATTTCTTATCTGCATTGATACAAGCCCCATTCATGTATATAGGGTAAGTTGATATTTGTGTCGATTTCCGACACCATTAACGAAGCATTAAAACCAATGCCGAGAGTAAAGACTTCTTTCAAGGGCTGAAAACAACTTGTAACTTGACACTTTGTACTCATTAGCACACAAGTCATGACTTGTATTTCATGTTGAAATTAGTTATCAAAGTATATTTACATGACTGCAGTAAACATCTCATTGATGTACTAATTAGACTTTCATTCAAAGAAAATATATTTTAATATTTTTTACATCAATAAAAATTAATATTATGAAAACAAAATAAAATGTTAAAATCTTAATATTTATTAGTTTATTTATAATAAGAAAAAAAAAATATAAATTAAATAAAGTCACTTTGATTTTAATGAGTCAATATTTTTTTAATAGCAATTTCTATTGTATACATAGAGATATGAAAAGTTTGTAGAGCTGCTAACAAGTTGTTGTAGATTATAAATATCAAGTTACTTAAGATGATGTTAAACACTTGATAATTTGATTATCTATATTTAATCAATAATATTTAGGTGTAAATTAACTGATTATGATATTTATCAGTAACACCTTGTTGAAGATACAAGTATGTAAATAAATATATTGACAGCTATTAATGTTTTTTATTTAACCACAATTTTCCAAGTTATTAGTGAGTCAATCAATGTCATTAGATACTAGATGCTTTTTAAAATTACACAAGTAAACTATTTATATTTTAATCAGCGCAATAACTTGACTTTTTGACCTCACATTTATCAACAAAGTTATTTATAATAGAAAGACTTATTACATTTCCACGATGTCTATTAAAAATTCAATTGACTCAAATGTAGATAAAACTGTATAAAAAAAGAAAAAAAAAGACAAAAAAGATATATAAAATTCTAGTCAGAACATATGGAAAGAGAGATGACTCTGTATATATACATGAGTATAAGAAGAAAACAAATTCACTCGTTCTCATGGCAGGTACCGCACTACGCTTTAGCGCGCACCAATCACACTGAGTGCACATACTTCAGTAGTTCTCACTTTGCAGACACGAAAGTAAAGAGACAAAATAGGCTGAGTAAAGAAGACTAAGATATACACATAATGTTACAATATACATAGCTTTATGTACATGAATCTTTTTTATTTTTATTCACTTTTTATTTATTTTTTTTCCTTCAAGTCTTCTGACACGTTGAATCGCCGTTGTACACTCAATTGTTTTATTTGACTTTTTATATTTGTTTTTTCAACTATATACTTGACAACTCGTTTGTAAGAACAAGTGCATGGCTTCTATCTAAAGTAATAAAAATTCAAGATAACTTTTCAACGTCTTAATTAACAGACATTAATTTGTAAGTATTGCTTTATCTTTTTTTAATAAACCACAAAGCAAAAAGCTCATTGATATAACGTTGCTTTAAAGGTCAATAGTATTTTTTATAAATTTTACAATATTATTTTTCATGTTGTTGTTTATATAATTGTGTGGATAAATTGGTTAATATATATTTATAGATATAAGTTTATATTCAGTAGTAATAATTTATAGCAATCCACGGTTAAATTTCAACGATTGTCAAGAAAATTTCTTTATTGGCTTGAAGGGTTAACCCGCTGGGCTACACACGTGCTTATCGTAAGTTTATTGCCTCATCGGCGAATTAACTCTCAGCCTACTTGTTCTTTTTATGGGATTTATCTTTCTTACTCTCATCTAACACAATCCAACACGACTACATACTATCTACTGCAGCTATAAATACAAAATATTAAATGTCATAAATTTATAAATATTTTGTAAATTTACTGAGAATTGAATAATTACATTAGTCAATTAAATTAAGCACTATATAATTTGCACATTAATATTATAAATTAAAAAAAAATTCATTAAGATAAGTTGCTCAATAAAACAGACACTTTTTTTAATATGAATTTAAATGAGAAAAAATATTATCATCCACTGTGAGCTACTCTCCCTTATATTGTTGATTTATATTTGTGTGTATATACAAAAATAATTGTATAGGTCAACAAGTTTAATTTTTTTTTGGTCAACTGTATTTATTTTTCTTTGAGTTTGGTAAACTTTAAGAACACTTATATATAAATATAAAAAAAATGAAAAAAAGATAAGCGAAAAATCAGTAAAAATAAACAAGTTCATGGTTTGTAGAGTTGGGCGTCTCCCGAGAAATCAAAGTGGGAGAAAGAAATGTTGAAAGCTACTATAGAAAGTACATAAGAAAACAAACTTGCAGTAGCTAGTAACAGCAATGCGAGGTCAGAGACGAACAAGTAGAGCAAAAGCAGCGTCAAAGGAAGCGTTGGCAGTGTGCTTGCGGGACAAAATCAGTGACTCTTGAAATTGCTTTCAAGGTTTGTACGAGACCTCACCTTGCTCTTTCTCTTTTGCTTCTTCACTAAACCATCTCGTTCTTTCTACTTTTAAGATTCTTTTTTTTTTTTTTCTTTTTACCAACTTGTTATCCACCCCCATCCACCTCGTTTTTCTCTATCACGTCACCCTTTTTTTTTTTTTGCAAAGCTCTTTCTCATCACCCCTTCAACTACTTCAAAGCAAAATTGTTGAGATTCTCGAGGATTCTCTGCTTTCATTTCGAACTTGGCAAATTCGAAATTCGTTAGTAATTGAGACTACCAAATACCAAATTTTTATTTCTTTTTTTATTTTTATTTATACAACAGATGTTAAGATTGACATGTTCTCTTCTCTTCTCTTCTCTTCTTGTTTAAAAACATAATAATAAATATAATAATATATTTTTTTTTAAAGACTCGTTGGACGCGAATCATAGTTGGAACGTGCCAGATGGCACGGATCGTTAAGCTATCGCAATATTGGCAAATAGTAAATATTGTGCTACCTAATTGTGCACATTGTATCTCTCTCTTTCACTCTGATATAACTGCAAGCAACGATTTACACTATTCTCGACTGGTGCGAATGAGAAAATACAATTTCCATTTCTCTCATCACACCTATAACTTTATTCCCCTCAATTTTAATTTACCCCTCTCAATTTCATCCAACCTTCCAGCCGTTCACCACTGTTTCAATTCTCCGCCCTTTTCAAATATATATGATATTGGCCAGTTGTAGATTTTATGCATCCACTGAATTCAATTAACAACGAATAATTTATATATTGAAAATCGACGATACGTCGATGTTGCACGTGGATAAAATTGGATGAACCATGCTAAATAGTATTTGACCCTTGTAAAAATTCATCACTTGTATTTTTGGATCATCGACATACAGTTAAATGTATGTTGTTAATAATTATTCAAATAACCGATAAATTGTTATTGAGTTTAATTAAAAGAAAAACTGATGAAAAAANAAAAAAAAAAAAAAATGATACCAACGAATAATAATTTATACGGAAATATTAGTTATTGTTTTTTTTTTCTTTTTTTTTTATTTAATTCACCATTTATTAAATTAAAAATATACTTTAGTATGAAATTGTGTGCTTTATTCAAGTGAAATGTTTTTAAAATTTTAATGAATCAATTATTTCGTTCAGTTGACGAAGCAAATGAGTTATTTTCCATATAAAATTAAATTACTTTATTTAAAAATTAATCGATAACTATTGATTTACTTTTTTTTTTTTGATTTTTTAAATATAGTTTTATGCATGAATGTTTTTAGATTTATAAAAAATTTAGTAATTCAACAAAGAGTTTTGTGAATTAATAAAATTAATTAAAAAATATAGATGAATATATATGATGTGAGTTGAATTAAGTCGATAACGAATTACATGTTTGAAAATTTAAAATTTCTTTTTTAACTTTTTCAGATAATTCTTGATGAAGCTTAGTTACTTTATTAAACTGAATTTTTTTTTAATCATATCAAAATGGTGCTCATATAAATAAAAGTTATATGATTATTAAAACGATTATGAATTCAACTGTATTTATATTTCATTGTTTAATTACTACTCGTGAGGAAAATGGAAAAATATTCTTTATAAATACACTACTTTACCATTAGATACTCATGTCTATTTATTTATTTTTATTTTTTTATTACGTTTATATTAAAATCTCACGTTTCAAATGCATGTTTTTGTTTTATTTTTATTTTTTTTAATTTTTTCATTTTGCAAGTATTTCATTTCACACGATACTCTTTTTTTCACACTTTCTTTTGGCAAATTTTATTTTTATTTTCCATATTTATTTATAATATAATGTTTTTTTAATATTATGATTTTTATATTTTTGTTATTTTGTTTTGTTTTTAATTTATATTTTCGATCGAAATACAAGCTCGCGTGCGTCCACGCTCTAAATTCAGGTGAGCGTTTGGCGCATTCGTGTCAGATATAAATTTTCGTCGATCGTACACTCGGGTGCTTTGCAACGTACGAAAGAAGAATGGCAAAGAGGTCTCAGGAGAGCCAAAATGATGGCTATAACGTGTGATAGTTTAACAACACTGTCAAACATTAAAATTTATCATTTATTTTTGTACTGGATAATTAAACAAATCCAAGCATGAATAATAAGCAGATTGAAGAATTTTAATTGTACAAAGGTAGATTATATAATTATACGATTGAACAATTATATTTAACTAATATCATTGTCTTTTTTAATTTATATCCTAATAGATTAAGAAAAAGTTGATGCTTATTTCATTATTTCTTTTAATTTAATTTTTCTTTTTTCTTTTTTTTTTTCTTTCAAGTCATCGGTTGTCTTCAAAAAGAAGAATACTTTTGTTTCATTTTAGTCCAAGAAAGAGCAAATTCTTGCGGTCGGAAATTGATGGTTAGATGCTTTTGAAACTTTTCGTATACTATTAAGTATTAGCTACTATTTATCCACTAACTTTTTATACTCAACGTCACAAGACATTTCATTTAATTTTTTTCTATTGTTTTTTTTTTTTTTCAACATCTTTTTCGTCTGTTTTTTTTTTTTTTTTCTCTTCAAGTAAAATGTGAAAGTACGAAAGGGAAAGGGATAATTCAAATAAAAAAAATTGCTTTCTGCATTCCATTTTTTTTTTTTTGTACAAGAGGGTTGAACATTTTATGAAAAACTTTTTCATCGACATAATTTGTCGCTCGTCTCATCTCATAAAAAAAAAAAACTTCATTGGAAGCTAAAAAATGAAAAAAAAAAATGAACAAGTAGACATTATCATCACTTAATAATATTCATCACGAATACTTTTAATAAATTTTATTATCTAGAAAATTTTTAATGGCATTTAGACAATATGTTATTTATATTAATTCAAAAATATTTAACAGTAAATAAAATTAAATATAATTAACATCTGATTTATTTTGTCATGCTAAGAGTTGAAATAATTGCTCAAATAACTAAACACTAATAAATGATGTCTGTTGTATTGACATATATCTAATTATATAAAATAATGACCATGCACAGAATCATGCAATTCTTGAATGCAGACAATATTGGGGGTCTTTCAATTTTAAACAAAATAACATTTTGGTCTTCTCTAAATTGTTTTATATATATATGTATGAATTGCAATCAGGTATGTCAATTGATTCAAAGTAATTGATGTTAACTAGGTATATTATTCACTCAGTGGTTTATTTCCATCTGTGATTTTACTTGTATTCCATTCACGTGATTCGGTAAACAAATTGGAACAATCTCATTTATATAGTTATAGTATTCAGGTTATTCATGACAAGAAATCATTTATCATTTTATATTATTGTTATTATTATTATTTTCTTATTATTATGATTGTATGATAATCATCAACAACTGTCTTTATTTATTATTATGATAATAAATATGTATATAAATAATTAAATTTTATTGATGCAATATGAAAAAATTTAAGAGAAAAAAAAAGAAAAAAAGAATTATTTAAAAATGACAAAAAAATGATAATATTTTGTTTTTTTTTGTTAATAAAATTATTTTTACAAACAATAATATTGTCATTGTGGAATAATAAAATATAAATTGAATTTTTAGACTGATAAAATGCTATCGAGTCAGGATTAACCAACAGCTAGATATAGTTTGTTTGTACAATAGAAATTGTTTATGATTAAAATTCAATTTCACCTTAAAATTAGTATACATGTGAAAGTGTGTGAACACATCATGTGCACGGTAAATATATGACAAACAATATTATTAAAAATTTGCTCTAAATGTGTGTACATATAAAAGCAATATAAAAACTTGATACGGGCTATTTTTATATTTTTTTTTTTTACAAATTTTTCACATTTTTATCATGTCAATATAAAAATTAAATTGATACCTTGTTTTTTCAATCGATGTTTATTATCAATTTATTTGAAAATAATTTAATATATATATATATTGTATAAAAACTCATTTATTTTATACAAACATTTAAATGAATATCTGATTAAACGAATTTTATTCATAAAAAAAATATTGAATCATCAATATTATCAACTATCTGGGAATATTGGTATTTTTCTTCTCAACTATTTAACCTGTGTATATTTTTTTTCTCTATGATTTATTTTTTTTAACAGTATGTATAAAGTCAATTTAAAATATACGTACAATATATGCTATGTCGATAATGTATTGCTATGAAGGGGCGTAAACTTCGATATAGATGGAGATGTGGTGTTTGCATTTAAAAAACAAAAAATAAATAAAGAAAAAAATAGAAAAAAAAAAAAAATATAAATAAACGACCGATGACACTAGAAGTGCAAGCCCAACTAATACTATATATAAATATGATATCAATGTATTGTTCACACAAATGTAGAGATCATCCACCTTCGCCTCTACCCCCTTGGCACCCGCCACCACGAAACGAGGTAGAGTAGAGTGCTCTCGCAAATCAGGCACCGATAAAATGGTAATCGTGACGTCGATGAACACCAAACCCCATGGCTATGGAATCCAGCTTTTATCGTCTTTTGTCTCAACTCGTCGTTTTCCATTTTACTCTTCTCCTCTAACACCCTTTTTTTTTTTTTTTTTTTTTTTTTTACCTTTTTATATACATATATATTTTACTTTTTTATTTTTGCACTCATTCATTTTAATCTTTATTCGCATATCATCAAAGTGGTTTTTAGCAATATAACGAAATAAATGAAAATTCAACTTTTTTTTTTTTTTTTATTGTGATGCTAAAATAGCGTATATTCGATAAAAGTTTATTCAAATTTTTTAATATTATAAGTTAATAAATAAAATTAAAGACAGACAGGTTGAATTTATTTTTTATACACATATACATTATCCATAAAAAAATAATAATAATAATAATAAATGAAGCTTGGTAAATGAGGACTCTAAACGATTTTTTGTCGTAAGCTCTTCTTTATAAATACATTTATGAGTTTATTTATGAATTTTTTTTGTATTATTTTTTTGTTTGGGTTAACTTGATGATGGTAAAATTTATTTAGTAAGTTTTGGTGATATCCTGGGGCATTGAAAGCATCGGCATCAGTATATAAACTGAAATTATTTTGCGCCTTAATATGAATATGCAAAAGCTCATCGTCAGAGGGAAGTGGTTTATATAGTATGGCCTGTTGATTATTCGGTTCACGAGAGAGTTCATACACTTATAGCATCGTCGATATTTTCTAGAAAATGAGATACTAAACTGAAAGTATAGGGGGTTTATTTTTGCAATGCTACAGCTTGACACCTTCATAGAAGACGAGATTATAAATAATTTATCGAGCCGATGTCAATTTACAATTTATAACCGCTCCGGAATTCAATAAATTATGTAAATATAAGTTATTTTTATTTTTATAACGCCCAAAAAGAAAATAGCTATATAATTTATCATTTAATTTAAATCTAATATTGTAAAATTTCAACAAAAATAAACACAAAAAATTTTATATTTAAAAAGTATTTTGAAAGCGTGCAGTGTATAATTAATTTGCATTTTTTTTTGTTTTTCAGGTCAGCTATTTTTTAGGTAATGAAAAAAAATTAAAAAAGGTTTTTTTTAAAATTGATTTTCAATCTTCATGTGTGGTTCAAGAGTTTTGTATTTTTTATCTTCATTTTTATAAAAGCCAAATGGCATTGTTCTTTTATCAATTCATCAAATTTATCAATTTATCCACTTGTGTCACGATATCGACAATTGGTGCACTTTGTTCAATCAAGTTTCTACTTTCGCATTTTCTCTTTCCCTCTGTATCCACTTGACTCCTACTTAAATGAAGATTCATTGGCTATTTTTTTCTTTTTTTTTTTCTTTCTTGTATATTGTGCTATACCAATTACGTTTGGCAACAAAAAATAAAGTAAACTAAGTTTTTATTAATAAATAACGTAACAAATTCTTTTGAATTTGATTAATAAAATAGTATATTGCTTATCTATATATAGTTTTTTTCTGTGAACTTTTAGTAAATATTTTGCCAATTGAATTATTTGTTGAAAAACAAATTCGTTTTATAATGCAAATAACTCAGAGAAATGTAGAAATCTATTATTTAATAAACAAAGTTTTAAAAAATAGATAAAAATGGATGTGGAAAAAAAATATTCATACATTTCCATTTGTATAATTGAAAAAAAAAAAAACATGAAAAATAAAATAATTTTAATAACATTAGTCGATTTTTCATTTTATACTTAATGAATGAATATTTATTTGTGATTTCTATTATAGAAACCTTTTTATGAATTTTAAACAAAAATAATAAAATAATAAACAAAAAAAAAACTAACAATAATATTTTTAGTATTTATTTTTACTAATAATATTGTTTTTTAAATTCTTTTGAAATCACAGAAACACGCTCCAATTAAAGAAATCATTATAAACGTTTTAAATAAATGAAAAAGAATGTAAAAAAAAATTAAAATTATAAACACAAAAAAAATTTATAATTTATATAAAATTATACAAAACATTGTTCACTAAAACTCTATATGAATTACGATAAATTTATAAAACCAAAAATATTCATATAAAGTATTTTAAATTCTAAAATAGTTTGCCAAAATATTTGATTCATAAAATTAAAAAAAAATTTCACGAAAAGATTCTAAAAAAAAAAAAATATATTAAAATGAAAACAGTTTTGATGAGTAAAATTTATAAATAAGTATAGTGTGGTTAGTATGAAGCATAACGAAGTAAAATTTGTAGAAACGGATGGTGTGAGATGGTCGTCAGCTTAATCCGGAAATAAGGGTATGAAGGATTGGGTGTGAAGATGCATCAAACTCATGGGTCTGTAGTTAATCGAGCACACTCTGTTTCCCCAAAACCGGTAATGCCAAGTTAGCGTTGAGAATTTCGTATCCAGAAACTATCTAGAATTTTAACTTTTTCCTTGTTTTTCCCCTTGTCTAGCACCATCAAAACCAGCTCTTTCTCAAACCAGTGTGATTTAATATAGAAAGTGAAGCAATCTCGATGTTTGCCAGACTTATTATCATTATACATCTTAATTTTCTCTCTTTCCCTCTCTTTCTCTCTTCTAATGCCAAAATATATACATGTATATTTAAAGCTTTTCCTTGGATCTTTTGCCAACATCTCTTATGTGTATATAATTATACATGCATATGGAAAACAAGGACTATAGAATGCCACTTTATATATGTGACCATAACGCAAGCGCAAAGCTCACCACTGATATCATGTTTCTAGGCCTGTTACTTTATTATCCGAAACCCACTTCTATTCAACCCTCTCTCTCTCTCTCTCTTTTCTCTTTTTTTTTTTTATTATTTTATTTATTTTTCATTTCAAAACTCCATAGCTAAACCACGCAACTTGCTAGATTAGTTTCAGATTAAACTGTTCAGGCAACGTACTTTAGATTGCTTTGAATATTTGACACTGAATAGCCATGTTATTCCCAGTTGGTATTCTCGTGTATTCTCGTGTCCCCTAACTTGTGACTCACTAGACTCGTATATATTTTAAACTTATTTTCATAAACAAGCCTGTTGTATAATAATTATAATAATAATAATGATAAAAGTTGAAGATAAATTGTTTATAATCTCATCACGTCTAACTGAATTGGTACATGATTTTTATTTTTTTATTTTTCATTTTTTTTATTATAATTTCATTTTTTATTTTTTTTGCTGTACTGGCTGCTACCGTTGCCTGTTTTTTTTTTATATATATAATTATATACATTTTCCCCACAGATAAAAATGCTTCAAGAAGAATTTGTAATAGAAACGAGAATTATGTATGTGGAAAGTTGAGAGAATTTTGTTTTGAATAATTGACACGAGTTTCTCATGGGGATATTCAATTGAGTTTCAAGAAAAGTATATAGGAAAAAAAAAAGAATTTTTTTTTATTAAATTTTCATATTTCTTTTACGTAAATAAAAAAAAAGTATATATATATATATATCATTTACCAACGAAATTCATATAAATTTTTACCATAAAGAAAAGAAAAAAAAAAAAAAAGAAATTATAGATATGTGGGGTTTTAACAACGAAAAGATGGTTTTCCAGCATAAAGTTGATCTATCTTGTTTACGATGAACGTAAATAGATTTACCTCGAGTTTTACTGGAGTAATATAGTGATGTATATGGTAGATTGTTATTAATGATGTTTTCATATTAAATAAAAATGAAAGCACATATAAACCTGCATAATAAAAATATTAATTTAAAATATTATTATTATAATTAAATATATACAAATTTTATTTTAGTTTAAAAAAAAATACTTAACTATTTATTACAAATTTAAAAAAAAAAAAAAAAGAAATGTAATTTTCAGTCATTTAAATATTGAATGACAATAATTTTTTTATATTATTAATTTTTTTGTCAAGTTAAAAAAAGAAAAAAAGAAAAATGAAATTTATTTAATGTACATTGCCATCGTCATATAAAAATAAAAATAATAGTAAGAAGGAAGGTTATATTTCCGTCGCAAAAGTAGCATGAAAGATATATGAGGCAGCTTGGTCACATTGCCCTGCAACACTATTAAATGTACAGTGTATATGAGTATAAGTATGACATACGTATACACAAAGTAAACTGGGTTTAAAAAAAANAAAAAAAAAAAAAAAAGAGTTGATCCATGAGAGTGAGTTCACCCGTCATATACACCTTTCTCTACTCTAATCCCTCATCATCCCTGTCAGAAATAATGTCATCTATCACGTCAAAGAATCACCCCATTATTCAATAATCCAATGACATTTTATGTGTACATTGTTTTTAAATTGTGATTTTCATATAAAATTTACAACAGTCACATGAATGTTAAATATATGACATACCATGTCAATTTACAAATTATATATAAAAAAAATAAATAAAAAAAATATTTTAATAATAAATTCAACATCAATAACAATAGACATTTATATTGATGCTAGTATATATCCTGCTTTCTAAATAGATTTTTCTCAGTGAAGTATATTTTTACTGGTTATATCTGTCTGACACTGAAGTCAGTGTATATATGAAATATAAAATAATAATTTCATATATGCATATATGTATATATATTTTTGCCAACTTGAATTTTCAATTCTAGAAAAAAACCTTACAAGTTATATATTTTATTATACAATATATATACATACGAAACAAACAACAAACCTGAAGACATGAAAAAATATGTGTTTTTTATTTTTTTTTTACCTCAGTCTGATTTTTTAACATTAAATTTTCTCTATTTTGTTATTTTTCTCTCTGGAAAGTTCTTATATTTTAAATATATATTTTATTTCTGCATTTTTTTTTCCATGTCAATCTTGTTATTATTAAATAAATATTTATTTATTTTCATTTATTATTTTCACGATAAAAAATGAAACTGTTTTCTTTTTTTTTTTATCTCAGAAAAAAATAATAGAAGTTATTGTTATAAAAAAAAAAAAAAAAATATGAAAAGAAAATATTAAATTAAAGAAAGAATGATGAAATAATAATGTACATAGTGTTGCAAGTTTATTGAATCAAAATAACGACAATAAAAAAGAATAATAATAAATAAATAAAAATATAAATAATAATAAAAAATGAAATATATAAATTGGAGTATATATATATATATACTTAAATGAAATGATGATGAAATGCAAAAGGTTGATGTGAGGTGTCGCTCAATCAGTCTGTGTTTGTATTGATACCAATTTCAAACCGGCTCTCAAATAACCATTTTGGTAGACCCCAAAAGGCAAGCAACCTATCCTCCGGGCACATTTGATTTCCGGATTTGTTCCAATTTTATCAGCAAGAAATTTTTACACTTCAGTGAGATCATATGAACCAGAAGATGAGCATGACAACGAAATTTTTTTTTATTATTTTTATTTAACTAGAAAGTTTTTTAATTTATTTTAAATACAACCCATTTAATTAAAAATAATAATAAATTGATAAAAAATATAATAAATAAACTAATTAATAATGATATTTCAAATGTTAAAACTTTATTTTTTCATTTTTTATTTTTAAAAAATAAAATAATTTAAAAAAAAAGTTTAATTGCACTCGTTTATTTCAGATATTTTTAAATTTATCTCGATTGACGTTTACTAACAATACTCAGAATCTGACACTTTTACAATTACGTATTTTTATTTTTATTTTTATTATTATTATTATTTCATTAACGACGAGTTATTTTCTTCAAGTACAATTAACAATATGCCAATTAAATAGTGCCTTTAATATAAATTTTATTTTATCAAGGCACATTCAATATTATTGATTTTTCAATAACTATTATGTTTATTATATCAATGAAATAAAAGAAATAAAAAAATGGAAATCTAAAAAAGAAAAAATAAAAAGTATGAACGTTTCAGTAATTTTTTTTTTTTTTATTAATGAAAATAAAATTTTAGATTGACCTATATTTCTATTTTAGATTATTGTTATTATCCTGAAGAAACTTGAAACCAATATTGCTTTCAAGTTGTCGATACGTGATGCATATGTTTAAATTTTAGTCAGTATAAATGATTGATATGATAGTCAAAATGTTTTTTCATCTATGATAAAAATTTCAAGATTATAGATAAACTTTTTTATTATTTTTCTATTTTTATTTATGCATTGAAAAATAATAGAATAAATGAAAATATGATTCTCCAGTGTAACTGATATGTTTCTAAATGAGAATTTTTGAAAAGTCATATCACTCATGGAATAAATAATACTTCAATTTATTTATTAATATTTTTTTTTTTTTTTGAAAGCTTTTTTCATGCAGTGTTTTTAAAAATAAAAAAAATTTATATATGCATTAGTACATATGTATCGTATATATAATAAAAAAGTTAATTAATGAGTTAATATAAAAGCATGAATGTAAGCAAACTCTTGTCACAATTTATTTGATTTATACTTTGCTTTTTCATAAAGTATACGTAAATATAGTATATTTATATAAAAAGTAATAAAAAATAATTTAAAAAAAAAAAAACAAAGATTACACAGCTTTTAGCAATAAAATGTTTTAAATTTTAATTTTCATTATCGACAATATTTAAAAAGCATTTAAATTTATATACTGAATGAATGAAAAATTTAAAAAAATATAATGACTAATGAGTATAAAAGACATGGTCATCGTCATCAATTAATCCAGTTGTTAGTATAATTTTTGGTTTAAATTTATGAGAGTATTTCATATGTCAACTAAACTATCATGAGAAATGAAATTTTGTATAATTTATAACGAAAATTCTATAGTCCAAGTTTCTCATAAATTATCAAGAGCATGTAATTAAATTATTCCATAAAATACAGACATTCGTTGTTACTGAAATTTTTATTTGTTAATTTATTATTGATTTATTATTTTCTCAATTTAAATATAATTAATAATGCATTGAAAATAAGTCAATGACATGTAATTGAAATTGATTTTTGCAAGTACAATAAAATAAAATTTTTAGTATATACTTTTACACAATTTTTTTAGTGATGAATGATTTTTATCAGTGATACAACTCGTCGTTTAGTCAGACCATGATTATGTTTAACTTAAAAATAAAAAAAATCATTATCTTTGAGTTATATTTTATTATCAAAATATCGGATATTGTATTTTAATAATATTATTTGTTATTTGCGTGTAAAATTATAATTTAAAATTTTTAATATGAAAATCATTTTTATGATATCGTGTTTATATAATTTTGTACTCAAGTTTTGTACGTATATTTCAATGTTATCAAACGGAAATAAAATCAAACATGGAGATAAGATTTTTATTTGATTGTATTGTATGATGAATTTTTAAAACAGTAAATTTAATGGAAAAAAAATGAGCTTTCCATTGCTCAAAAATATATATGAAAAATAAAAAAAAAAAAAGGTAAAAAACATTTGTAAAATAAAAAAAAATAAAAGTGCCAGAGTGGCTTTTCAATCTTATTTGATATTCTGATCATGAGGGCTACTTTTAAAGCTCAAATATATATCATGCCAAGTAGATTTTCAAAAGACCGCTAGCTCAAGCAATCTGACAAGAATTGAATAAAAAAATTAAAAAAAAAAAAAACAAATGAATACTATTTTTGAGTGTCAATATCATCGGGTGCAAACAAGATAATAATTTTCTTAACTTTATATTCTTTTTGAATTTATATGAAACGAGTGCACTACTCTATCGATCCAACAAAAATATAATAAATATATTTGATAATAAAAAGAAAAAATATTAAGCTGTACCTTGGATAGATCCTGTAGTATTTTTTCTCATTCACCTCACGTGCATATTATCAATAACTCATTTAAAATCACATCACTGAACAAACATATATTCTTCATACGTCAAATAAAAATTTGAAAAAAAAGAAAAAATTAAATTAGCACTAATGATATATCTACAAACAAACCGAAAAAAAATATAAACTAAATAAAGCTCAGTAGTAAAACTTTGTAGAAAAAAAAAAAAAAAAAAAGATTAAATAAAAAAAGCTTACAGTAAAATTTCAAAATCCAAAGTTTATAAAACTTTTAATATACTTTGATGCAATATTAGAATAACCACAGTTGTTGTAATTTTAAATTCACAAAATTTTCAAATATATTTAAAAAAAAAAAAAAATTATAAATAATAATTGATAATATTGATATGTATCAAGTTTTTTTTTTATTTTTTTGTAACTAATTTGTAATAACATAAATTTATTTAATTTTATATTTTATTTAAATGTATTTGGCGCGTGCGCGTTATTATATTTTAAAATTTTGTATTGTATTTAAGGAAAGATAGATATTTTCATAAGTCGTAGCGTCGCGACGCGCAGCCCACGCTAGACTGGCGTTCGCTCGTTTGGCTGAGTTGTACCTGACCCTCCTACTGCAGAGTTGACGTGCCGCTAGGTCGCACGACCAACAACGTTACTATACAACCCCCTTTGTATACTGACTACTACCACCACCACCACCATCATCATTATCATCATCATCATCATCATCAACTACTATTACTTTTTGTTATACAACCCTTCTCATCGTCATCCAGACTATTCTATTAATTTTTTTTTTATTATTTTTATAGTTTCAACACTCAGCTATCAGTTTCAAGTATATTCATTTTTTTTCATATTTTTATTTTTGACACATGATAAATATTATCATGACACAAACACTTTTGATATTATTCACTTTTTACTATTGAAATGTTATTATCATTCTGACATACATAAAAAAAGATTGAATATTATTTATTTTTTTTTATTTCTTTCATATTTTTCATACCTGCGAGTATAGAGTACAAGAATTTTTTGATATATATAAACAACCTAAATATTTATTTAACGATAAATTGATTGTTATCGATTTAATAAGTTACATCAATGTTACACATAAAAACCATAACCAAAAAAAAATATATATATTTTATTTAACACTTTTGATATCTCGCGTGCTACAAGGCTGAGCTTTAATGCCAACAAATTTAAAAATTTTAAGTTGTGTAGGTTTTTATTACAATACATTATGAAAACTTGCAATAAAAAAATATATATTTTTGTACACACGTACAGACTTATGACTTTGCGGTAAAATTTATATATTCACGGCCTTGAACAACGCAATTAAAAAACATTATTGTGCAACCTTTGTTATATGGTTTTTAAAAAAAAAAATTTCCCAATATAAAAGAAGCTTGTTTTTTTTTTTTTTTAACCTGTATCATAAATTATAATGAAAAAAAATAAAAATACTATGGAAAAAAAGATTTTTTACTATGATTGTAATGAAAATTAGATGAATAAAAAAAAATATATATATATTTATTATACTATTGAGCGAATTGAAATACTTGAATAATTTAATCAAATACATACATGTATAGAACAGTACATATTAATTATTCATATCAAATTGAAATAGTAATCTTTCATCACGTATATACCTTTTGTTTTATACCGATTGGTTTTAACTCTGATATAAAATTTATATATATATTTTATCTCTAAAATTAATATATCCTAAAATAATGTATGCCAAAAATAACAACAAAATGAAAATCAAAATATCGATTTTATTTATAAAAAAAAAAAAAAAAAAAACTAAATTATATATTAGTTTATTACTATTTTTATATTATGATAATAATATGCATTTTTATATTCATCAATAATGTAATTGTATAGAGAAAAACATCTTTTAATATTTATTTTATTTTTTAACTTTAGTTACTGCTGCTCCCAGTGGCATGAAAATTATATCTACCCTCTTATGTATAAATATGTAGTGAGAAAACTTGAGTATACAAAGTATCATTAAACTTATTCTATCGTAATGTATTTTTGTCCCTTGACAGGTTATACAATAGCACTTGTTGTTATCAACTTTACCAAAAAAAAAAAAATAGAATTGATAAATCATTGATATATTTTTTTATTTAATTATATTTTGAAACCCTCCTTTTATCTAAAAACATAATAATTGGAAATTTTTCTTGTTATATTAAATTATTTATATGAATTCAATTCCAAGAATATCAGGTGGCTTTTGATTGAATTTTATTCTTGTCATATATAATTTCACATCATGAATTTTAATGTATAATTAAATTTTCAATGACTGTGGTTTCTATGTTTTTAAAAAGATTTCATTATTAATGCGAGCATATTTAATATTTTCAATGATTACTCCAAGATATTTTATGATTTATTGATTGATAATTAGAGGTTTGACTCAAATAGTATTATTTGATAAATGATTCATTGATGTAAAGTGGTTTACGCATTACCATTTCTTAATTATCAATTTTCAGTATTCGTGGAATTTTAATTACCAAGAAATACTTGAGCACCTTTTAAATTGTATTTTTTTTTTAAATGATATTTCTCGTGAAATGAATAAAACTTCATTAAAA
The DNA here is from genome assembly GCA_015776835.1 of Aphidius ervi. Classification (NCBI taxonomy): domain Eukaryota; kingdom Metazoa; phylum Arthropoda; class Insecta; order Hymenoptera; family Braconidae; genus Aphidius; species Aphidius ervi. The sequence goes on from MKYW01000009.1 coordinate 3,001,698, forward strand.
ATACCTAACTAACTAATTAAAAATTATAAAAAAATTATCATCAAATTATTATTTGAAAAAGTAACATTAAATAATAAATAATTAATATTATAAATTTTTTATTATCAATCGGCCCTTGTTTGCATGACTTGTAAAAATGAAAATTATATGATTTTTATTTTCTGGATTTATTGAGCTTTATTTTCAACTTTATTTCTATTGTAATAATATTAAAAGTAATTTAAAAAAATGATAATGAAAAATAATAATTCGTATAATTTATATACTTATTATATATTTAATAAATAATATTAATATTGTAGCATTTTTATGTGTATATTTTCTGTTATTTAAATATAAAATGTTTAGCATTATTTTTGAATACAAGATTGACAGATAAAAAGTGTAGTATAATAGAGTTGAAGTATAGTGTATATATAAAATCGGAAATCATACACTGGAAGTTAAAATACGTGATGCGAAATATGAGTTTATAATAAAACGTCAGTCGATTTTTGGTTTTTACAAAGAACGAGAAAATAGTTATTTGAATAAAGAGGTATGTATTATACTTTATTTTTTTACAGCTGAATAATAAAAATATAATGCAAAAACTAGATATTTGTAAATTTTCAGTGTCAAAATATTCAAAGATATTTTTATGGTTATATTTTGTTGCTTTTTTATTTATTTTTTAATAATAATCAAAGATTTTTTACGTTAGCAATTTGTTTTTTTTTATTCCTATTTTTTTAAATTGTCTTGAAATAAAATTTAACAGTACTTTAATGCTAAACATATACATATTGCATATGCATCTTGAATATGCATGTGAAAATTTAAAATTTAATTTTTAGGAGAATGACAAAAGTCACTTTGGTAAGCATAAAATCATTCTTATTTATAGTGTTTGGTGTTTCAATCGACCTATGGATATTCAATACTATTTCAGTATATAACTCATTAAAATTATAATTATTCTAATTAAATATAAAATTTTTAAAAACCAAGTAAATGACTTTTTGAATTTATATAATTGATAAAAAAATGTCGACATTTATATGACATTTAAATGTATATTTACGAGCTGTGATTAAACTTGAGAAGACATCACTTGATATAAATATTTTCACTATAAAATATGCAGTTGAATTTTGAACACATATCGTTTGGAACTACCTGAATTATATTTGCATCAGCAACTTTGACATTTTCGTATAATTATTATAAATTTTAATTTTTTACTTATATATATTTTTAATTTACATAAAAATGTGAGATGTAAAAAAGATGAAAAAAAAAAATACTCTTACATGAATTTTCAATGACTCGCATGATATTTTTTTTTTAATTTTATTTTTTCTTTGATTTGTTTAGTTCGTCAAATGTGGCTTATGTTTTTTTTTTCTTTCAATTTGGATTTTTTTCAACCAAGTATTTCGTATAAAAGCTTTTTGGTTTTTTTTTTTTTTTTTTCAGTGTTTTATACAATTTTAAAAACTTTGAGTTTGAATGTACATTTACATTTTATTATATACTTTTAAATAAAAAAAATATTACAGTATATTATTGTATATTGTTAGAGAAAAAGAGAAAAAAAAAACGATCAATGTTCTTTAGTTGGATGTAAGTAATGATAATAATAATAAAAACGTAAAATATTTGTACCAAAGACTGTCAAGATTGTCAATGAAATAGGGTATATGATGAAGCAAGGGCAGAGGGCTTATACTTTGAAAGTGGAATTTGAGCTCAAGTAGAAACGCTTTGACTTCATTATAGTTATATTATATGCATATTTTCTTTTTACATGTTTACGAGAGCATCAAAGACATGTAATTCAAAAAAGAAGAATTTTATCTTTGGCTTCTTTTTTCTTACATTAAATCACATTTCCAATAAATATTTTATTCTAATTTAACAATTATAATAAATAAATAAAATAATAAAAATTACTAATTATTATTTTCTTTGAAACCTGTAGAAATTTTAAAATTTAAAAAGAAATTCATAAATATTTGGTAAATTTAAAAATTTTCAAAGACAATAAATCCCATTGTAATCGGTTTATTACTTTTCAAAATACGATTTTTTATTTGTTTTATTTTTTACCAAGTAAACAAAAAATAAAATAAAATAAAGAAAAAAAAAACACCTCCAGGGATTTTCAATCCAACTTCAAACATCTGTATCTCGTAAACCAGTTAACGTATTTTCAATCTGCTTGGGGCGCAAATAAAATTTATAAAAAAATATTTTGAAATGTAGCTTGATTTTAAATAAAAAATGAAAAAAAAAAAAGAATTTAAAACAGTATTTTATCACGAATAAAGCAGCTATGTTTATCTGCAGAAAAACTTTATGAAAATAAATTTTTATTTATTTTTTATTGGCAATAACTAACGTGTAAATAAGCATGTTTATGAAGAGATGACTGGTCACAGAAAGCTGTCGTACTGAGATATGAAATTTTACACTGAATATGTATATATTGGAGGCAGTGAGCAGGAGAATATAGAGAGGTACAGGTACAACTTGCAAGTTACTCGTTGGTTTGTCATGGAATTCACATTACAGAATGTCAGGTCACACTCTAACGATAAAGACGGTCTCGACGTACGTGTTTGCACACTCGAACGTGCTTCAATACCTTTGCACGTACTCTACGCTAGGACAGTGGATAAATGTGTACACAAATGTGACAAAAATATATCGTGAAAGGGACAGAAAAAAAAAAAAGTAAATATAAATAAAAAAATCACAAAAAAACATATGTAAAAACAACAACAAATACAATTTTTTTTTGTTTTTTTTTTTCAAATATTATAAATATATATTTCTAATGTTGTATAAATTTTTTGAAATAAATTTTCTTTTTCTATATAATATTATTCAACTACTGTGTGTGTTTTTTGTTTTTAAATTTTTTTTCATCAAAGTGAGTTAGAATGTGATTTATTAACAGTTGGATGAGCTGATAAACGGTGTGAATAAAAAATATAATCCAACCACGTGAAAACTCATTTAAATATGCTTTACATTGAATAAAAACAAAAAAATATTTACATGCTGATAATAGAGGGAGAAAGAGAGATATATATGAGCGAGAACAATCAAGTTTTGAAATGAGCCAGAATTAGTTGACGCGCAATCTCGGCTATAACAGGCGAATGAATTTAGGGGATATATGTCAGTCGGGACAATCAAGTTTTTGCAAGAGATCGTAAAAAATGAAAAAAATTTATAATTATAATTTTAAAAAATATAAAATAAAATATCATTGCAAAATCTATTTATGTATATGGAAATTAATTTTTTTCTTTTTATAACCGTGTATAAATTTTGATTGAGATCAAAGCACAAGTATCAATTTATTTTTTGTTTTACGCAATCATCATTCTATTTATATAAAATTTTGCTTTTAACTTTTAAAATTTATATATATAATTTTATTCTATTCTTACCTTTTTTTTTTTTTTTTTGATGTGAAGAATAAANGAATAAATTGACTTGTCTGTCGGGACATTAAAGCTGGGCGTCGATTTCCATTTGTGCTATATCTTGTTGGCGTTCTCTGAATGTCATCAAGCACCAAAGAGGTCATGAGAAAACAAGCATGAGTATAAAGAGATGATGATAATGATGGTGCTGTTGGTGGTGGTAGTGGTGGTTGTGATGTAGTAGTGATAAAAAGACTTGGTTATAGTTGGTGAGATGGTCGTAAGCTCAACCATGTACCGAAGGTAGTTTCACGATCTGACTTTTAGATCTTCAGCAAGCCGAGAGTAAACGCATATATAGGGTTAACCACCCTTCCATAAATTACACAGGTCTTGATGCATCACCGCGTGGCTGCATCGCCAAGTTCTCCCACCATTTATTCTAGCATCCCCACATTCCAATTCGTCTCAGTCCTTGCCCAGATATATATATGTGCCAATGATTCGTATATGTATCACGCTAGCATAGAGAAACACCTCTGCCCTCCATGACTCTCCTTCTCTCTCTCTCTCTTCGTCTTTGTCTTTCTTAACCGACCAACCGACCAACCAACCAACTTGAATTGTTGTCACGTATTTATCCATTTGTAATCTCTTGAATAATTGCAGCTAAAACATAAAAAAATTTATCGATAATGTAAAGCCATAATAATTAACAAATTAAAATTTAATTTATTTTTATTTATTATTATAAATCTTATGGTAATTAATATTTTCCTTTCATTTTCATTTTCATAACAAAAAAAAGGTGGTTTTGTGATATATATATTTTCTTTTAGTTTATTTTATTTTTTTTTTCACTTTTCAACAACGCTTTTACCTTACTAAAAATATACCTGAAAAATTCTAATATTTAAAGTTAGGTAGGTAAATATATATGTTTGCATGAACGAAAAGAAAATACAATAAAACAAAAGAAAAAAACCCGGCTATCCAATTTCTCGGATGTAGAATGCACTATGTGATTTTCTTTTTTTTTTCAACTGCTTTTCTTCTATTATATCGCAATGAAACCACCACCCCTACCTTTCTACTAGCGTAAATAAAAAACATTTGAAAAAGAATAAAAAAAAAAGAATGAACATTTTTTTAAATTAAACTACAGCCAATTCCAATTTGATTCTAGTGAATTGGTATATCAAGGTTGTCACGTGCAGCTTAAGCAAAGAAAGCAAGTTCCCTATAGTTTTATTTTTTTATTATAAAAAATAAAATTGAACAACTATATATATTTTATTCAATAATACATAAATATTTGAAGTATAATTGTTTTTTTTTTTTATAATGCAAATAAAATATTTGTCAAAATAATTTAAATTTTCATTCATGTCAGTAAATTTTCAACAATGAAAGAGCAAGAGATTTCAAGAGTGACTGAGTGAGTTGTATTTGCTGGATTTGCTGTGGCTAGCATAACGCCAAATCTCTGCTGTAATTCGCTTGAGAGAAGACGTACGAGAGCTCTCAACTCAGAGAACCGCATGACGGCTTGCGCGAGTGTTAATGACGAATGTGGTACACCAAAAACGCCTTATGTTACCTCTTTATATATTTATTTGCGTATAGTACTTAGTTTTTATTTTATTTGCTCTAATAAATATCAATATAAATTAAAATTACAATAACTATTATTATTCAATTATGCAATGTATATATAACTAAATTAAATGTAAAATAAAAGAGGTGAATTGTGGATAAATAATGTAATTATTCTTTAAAAATATATTGCCAAATTTTTGGTGAAATAAGAATATTCATGATGATTATATTATCATAAATGAGAAAGACAGTGATAATTTTATCAAAGGTCAAATGGTCAGGTCACATGTCACAATGCGTATTTCAAGGGTGATCTATGGTTTTAATTAATGGCAATCTCTTGGGTGCCGCAGCTTTCCGCGTGGATTTCAATTATCTCAAACGACATTACCCCTCGTTGCTTCAGTAAACCGATTAGTATTTTTTTTTCTTTTTTTTCTTTTTTTACTTCTTCTTAAACTCATTTGTCATTTGCATATTTAACATTTTATAAAATTTTTTTTTTAATGAATTATAATTAAATTATTTTGTTGAATATAATTAAAAAAAAAATTTTTTTTAATGAATAATTGATATATATATATATATATATATTTAATATTTTAAAATATGTACATGTATTTTTTTTTTTTTTTTTTTAATTAATGTGTCGAGCATAATTTGGACAATTTACAATGTCTATTGAATTTATTTTTACTTTTGATAGTCAAAATGGGTAGTTTGATAATGAAATAACTTGTGTAGTTGAAATGCAATCATGATTTTACCCCACATCGATGGTGATAGACAAATGTGTCCATCCCATTGATGAAATGGTCATGCTGGAGCATCGAAGAGCATGAAAAGGGAGAAATCAAAGAGATACAATAGACATATTTACTGTGTTGTTAATCATTGTCATCAGTATTTTTAATACTAACCACAATTTATATTGTGTCATTTTTTATTTATGTATTATTGTTAACAATTGTGACATGTTCAGTACAATTAATAACAAATAACAATCATAAAAAATTGTCATAATAGATTTTTTTTTTGTTAATAATTTTTACTGTTATTTTTTTTATTAGAAAATTGCTTTTGACTATACTGTATATATAGAAAAAAAAAGTATTCATTAAAAATAAATTTTTCAATTACCAATTTCAATATTTAAATTCCTAGGAAATTCGTTTCATCAAACGAAGGGAATCTAATCGAAATAAAAACTAACTTTAAACCAATAAACTTTTTGATACCAACAATTTTCTTTTTTTTTTTTTCTCCACAAACAGATTTTGAAAAAAATAAAAATTTTAACAAAATTGATTATGTACCATTTTCGTACTGCAAAATGACTGGTTTTTTTAATTCATGTTGTTGATTGACTGTAGTTAAGTTTGAGCAAAGTTACATCATTGACCAAGTATAATCAATAAACTATTAAAAAATTAACATAAAAATTTTATAAAGTTAAATTACAAGTTTATTTATTTATTTCAATTTGTTGTTTTTTTTTATTCATTAAAAATTCAATGACCAGATATTTTTTTTTTGTGCAAAAAGTCAATAGTACATACAATAGTATATATTCATGAAAAAAAAAAAAAAACAGATTTTTTCAATATGACCATTATCGACAACACATCGAAGTGATGATTGAAAAATTCACTTTATACGAATTTAAGTGTCGATTGACAGGATCAATTTCTTCCTTTTTTTTTTTCAATGTCATTTTGACGATTCAATTTTTTTATATTGTCCATGCAATCGTTGTTTTTTTTTTTTTTCTTTTTTCTCAACAACAAACCAATAGGTATGAGATAGAAAAAAAAAATACGTAAAAAGCAGTATCAGCGAATTACAGAATTTTTATTGCACTGCTATTGCTAGCCATATAAAAAAAATGGAAAAGTAATTATAAAAATAATAAAATAGTACATGCCAGTATATTGTTGAGTGGCACTGCATCAGTTTGAAAATCGAAAAGCCCTCTTAACCCTTTACCACTATTATAAATGTATACAATTTACAAGCGGGAATGCGTGTGATAGTTTTGATCGTGCCAATTGTCTAAATCCCTCGCATTGTTTTGTGAGGTATTGTAAAGTTGTACTGAACCAGCTGTGGCTTGCCTTTGATCCAATAAAATGCTTTTACAATTTCATGAAAATACACATCGGACATCAATGTATTATACATGAATATAGCAACTAAATAATTTAGTTTATAAAAAAAATTTATATAAATATAAAAATGAACATATAATAAATAAAAATAAAAATGTAAAATTATTGTGGTACTTGAGGTTTTATTTTATATATATTGTAACAATTAAAAATTGTAAATGCAACGTCCAGTGTTTCAACTTTCAAGTACATATTTTTATACATATATACCAAGTCTTTGTACATGTATATATCTTGATATACATATACAAGTCAACAAAACAACAGTGGAAAGTCAGTTCAAAATATAGTGATAGAACAATATGCGTTCGGGACAATTTCGCGGTTGGATAATCGCGAATTGACTATCACCCAACACCGTACTTTTGCATCAAGATATTTCGATATACATATAGATATATCCAACATGATATAGTTTTGGTACTTGTATAACCATTAAAAGACAAATTACCGATGGGCTTACGGTCACTTTGGTATTACGCCTACTCATGTATACTGTTGTATACCATAGGGACACAGGTTATAACAAGCTTCGATCATCTATAAATTATAAATAATAATAATAATATACATTTACAACATGTCAAGCCAACTGGAATGATCGATTGTTCCCTATTGTCTGAGTTAGTCCTTTGAAACTTTCATTTTACTCATCCTCTTCAAACTCTCATTTTTCAAACTTTTTTTTTTTCTTTTTTTTTCATGTTAAATCTTTGCAGACAACATCATCAACATGACGTATATATATATTTATTTATTGTTGAAAGATATAACTACTTCCGAGAATTTCCTATTGTCACTATTCTTGGACTTTTGAATTTGAACAAGTTGTTGAACAAAATCTCAGACAATTCTGATCATGTTTCTAAATTTATTTATACATTGTTGTCTTTGTTAAACTCATTGTCATTTATACATGTTTTTCTCTCTCACTTTATTTACTACTACAACTAAAATTTCTACTTTAATCTTGTGTATATATATATATATAAACATCCTAGACCTTATTCATGACATGAAGATAACGAGTCACGTTCACAGTTTCAAATAGTGTATATGAGATTTTCCAATGTTGCCGAGATTTCTACGGGCGATCGAATTCACATTGGCTTACCAGACAGTTTTGACCACAGATATAAACTATAAAACAAAGTACTTGTCTCCATTTTATATCATTTTTTTTTGTACAACACTGACATCACAATAATTAACTTGAAAATTTATTTGATTTTTTTTTTTAATTTTAAATATTTTATTATTTAGTATTATTGTGTTTTTTATATTTTTAATAATTATATAAATAATAAAAATAACTAGTACATTTTTTAGATTAATAAAAAAAAAGCCTTTGTATAAAAATATAGTCAATGAAAAAACTTTTTAAACAACTTCAAGTCATATATAAGTACTTTAGTTTTTCAATTTTCTCATCATCATACTACTATCAAATAGCAAGTGATGAAAACTTTTTCTATATGAACTACCACCATATTTTTTTTTCTTTTATTTTTATAATGTGTTTCAACTGTATGTGCATACAACAAAAAAAGAAAAAAAAGAAATAGATGTGCCGTTAGAAACGATGGATTAAACTTGGAAAAATAAAAGCCATTGTAGTGGTAGAACAATTTAGAAAATATGTTGTAATGTAATGGACTTGCACTTGGAAAAATTATGCTAAAATATATGTATATGATATTCATAACTATATTCTCAAGTTTTATTCATTGATAAGATGACATTATTCATCACTTCATATACTCTCTAAAAATACAAAACACTTGGGAAATGTATTTGATATGTGTGATGAAAAATTGAAGAAAAAGAAAAAAAAAAAAAAAAAATATCTAAATTCTCTAGAGATTGTCACGTCATATTAACTTTTTGTAAATTTATCAAGAAATATAAAACATTATCAGCTTTATTATAACGTAAATTATTATTACTATTATTATTATTATTATTATTATTATTATTTTAAATAAATAATATGAAATAATATTAATAATGAATGGAAAAAAAAAAAAAAATAAAAAAAAAGATTTTTTAAAAAAACCTTTTGTTTTATACAATATTATCATGTTTTTTTTATTTTTAGTCAAGCCGTGGGAATGGTAAGCAGGATCTACAGTAGACATAAAAGTTGAACAAGCCACTTGAACCAGTGAATAAGACTCAATGTTTAAGCAGTAACAGTAGCAAAGTATATATATATATATAGATATATACTACCGGTCTAGCAACAACAGCAATAATTGTCGTTGTAGAAATAGCTAGCTAGAGTAGTATAGAGAGAGTGATGAAGGTGTTCAGTGTTATCTCAATGTGTTGGTGTACTGATGCTTGGACTATGGACGACAAGGTTGGGATGTACATATATATAATGAGAATGTTGCCGTTAGCGTTTGTGTACACAATATGAAGCTTGCAACTGTTGGATGTATGTATATACAAACACTAAATGTATATAGAGGATATATATAGAGATGTAGATAGAGATGAGGATAGTTAGGAAGATTTAGGTAGGAAGTAACGCGACACAAGAGGGACACATCGTAATGAGCGAGTACCAACCTCAACATGTGGGTCAAGCAGTGACGCATACGTACATCATCCATATTGCTTGGACTTTGTCCACTATATATATTGAGGTTCACTTGTCAATTCAAAGTGTGAGCTTTCAAATTTTAGGATTATGTTAGAATATGCATACATCCGTTTAGACAACATTCAGTTTATGATCCACTTCAAATCGTTCATCTATTCCACCGAGAGAGCTTTGTATATTCAAAAGTTTAGATAACCATTTGTACATATATATAATAATAATAAATATTGTTATATATAGTTGTATATCACCAACCATGCATACATACATAGGCAAATGTGACAAGAGGCAATGAAACTTTTCCCCAATGGAGTTATATGTTGTTATATTCCCAGGTCAACACTAATATACCAAGCCAATTTGTATACTGGGGTACACTTCAAGTCTTGTGTGTTGATAGGCAAATGTATATTGAAATTTGTAAAACAAAATTTAACATCTACAAATTCATATACTACCACTACAACCACGTAAATTTGGAATATATATACATTTTATTGTTTCAAGTATATATACTTTTGTTTATCAACAACTTTGTTATTAGCTAGAAATTATATTCGATTGATATTTATTAGGCTGGAAATTTAGGGGAGAAAAATTATTTATAAAGATGTAATGTGAGGAAAGAGAAAAACGAAAAAAACAAGAAGAAAATTATAGGGATGAATAGAATGTTTGAGAAGAGAAATATTAAAAAAAAAAAAGAAAAGATGGATTTCTTGGAATTTGATATTTCAAAAACCATTTGTATTGGCATGCATTTGTCGTACTGATACCTGACAATGTTTTAGATTTATCTTTTTTATTTTATCATCTTGTCATAAGTACTCATGACACGTTTCTTCATCTAACTTTATTTATATTTTTTTTATTTTATTTGCTTTTGTATTACGTGTCATCGGGTTTTTTTAGGTCAGTCATTTTTAATTTTTGTCGATTATTTTTATAAATTTATTGTATTTAAATAATTAATTATATAACCATAAAATTTAAAAATGAATTTAATTTATTTTTAATATAATAATATTAAAAGTAATATACTAAATTATTTTTAAAATCTTGGATAATCCTTGAAAAAAAAATTTATTACATTTAATAAGTACATCAAAGCATTTATTTATTTTTTTTTTCTTGTAAAAGATTTTTGTCGAATTTAATTATTATTTATTAATTTACTTGATTTATTATCTTTTATATCAACTACAAATATATATGTATGAATAAAAAGAAAATTTATTGATATAAAAATGTTTTTATTTTTTAATAAAAATTTTATCTTCAAGCTAGTTGACTTACATTATTTTTTTAATAGTTAACACGATGGCAATTCGTAAAAATTCACCGCACAACAACTGTAAAATATTTCTTTTAAACATTTACTCCTCATGAAATTCAAGTAAATCAGAATTTTACAACACGCCCAAGAAGTACTTTATACATATATATTGTCTTCTTCTATTATTATATTCTTGTGTTTAATGCTTTTTCAAGTACCAGCTATAAGACTCACATTTTATCGACAACGATCCAATCCTCACTCATTGCTTTGTTACAAAATTAAGATCTCATTTTTTCTTTGTTAAAACAAATAAAAAAGTAAAAATAAAAAAAAATCTAAATTAAACAAAAGAAAAGAAAAAAAAATTTCAATAAAATTCATTATTTTTATTGAATTCTTTATTCTTTTAATAATATTCAATTTTTATTCAATTTATTATCTTTGAAAAACAAAAACTTATTTACAGAATTATTTTTTTTTTCTTTATTTAAATTTATCGAATTTTTAAAATATATGTATTGGTGATTGAGTTGTGATCGATAGAGAACTAGTACAATGGTACAATCGAAGATTTGAAAAAAGAAAAAAAAAAAAAGAAAAAAATTACGTATGCCTTGTGCATGAACGAATCACATGACAATATCTGTCGCACATTGTGAACTACAATGAAATGATTGGATCAGCGACAGTGTCTTTTTTTTTTTTTTTTTTTT
>MKYW01000009.1:3014718-3032817 GCA_015776835.1 Aphidius ervi
AAAAAAAAAAAAAAAGTAGAAAAATCAGATTATTTAAAAAAAAATCTTAAAAGTTAATCTTAACAAAAAAAATCATTGTAATTGCTTTCGTTGTGAAAAAAAAAAAAAATATATGTAAAATAATAAAATTACCAATGTGTACTTTGGAAATATTTTTTATATATTAAATTTATCAAAATCCAAGTGTGTAGCGTGTCCTGTAAAGTAGAGCCAACACCTGTCCCCTTGCCCTTTTCCATCGTCACTTGTTTCGTATCAAGCTAATAATATGCACAAGCAGGAACATGATAATAATAGTGGCATAGCTCACCTAGCTTTTGCTATCGGACTTTAATGTCACCATTTTTATTTTTTTTATTTTTTTCTACAATATCGTTACGTTGGCAATTCTGATAGCACATTTTGCCACGCGCGCAAAATCCACCATCAGCAACAGTAACCTGCCCTTTTACAGTTTGTTCTCTCTCTCACATGTATAAAAGCTGAAACAGCGATCAATGGCCTGGATAAGGACTACCACAATATACAACAACAACGACGACGATCCCAAGGCCTTTTTACTCATCGTATGTTCAACATAATGTTACACACGCTACTACTTGTGACACTTTACTCGAAACTTTATCAACAAACTCTCTAAAATTTATTCCATCAGCAAAAAAAAAAAATAAACANACTTATTTTAGTTCCTTTTTTTTTTAATACTTTTATGCCGCATCGTTGATATAATAAAATTCAATGTCTAAAATATCTGCATGAAGAATTTTTTTTTTTTTATTATTTTTTAAAACCAATATTAACTGACTTGGAATTCGGTCAAATTGATTTGACTTCCTTAAAATTCCTAATTTGACTTAAACACGAATATTTAAAATATTCAATGGGACTAAATGAAGTTGATTTTATTTTAATTTTATTATTTTTGTTTTTTTTTTTNTTTTCCTTCCCTTGATGCTCGTAAAAAAAAAAAATGAAAAATATTTTTTCTTTCTTTTTAATTTTACAAGAATTCTTTAATTTAAAAAATATACGGTAGTTAGAAATTATTTATGAGTATAATTTTTAAGATTTAAATTATTTTATATAATAAATAAATTAAAACAAGTAGCTTAAGAAAGAGAAAAAATTTAAAAAACAATTTTATGTACTTTGAGATTTTTGACTGTGAGTGGTAGACAAAATGTTCTTATCATCAGACACACACGTTATCTGATGCATAAAATTTCAGAGTTGTAAAGTCTAGATAAAATTATGCAGCTCAACTGAAAGCTACTCTAGATATATACTTATTCACATAAAAGTTTTATATAATGTTAAACAAAATATCTCATAACTATAATTGACAACAACTAAGCAAACAAACAATCTATGATTTATTAAAAAATAAAATAAATATAAAGATATTTCATTAAATGAAAAATAAAAAACTTTTTAAATTAAAATAAAATGAAAAATACTGGAGTTTTATTTTGAAAATATTTCAAGGTTTTTTTGTTAACAATTTAATGCTTATTGTGTAGACAAAGCTTAAGGAGATGTTAATATTTAAAATACCCAAGTGATATGCATATATGCACTCGTTAATAAAAGCACAAGATGAATATTGGACTTGTGGCAAAAGTTGCCGCCCAATAGACAAACCCAAAGGGATAAAAAATATAAATCATCAAATGAATTTTTAATCAAGTAGGTGTGTATACTAATAAATTTTTCAATAATTACTGTCTGTCTACTTGAATATTTATCATTTATACATAATTTTATTTAATTCTTTTTTTTCCTTTTAAAATTATCCAATAAAATTTATAGAAAAATTCAAAACAATTTAATTATTTTATGTAACATAATATTAACATTGTTATATTAATAAATAAATATAATAATTTTAATTTTAATTTATTTTCATTAATATATGCATGATGAATAAGCTTGAATTAAATTGAAAATTGGACTTAAAATTAAATTGAGTATTCAATTGAAAATGATGGATTTTATTAAAAGTATGATATTGTATATATTCACAATGTAGCTCAATGTATATAACCAAGTATTCTGATTGTGAATTTGCAACAAGAGAAATCTCGGTATTTTAGTGGTTGATAAAATTTATGTCAAAATTGTATATCGTTTTACCCACATGCTCAAAATATACATGTAAAATATTGTATAAATTTCCTGTGTATATTATTATATTAATTTATCACAAATTCAATGAATTTCATTTTCAAATAATTTCAATTATCTTTTCTGTAACGAGGACAATATCACTATCAGATAAATACTCGTATGAATTTTTATTAACTTTGCACTGATAATATAGGAATAAATTTGTAACAACATAAAATTACATTTTAATAATTGTAATTTGTTTGTTAAAATATATTTCACTGTCACTGTTTCAATTCACAATGAATTTTAATATTTTTTTTATATTCATATATGATTATGAGATTAACGAATGAACATTAATTTAATGAATTCAATTCAACAAAATTTATAATAATGAGAATTTAATTTTTTTTTTTTTATTTTTTTCAATTCGATTTTAGTACCTGTATATATGACTGATTATTTAATAATTTAATTATTGAATAAATTATGATTTATTTCAATTAAAAGTATATATTTTTTTATAATATTTATTAGAATTATTTTTTATTTTTTTAATTTAAATAAAATAATGAAAATTTAGTTTATAAATAAATTGAATGATTCAGTTAATTATTTTATGTTTGTTCATTTACTTTTATTTTTGTTAATTTTGTAAAATTGTTCTTGACACACATTTGTTGTTGGCCTTGTATTAAGGGTTGGTAAAACAAAAAAAAAAAAAATCGATTCGTCAAGCCAACTTCATAGGCACTGCGCCAGGTTTAACAAAATGTATATTACCACAAGAGTATTACCAAGTTTTATATGCGGGTTTCAACTAGATATTGTGTATCGTAAAACTGAACTTTGTCTGGTGGTATACCAACATCTATTACATCTTTTTTTATTTATTTATTTATTTTCTTTATATTTTTTAATAAAAAAAAAAAAAAGCCCAATTTCAAAATGTTATTTGTACAGTCATGTATTTTACCACATGTGTGGGTTTTTCAATTTAAATTTTCATTTAATTATTATGATATTTTTTTTATTTGTTTTTTAAAATATTATTTCATAGGATTATCTGAAATTCATTTTCACAAATCTCTTTTTCCTAATGTTTATATATTAATGACTTTAGGATTAAATTGATGTAGCACTTAAAAATTTATGTATGATTCACTAAACTAATGAAAAAAATATAAAAAAAAACACATAAATGACATTGAAAAATGAATATTTAAAAAAAAAAAATATTTCATTTGTAATAGTCATAAAGTTTAATCATATTTTCTATTTTTTTTTTTTGTTATTTTTTTTCAATCGAATATTGTGAGAAATAAATTATTTTTATAAAATAAAAGTACATGGGATATTATTAAAAATTCATTGATCTGTATGACTATTAAATGATATCTATATTTTATTGAAGCTATTAATAATAATAAGTTATTCATCTGAAAAAAATAAATAAATAATTCTTTTTTTTTTTTTTTTTATAAATAGTACTCGTATTTTCTGACTCATTTATATTGGAATCTGAATATTTTTTTCATAATAATTCTATAGAATTATTGAAGGAAGCAATGAACGAGTTAAAAAATTGAATAAAAAATATCGATGAGCAATCGTCGGATTCATATTAAACAATACTAATGAAAGTCTCAGCTATTTAGATGAGAAAAAAATTATTGCAAAATATTTTATTGAAAAAATACGAGTACCGTAATTATCTGGATAATTTTTATTTTCTCATTATATTTATTCATATTCACTAACCAACGAAGATGTTTTAAAATATTAAATATCAACTGACCTACACAATCAGTTTAATTGATCAAGTCAATAATATTAATTAATTATTTTATTTTCATTATTTCTACGATCAATTTCGTCTACATCTTTGTTCCATATATTATATAAATTATATATTTATCAAGTAAAAAATTAAAGAAAATTTGCAAAATTCGCCATCGCAGTATTCCAAGAAATTAATTTATTGATTTATTAATAAACAAGCTAAAATTGAAATGCAATTAAAACAATTTTATTTGTGAATGAAGAAAGAAAATTTAAAAAAGAAAAAGAACATTAACTGTTAAAATATAAAACAACAATATAAAATATTTAAACAACACAAAAATATAATAACCCTAAAAGTTTTACAAAATAAATTAAAATTATTTTAATTTTTTTGTCAATTAAAATAAGAGCATAATAAAAATAACACATAATATTGAGAATGAAAAATAAAGCAAATCAAACTAGATAAAAAAAATGATTATTATTATTGGTTGAAGAAATTGTGTATAGACTGTATAATTTTATATGAAAACACAACGACACGTAATGGCGCATGATAATCGTTTTGAAATAATTTAAGTTGCTTATATTGCATGAGAAGAAACAATAAAAACCTATATATGAATTTAAGTCATAACAATTGTCTGAAAGTCTTTGAATGAGAAAATATCAAAGTTCATAAATATATTTAATTGTATTTTATATATTATACACTAAATGCAGTTGAATATTTTGCATACAAATATACGTTATTATATTTATATACATATGAGCAAAAACGCCAATTCGAGTACCGGTTTCCGACCTGCATGTTTCCGATCAATTTGAAACTTCACTATTTTATAGAAGACATCAAAATACATACTCCTAAATTTTTTCAGATTTTTTCNTATATAATAGTAATGAAGCGACAGCCCTTCGGCTTATAACACTAAACTTTTCGTTTATATGTGTATCAAAGTTTAAATATAAATACAGTTTATATACATGTATATACACACAATATCCACCTTCAAGCAAATTTCCCATAATCGTTAGGATTGGCTTGAGAATGTGGTTAAAGCTTATAGAAATCCTTTGAAAGCTTTTATGGAAAATACTCTACTTGGCCAATAAAATTTAACTTTTCAACTGTTGTTGAGAAAAAAAAAAAATATTCATATTTTCTTTTCGTTTTTTATATATTTTTTTAGACAAACAGATTGTACGGAAATTATAATACACCTTAGAGATATATAAAAAAAATATAAATAACAATTTTTTTTATTTTAATAAATATAATTTCTAAATTTGAATGATGAAATTTTTTAAAGAAATGGAATTAGTAAAATGAAAAATAAAAAAAATGGAATATAAAGTCAATTTTTGAAGTTTTTATCAAGTTTTGCCAAAAAATATTATATGTATACGTGCGTGTTTTTCTTATGTCTATAGATATACATGTATAAATGTATTTTTTTTATTTTTTTTTCATAAAAAAATCTTACGCTGTATACACGCGAGTACTTTGGGTTTTACGTATATCACGTAGAGTCGTTTTAAAAGTTTTCCCATTTTCGTCCAGATATACAAAAATTTAGTTTGCAATTTTGTATATATTTATACATTTTTTTGTTTTTTTTTTTTACAATTTTATTTCTATTTATTTATTTTTTATATTTAGTTTTTCACTTTTATATGTTTGTATATTTTTTTCTTTTATTTTTATTTGTGGATTCAATCACCAGTACCACTCTAAAAAATTATCAACGATAATATATATACATATGTATATCTCAATAAAAATTATTTTAAAAATAAAATGTTACATATTTTTGATAATAATATTAATAATATATATTTTTAATTATTAAATAAATACGTATTTTTAAAATTCACTAATTCAAGTAGTAATTTTTTAAATAAAAATTTACAAGAGCTCGTTAATATTTATTTATTTTTTTATATTTATGCAACGCTAAAAAAATAAAAATAATGATTAAATTGCAAGTACCTACGTGTTAAATATAAAATTAATGGAATTTTACTGCGTTGACATAATGTTTTATTATTTTTATATTTTATTTATACTCATTTTTATATTATCATTATAAAAGCTTTTTTTTTTTTGTTGTATATGGATTGAAAGTCCAGAGAGCGTCGTTACGACTAATTGGTGAGTCTGAAGTATAATTATTCAACGAATAAAAAATATGATAAAAGAGGTGAACAATCATGGACAAGGTAGTGCAATATAAAATACAATAAACGACACTTTAAAATCGGAACCAATTAAGTCTCAGCTCAAACAATGAAAATACGTGAATAATAACTAATATTAGGTTAGTGTTAAAAAAAATAAAATAAATAACGTCGGTGAGTGCACAAATGTACAAGTTAAATGTGAAAACCATTCAAGCAATGCAATAAAAACTATATATACTTTGAATGATATTATTAATTTATTTAAATTTAAGCAAAACTGTTGATAAAATTTTATTCGCTATATATATATTTTTGTTTGTTTTGTTTATGTTTTTATAAATGTTTATTTATTTATTTATTTTTATCTTTTAATAATTAAAATAAATATATGAAAATCTTCCGAAACGGCTGATAATTTTCAATTTAAATTTAATTTCATTTGGCGTATTTAGCAGCACCATTAGTACGAGAAATTAATTTAACCGAGTCGTGTATCAACCGCATGCGGCCTTAAGAAAATGCTTTTGACTTTCAACGTCAAAGCAAAATGAGTATTTTCTTAATTGCAATATAATTAATATTATAAATAATATATTTTTATTTATCGAATTTTAATCATTCATAATGACTATCTAAATTACAAAATTTTTTTTCTTTTTAATAAAAAGACCGCAGTTTATTTATTTTTCTACAGCAGCTTGAAGATTTTTTTTTTTTTCTTCTTTTAATTTCAATTAAAAAATTTTATTCATGCTAAAATTATTTTTTTTTTTTTTTAAGGTCATAAGTTTTCAAGAACGACGAGTCATTTTCTTTTAAATTTTTTTTCAAAAGTATGTATTATTATTATTATTATTATTATTATTACTTTTAAATTAACCTACTTTTTTTTCTGAAATATTTATAATAATGAAAAAATCCAAAATTTCAAGTCACGTTGTTTTTAAATGACCGATTTTTCATTTATTTTATTTTACTTTTTACTTTTATTTAACTACAATTTGTATTTTTCAAGTATAAAAAATCAGATTAAAAATTATTATTATTATTAATGATATTATTTCACATACTCAGAGATAAACTCATTTTTCAACAGAGAAGCCTAAAACTGAGATACATTCAATAACTACTCTCGGTACATATAGTGTAGGCTTATAAAAGTTTCATTTTTCATTGTAACTCGGAGGATTTTACGATGGGAAGCCACTCTCTCACATTTTATTATTATTTTTCTTTTAGTTTTTTTTTTATTTTTTTTTTTAATTCATATTTATTTTATACAGTATGAGATAAAATATACCTCAAGTACACCAACTGTATTATATATTTATATTTTTTTATCTCTGGTATTTTTTACCAAGATATTTATCTTAAATGAAATAAAAGAAAAATTATTTCTACAATTCTACATGTAGATAAAAATTATTACATTTTAAAAGTGTTTTAGTAGATATCAAAAAAATTTATATTGTTTAAATTTCATTGAAAAATATTTATGATAAAATCGGTGTTCTGTGAACGATCAGCATTTTCTATTTTAATTTATTTTCACAAGATATTTTAAAATGAAAAAAAAAATGTACATCAATTTAAAATAAATATTATTTATTTACTTTTTTTTTTGAATAAAATTAATAAATAAATTTTTCAAAGCATGTTTTTAAAATCATAAAATCTCTGGATAATTTAAATAGAAATAAATTTTTTTTTACAAAATTCATTTACCCAAAAGAAAACCCTGAATATCTCAAAACTAATTGAAGTACCTTTTTATTTTTTTTTTATCTTATAAATCAATTCGCTTCTATTTATTTTCCTTTTTTTCTTTTCATCAAATAATACATACAAATCAGAAAATAAATTTGTAAATTTATAGTTGTAAAATCAATGATATCGAACCAAGAAAAGCTTGAATATCTCAGAACTATTTGTAGTACCTTTTTTTTTTATTACAAATCTATTTACATAAATTTATTTCTTTTTTATTTTTCAATTAAATAATACATATAAATGAAAAAATAAATTTATAATTTTAATTGTTGCAAAATTGATGATCCATTTGCATAATCAAACGATCAAGAAAAATACAAAAAAATAAAAAATGTTCATTGTAACATTGTAAATGGATTCAAAACAGCATGTAAAACTATTTTACTATTCAATTCACATTCACGATTTTTCGTAACGACTATACTTCGAGTGTCGTGTCGTCACTGCACGAGATTTCTCTCACCATTTCGATTACAATTTGATACTTTCTTATGTTATTTTTTATATTACTTGTTTTTTTTTTTTTTTTCTTTTTCTTCAAAGATTCCTTGTAACACAAAACTCACTTGTGGATGTTTTATGTTTTATCAGCACTTTGACAGACAGATAAAACGAATGGGACATTCACTTAATGTATTCTATCACTTTTTCTTATTCTTTACATATATATATATTCTCTAAATAAATAAATTCAATATATATAAATAAATAAATAAATCTAGAAATACATTAAAAATGTTTTTTTCATTTAATCGTGTAGAGTATATGTATAACAAAATAAGTAGTCCAGCTCAACAATAAGTCAGACAGGAAAAAATAAACTTTACTCTGCAATGACAGATAATGAAAAATCTCCTGTAAAGCTTTAAATATGATTTTCTCATTTTGAAATTACTTTTTTTTTCTCTTT
The DNA here is from genome assembly GCA_015776835.1 of Aphidius ervi. Classification (NCBI taxonomy): domain Eukaryota; kingdom Metazoa; phylum Arthropoda; class Insecta; order Hymenoptera; family Braconidae; genus Aphidius; species Aphidius ervi. Next base: position 3,023,477 of record MKYW01000009.1, read on the forward strand.
ATGTATTTTTTTTTTTTGTTTTGCGACATGTAGCTTGCGGCTCTTTTGAAAAACTTTCTTTGCATTTTTTTTTGACATTATTTTTGCCTGAAACGTACCACCTCGCTTTGTAAAAAAACCAAACAATGATTCTGACAAGTTACAAATGTTCTAATCATCAACAAACAAACAACATATACATATATGCAACCAACTTGTCAACACACAATAGAATACTAAGTAAATGTATTTACAGAAATTACAAATGAGTGAAACTTCAAGATGTAAATTTAATATGTGCAAAAAAAAAAAACAATTGTATATAATTATTTGATATTGTTTGTGACTTTGTGTATTTAATTTATTAATTTATGAACTTGTTAATGAATGTTTCTACATCAATTATTGATGCATAAGTAATTCACGTGATAAGTCTATGTTTCTCATTAACACTGTGAAAGAGAGTGACTATTTTGTATAATATATTCAAGTTAATATTGATGATAATATTTACAATACAATTGTAAATGTACTGCGAGATGTTATTATCATTAAAATAGAAACATACATCAAGTGAAAATTGTATATAGTTGATGAATTAATATTGTTAATATATCAGTAACTATTCATTCATAATTACTTGATGAAAATTATATGAAAAAATTAAAAAAATTAAATTGAATGATAGACTTATTTAAAAATAAAAAAACTAATTATAAAACTGCAGTACCATATATTTATATATTTTTTTAATTAATTTTACTTTTTGTCAATGAAAGAAAAAATATGAATAATTTATCAAAGTTTTTTAACCAATGAATCTTCGATATGTAAAAATAAAAAAAATAATAATAATATTGTAATAAAAATAAAAAAATTTATTGATTGAAAATAAATTTGATTTTTAAAATAAATATATTGTAGATAAATTTAAAATGGTATAATAAAATTAAAAATAAAAAAAAAATGGCATAACATAAAGATTGAAGATTATTTGTACAGCGGAATTGTCAAGATAAATTATTTATAAACTTGACGTCAAAGGCCTAGAGACTATGGCAAAGTTAACAGTTGTTAACTGCTTTATAACACGAGAAAACCCTTCACGGAAACTTGGCTACATTAAAAGTAGCAGGAAAAATACCCTCAGTAGTCGATACCTAATTATTCAGTCGTGTAATATTAAACACACTAGTAGAGCCATAGGCAAACCCATTTTATTTATGCCTACAAAATATTCAACATTAGGTTATATATACATATACATACAGAAAGAGTATATATATAATAGTTTGCTACAACAGAAATCGATATGTGCTGATGCTCTTATATATGCCCAATACCGATGTAATGTTCAAACTAAAAGCTTCCCAAAAAATAAAAAAAAAAAAACAGAAATGACAGTAAAAAAAAATAACAATAAAAAATAAGTATTAAAAAAAATATATATTTAAAAAAAAAAACGTACAAGTACCATAGAGAAAGAAAGAAAGAAAGAAAACCAAAAAAAAAAAACATTAAAAGTATTGTAGTGTATTGTGGGTTCCATAAGATGGAAAATAAATTATTGTTTTTTAAATGTAATAAAAAAAAAAAGGAAAAACAAATCAAAAAAAAAATCTTGATAAAATTGAAAAATATATAAAATTTTGGCAGTATGTACAACACACGAATTTAAGAGTAGGGTTGAGTCAACTCTGTTGCGTTATTTCCACACGTCAACGCATACATGTATATGACGATATATTACAGGTTGTATGGCGTATTATACGCAGACAATGAGAAAGTTGATTTTCCCCTGTGATGAAAGTTTGTACCAAGAGAATGATTTGACGTATGTTCATAAATTCTACAATACTATTTACACATGACACACATGTATATATATATGTTTAAAAATATTATATATAGTATTAATACACATATTGAAAGAGCAAGTATATTAAGCCATCAAAGCCAGTCAGTTACAACGAGTATCAAGCCACCGGGCACAAGACCACATTTATATATAAATTTTCCAACATATCGTATCTCAATTCTGGACATTTTCCAACTAGAACAAACCTTAAAATTCAACACAGAATTTTAAACTAAAAAATATGGTATACTCATCTTCTGGATATAATATATCAAATATTAACCAGCTGAAATTTTATCTTACTTTTCTTTTTTTTTTTTTACTTTTTCAAGCAATATATAAAACTAAATAGATTCAATAAAAAATAAATTTAAAAAAGTATTATTGTTATTTTTATTTGCCTTTTTTTTCTAACGACACTTAATTAGACTGGATATGACTAAATGAAACGGCAATATTGCATGATCAATTTATACACATGAGCTTGGTTAGTAAATTTAACCATACCAAGCATCAAATCCATCATCAACTGATTCAATGTCTGCTTTGACATTTCCATTAATCTCAATGTTTAATTAATATCACTATACATGCCTGTAATCAGCTTTAATAGTTTTGAATGATAATATTTTTTATCAAATTATAAAACAAGATGCATCTTGATAAAATATTATAACTGCAATTATTTTAATGAGATAATATAGCCATAAGAATATTAAATATTTTGTACTCAATGAAGTGTTTTTGTTTTAAATTTAAAAATACAAAAATTATTATTTACAGTACAGATCAATAGGATACATTGAAATGAATTACTTTCAAAATCAAATTGACAAAATAAAGTTTAACTAATATTTAAATGAGTGAAATCTAGGTTATTTCAATAAAGAGAAATTTATTTATTGATGAATGCTGTAATTTCATGTGAATAATCATTATTGATATATTTTTTTTTAATTTATAAATACAGTTAATAATATTATAAATAAATAAATATCATGTATCAATTTTAATCAACTCATTTGAAATATAATAATTAAATAAATCAATAATTAATTCAAAAAGATTTTTGTTTTTTTCTATTAATTAATTAAAAAATATAAATGATTAATTAAATTAAATTACCTAAATGATCAATAAATTAATGATGATATATGTTTTTTAATTTTACAAAATTTAATTATTATTCAATTATAAAGTACCTTATCATTTCTGTGAATTTATTTGTTTCAGTTATTGATTAATATGAGTAAATTAAATTATCAGTAAAATTTATATATATAACTAATTTTTACAAATTGATGAATAATTTACTAATGAATTTAACGATTCCCTAGCAACAGCAGTAGCCGTTCCTGATTTTAAATTGTTTTTTTTTTTTTATTTTATTTATTTTAAATGGATTGAAATGAAAAAAAAATAAATTTAATGACAATTGTAAAATATAGCACATGACAATTGACTCATTAATGTTTGAGTATAACGATTGAAAAGCTGATAATGACAATTAGCTTACAAATAGCATCAGAGCATCAGTATTTGCATTGAATTGTTTATATATGAAATTGCTTACGATAGTTTTATTTTTACTGGTGAATTATAATCGAATATGTCTACATTTTCGATACAATGTTTTATTCAACATTGGCGTGTGCCCTTGGAAAATAATCAATTGAATATTTTAATTTTATATTATTATTATTGTTGTCATTGTTTTAACAAATAAAACACGCAATTTTATATTTATTTATTTATTTAAATGGAAAATTTATGCGGATTGTTTTTATTTTTTTTTTTTCAATTTTAAAAATATTAGCTAGACAGTTTCATTTTTTATTAAATTTTTTTAGTTGTAATTTTGTGCTTTTCAAACCTAGACTTTATTAATTTCATGCAGACATAATTTGACACGCATAGAATGAAAAAAAAAAACAGAATTTTTCTTTATTGTGGAATTAAAAAAATGTGTGGCCACAAAAATTATTTGTATTTCGATTTAATCAATTGAAAAAAATGCAACACACAAAATAATAATAGACAGTCGGAATTTATCTGTTTCAATATATCAACCTGGAAATTATTCAGTGTAAATACTGAATTATATGAAAATATTTTATAAATAATTTCAATTTTCATGATACAGTAAAAATATTTAAACGTGGTTTGAAAATAATTTTAATATGATCAACATATCTACTTAATTAAAATAAATATGACGAATATTCTCATGGGTTAAAAAATGAAATACGAGCAATTTTTTTTTTATTATTATTTCGTTGGTTTTTTTCTTTTTTCGACATCAATATTATAAATCTCACTGGTTCATGCTATTGTTATGCAAAAATATATATATATATATTTTTTTTTTTTTTTTACGATAGTNGGCAAGTAATAAATAACTTTGAAACATGGTTCCAACTGAAATGAATGTTGCTATAAAAAGACTATACGAAAAATTTAGAATTGTATTTAAAAAAAAATATTATTTAAAAATTAAAACATTAATAAACAAATTAAATATTTAGGAATGACATTTATTAGGTGAAAATTATTTTTATATCAGCTACTTGTTCGACAGTTAATATTACTTGTGAGAGAAAACATACGAGTATCAAAAAAAAAAAAAAAAAAAAAAAAAAAAAAACACTCGGTACACCAATGTGAACACGAAGAATAATACCTGAAGACAATTCTTATTCTTCTCTTGAATTAAAAAGAAAAAAATATATATATACAAAGAAACAAAGTAATAAAAAAATAAAAAAAAAAAGAGTTAAAACAAATACAAGTATTCTGGTGTGTGATCTACCTGGAAAAAAAATCTCAGACTTGATTTTTCTTTTGTTTTTATTTTCTTTCTTTCTAAAGAAAAAAAAACTCCCTCTCTAATTATTCGATTAAAATTAATTGCTCATAATTATTAATAAACATTAAATTATTCATTGAAAAATAAAAAAAAAAGAATTAAAATGTCATCAGAGATATTTATAAGATCAATGTCAAACAGTTTATATCATTTAATTTTAATGGAGAAATGTGTAACCTAGCTAACACATTATTAACTTCACAATCAACTGGCTCAAATAACTAACGTGTTTCACCGTTTCCACTATGACCAAGTTATGCCAATTACACTCGATTGGCTTACACATCTATTCCCCTCATCCAAGTAGATTAGTTCAATACATATATGTATTGTGTTAATGTAGAAAATACACCCTTAGTCATAAACAACATAGTCACATTTTAGGAAATTGTAGTTAGTATTGTGGGACGAAAATTACTTTGTGGCAATTTTGTAATACAAGTTTCATTATGAGACGATCAGACGAATGTTGTGAGAAGAAAGAAAAAAATAAAATAAAAAAATAGTTGTTGATGATGATGATGATGATGATGGTAAAGGTTCATGTTGTTTTTGTTGTTGTTGTTGTTGTTGTTGGCAGTGTTGAGAGTTAAAATAAATAACATACATGTATATGTATTTATATAAAGAGTGAAAATAGAGCTTTGAGAAATATCATGTGTACCAGTTGCTACAGACGCTTTTAGTTGTTTATTATTAAATGTATACGACAAAATTAAATGAAAATTTTAACTTCTCATTTCCTTTACTATATATATATACTACATATTCAGTGTCAAACACCAACTGTCAACTATTAAACCACAATAATTACCTCTCAATAATTTTACTAAAAACATGAATTTAATATTGTAAAACAAAAGTTTAATGCAATATATAATTTTAAGTATATATTCATTACATTTGTGGCTATTTGAATTTTCAACACAATACATTTCATATTTCATTTATAAATATATTGATGTTATTATCAAAAATATTTATATCGAAAATTTATATTATATAAATCATGAAAATAAATTATGTATATTAGAAAAACATAAATAAATATAAATAAATGAATTTGGAAAAAAAATTTAATTTAAAAAGAAAATAAAAATTTTATATTTTTTATACTATAATATTTATGGGTAGGCGAGAGGGTGCGGTAGTGAACGGACGTGTCCTAACAAAGTAAATATGTTTAGTGAGTTAGTTTATATTTAAAACAAGTGAGTGTTAGAAAAAGTGGTACCAAACGGTTAAGCAAAAAATTCCTTACAAGTGAAACAATAAAAAATAAGCAATCACCTCATTAAAAACAAAATAATGGAGGAGAAAGTTGAGGGAGAAAAGCATGGCGAAATAGGGTTAGAATCCATCAAAAATCCCGAAAATAATAGTGCGCAGAAGCAAAATGAAAAAAGTGAAACAGTAGTGATATCCGAGCAAGAGACATGTACTCCAGGAAGCAACATCCAAATCATCCAAATGGTCGATAAAGACGAAACTCAGGATGAGAGCACAGATGTGAGCTATGTGGAGACTCCGAAAAAGAAAACACGTGGGAGACCTCTAGGGTCGAAGAACTCTGGAATAACGATAAGAAGGGAAAATTTAAGAAATAAAAGAAGAAGAATAGAACTAAGCAACCAACATATAGACAAATACATGTTTAAAAAAAATAAAATCACACTACAACAAGCAAAGAAAAATGACACATGCAAAAAAAGAACGTCACAACATAGACAAGCACAGTGGGAGGCGAACAGGATTAACATGTTCTCGCCGGACAGCCCTGTAAAAGAAATAGCAATGTTTGGTGAAAATGCATTAAAGAAAATAGAAGAAAGACTATTGAAACAAAATAACGCGAATAGCGAATTAACAATCAAACTAATGGAAGAAAGGGTCAGCACAATAAAAGAAGTGCTGAATAACATGGAAACAAAGCATAGAGAAGAGCAAAGAAAGCTTCAAGAGCATTATGAAGAAAAAATATCAAAGTTACTAAACGAAAATAATGAGCAACACAAAAAGAACATACAAAAACTAGAAGATAGAATAAATCTTCTAGAAAAAGTAACAAAAGAAAAAACAAAACAAAACCAAATAGAAAGTGGAATATCGCAACTACTGAGAACAGAAAGAGAAAAAACAGAAAACAACATTACAAAAAAAGTCAAAATCCACACAAGCAAAAAAAAGCAATTCCAAAACAGAAAAGAGGAAATGCAAAATATACAAAATAATAATACAGAAAAAGACTCACAAATCGAACAAGACAGAGTAGACAACCACATTTACACACAAAACACGGAAGAATACTCGCAAGATATGACAGCACAAACAAACACACATGACACAAATAATAATCCGAAAGAAAGGAGCAAACCAAGAGCGCTCAATGAAGCACAAATAAGAAAAGAGATAGAACAAAGGAGACGTAGAAAACACAACATAGTAATCAGTGGAGACTACCCAGCTAGCTGGAACTCAGAAAGACAGTGTAAGAATGATCTTGAAGAAAGACTCAAAGTTCAAATAAGAATATATGACTTCTGGACATATGACAAGAAGATAATAATAACAGTAGATGAATTCGCGAACAAATTAGAAATCATGAAATATAAAAATGCCTTAAAAAACACAGGCATATGGATTGATGATGACCTAACACATCACCAGAAAGAGATACAAATGTGGATGAAGACAGAAATCAAAAGAATAGAACAAGAAAAAAATGTAAGAATTAAAAAACGCCACATGGGATACATATTAGAAAACCAAGAATGGAGATGGGATTATCTCACAGGGGACATGACCAACCAGCCCTTTCGTAGCATGCACAGCTACTCACGTAGCAACTAAGGTGCTACTATGGAACATTGCGGGGGCATACAAAATAAAAGAAGTAGAGGGATACCTAAAAAAGTTTGACATATGCATATTACAAGAAACGTGGACAAATAAAGAAGATGCAATCAAAATCACAAAAAAACTCAGCAAAGATGCAAAGTGGTGGATAAAAGCAGCAATCAAAGAAAAAACCGCAACAAGGGGAAGAGCCTCAGGTGGACAACTGGTAAGAGCTAAAAAAGAACACATAAGCAAGTGTGAAATAAACGAATGGAAATACGGAATGGTGGTGAAACTAAACATTGAAAAAGAACAAATAAGTATAATATCAGTATACAACAATAAAGGTATGAAAGAAACAATTAATGAACTTAAAAATATAATAGAAAAAACCACACTAGAATGCGAAAACGTGTTCGTACTAGGTGACATGAACGCAAGAACAGCAGACAAAATCGGATACATTGACGACGAAAACACAAGTAATAACTTAAAAGACAAAAGAAAATCACAAGACACTGTGATCAACACCGAAGGTAAAAGAATGCTGGAAATGTGCAAAAGCCTGGGTATAAGCATAATAAATGGAAGAATAGAAGGAGATGAAGAAGGAAAAATGACATACACAGGCAACAAGGTAAACGAAGGTGGAACAGTTATAGACTATGCATTATCGTGTGGCACAAATGAAAACGTAAAAATTAAAAGTCTAGAAGTAGCAGAGAGAATAGAATCGGACCACCTGCCTCTAATCCTAACCATTGAATTCAAAAACACATACAAACGAAATGAGAACCCAGATGATGTCTATACAGACAATACATGTTTAAGTAAGAAGACAAACAAAAAATATGTATGGAAGAACGAATGTGTGGACGAATTCCAGAATACATACGCAAACGAGGTTGCAGAAAAAGAAAGCATGAATGATGAAATAAAATGGAATGAACACTGTGAGATAATTAAAAAAGTGGCAAAGAAATGTAAACTAGTAAGAAATAGAAATAATGAACCCAGCAAACAACAACAAGCAAAATGGTACAATGTAGAGTGCAAACAACAACGGAAAGAGGTATGGAAAAAACTTAAAATATACATGAAAAACAAAAATCAAGAAAACCACACAAACCTAATAAATGAAAAAAGAAAGTACAAACAAAAGTGCAGGGAAGAGAAGAAAAAAATGCTCGAAGAAATGTGGAAAGAACTAGACAACTGCACAGATTTCAGCATGTGGTGGGCGAAAATAAACACATGGAGAGCATCAAAACGTGTGAGACCAAGCGAAGAAATAAATAAAGAACAATGGAACGAACACTTCCAAAACCTACTCACGCAACCGCAAAATGAAACAAACCTAATAAATGAAGATGAAGCAAACAACTATATAAGACCAAGAGAAATAGACCCACTGGCAGAAAGAATAATGAATACAGATATCTCACTGCAAGAAGTAATAGGGGCACTTAAAAGAATGAAAAATAAAAAAGCAGCAGGGGAAGACGGTCTTCTAACAGAATACTTGAAAGTAATACCTAAAGACAAAAAAACAATACTACATAAAAACATAAACGAAATATGGAAAGAAGGGGAGATTCCGGAAGGATGGAGAAAAGCAATAATCATGCCAATATTCAAAAGCGGAAATCCAGACGAAGCGAAAAACTACAGAGGAGTATCACTCCTTGACGTAGGGTACAAAATCCTGACAAATATAGTAGCAAAAAGACTAAATGGATGGATAGAGACAAAAAACAAAATAAATGAAAACCAAGCGGGATTCAGGTGGGGACGATCCAC
>MKYW01000009.1:3034262-3049594 GCA_015776835.1 Aphidius ervi
TTTTTTTTTTTTTTTAATACCCAATGAGAATTTTTTATATTGTCATTTGCGGAAATGTATTATAAAAACATTTTAAAAAAAAAAAAAAAAAAAAAAAAATGTATACAAAGAAAATGCTATAAAGTGTGCGTGTGTACCTATGTGTGAAAAGTATGAATGCAAAGAAGAATAGAAAATGTAAAAGAAAAAAAAGAAAAACAAATGTAATTTTTTGTAAATGTGTTAAAATGTGTACAGAATCTCGCAAGAGGTTATACACAATAAACAACTAAATAAATATACTATAATATTTATGATTTTTATAATTAATGTACTTTGTGGTAAAATATAAAATATGTACAGTCATGTCAGCTTAAATGTTTACACAATTTTTCTCCTCTCTCTTTCCCAAGAGAGAAAGAGGGAGAGAGAGGGTATACACAGTAAATATCAATGTCGTGCAAGTATTTTTAAAATATTTATTTTGTAATTTTGATCTAAGCACTTGATTTTTATTTTTATTCAATTTATATTTCATTTTAAAAATTAATTTTTGTCATCTTTTACACTGTCTATACATGTGTAACTTTACTATCAATCGATTTATCGAATTTTAAGTTACATTTTGTTTTGACATTGCCAGAACTTTTTCTAAGCAATGTGAAATAGTTCTTTCTGAAACTTTTCCAGCGTTGAACCGTGTGTGTGTGGTTGAACCATGGTTCAGCTAATTTTTTTTTTTTTATTTATTTGAACTCATCCTTTTTATTTTATATATTTTATTTTTTTCATTTTATTTTTCTACCCGTTTCTCATGGGACCACAAGAAAGAGATAAATCTCTTTGAAACCTTTGCTTTAAAAATACCAATAGTGGTTTGTTCAACGTCAACGAGTTTTCAAATAAAAGTTTATTTTTTTAATAGACAATAATATTATTATTATTATGTATTTACTTTTATAATATACATATAATTTAAAATTAATTTAAGGATAATGAATGACGTTAAAACTAATTTATTGGATAAATTATATATAGCTAATTTTTAAACTGATAAATTTAAAATTCATGTCATTAATTTGTCACAAGTGTCAGTTTTAAATTGGGTAAAAAATAAAAAATTTAATAATCCCTATCTCTTTTCTATATTAGGAAAAGATGTTGTTATTTATTTTTTTTTTCTTTCTCGCGAGTTGTCGAGCTTAACAATTATTTATAGTCAAATAAATACATACAAGAATACATTTCTTATGCCAATTAAAATTATATGTTACTGTAAATTTAATATATTTTTTGATGAATAAAATATTAGTGAATTTTAAAAATGATATTTTTCTTTGTTACAGCTAAACGGAAATAGTAGAAAAAAATTCAAGGCATATGCACTTGAATAAATAAGAAGAACAAAAAATTTAAAACTAGCAATTGTTTAGAATAAAATAAACAAAAATCGACACGCCATTATTTTCGTATTATAAAAATAAAATTGTACTATTAATTATTTTATTAAATTGATTTTGAAAATACAAATGATTTATTAAACTTTCATGACTGTATAAAAATAAAAAACACTTAAATTAAATTTATTTATTCATAGATGACTCAAGTATTTATTAAATAGATTTTCATAAGGCTAATGGAACTTTAAAAAAAATAGCTTTAATATACTTTGATACATATAAACTTAGATAATATTATTTTTATCTTATTATTTGTTGAAAATTTTAATACGAAATAATATATTTAAATAAAAAAAAAAACTTGTGCTTATTCTAGCTTCATTATTGTCATAACAATTATAAAAGTATATCTTTGAATAAACTTTACAACAAAAATAATTAATTTATACGTATTATATTGAATAAACAATTTTGAATAGACAATGTGTTAATTTTATTATTATAAAGTTTTAATTATTCAAATAAAATTATGTGCAAAAATGATGTAACTCGCGTTAAACAAATGAAAAATGTAATATTCAATTGGACACATAGATAGCTTTCAAAAAAGGAATTGTATATAAATCCATTGTTGAAAATCTGATTCAAGTGAATTTTAAACTTTTCTTCAGACTACAGTTAATTACAAGAAATGTCTCTGTCTAGGGTATCACCTCAAAAACTTTAAACCCAATAAAAAGTTGAAAAATAAAAAATATAAAAAAGTCAGTGAAAAACCATTCTTCTCAGGAAAAGTGATTTTCTCCCGTTTTTCTTTCAGGCTATTCTAGTCTTTTTTTTTTTTTTTTCTTTCTTTTTTCATCGTCACGTCACTCCTATGATTTTTTTTTTTTATTTTTTGCATTTTTTTTTCTCTTTTTTTTAACTTTAAATTTTTTTTATTACATTTTTTTCTTTTTTTTTTTTTTTCGTATTTTCACGATTACAGTAGTACCCAGAGCTTTTTTAAAATTCTCAAAAACCATTGAGATTGTTAGAAACAACAAAGTCACATTGCCTCAGTACTAGACTTGTTATTTCATATATTTTATTCTTGACTTTTGTGTCTTAGAGAAAATACAAAAAAATATAAAAAACCAATTGTGTTGAGAAAAATAAAAATGTTATTTTGGATGTGAATGCAAGTCACATCTTAGAAAAAAAAAAATAAAATAAATAAAATACTAGAAAATGCGTGTCGATGTATACATCCAACTAGACAAAAATAAAAAATTGTCCAACAAGAAGAAGACATATGAGAGTTTCAACAACAACACTATTTTCACAGTACATTTTTCACATATATTCAACAATTTTGTTTGACAAAACTTTTATCAACAATGTGAAAAAAAAAAAGAAAACTAAACCCTGTTGTTATGATGTAAGCTTATCGGTGTATAAACCAGGAAAATCACCCAAGACTTGCAGCTGAACTCTTCAAATAAATCGTATAACATGCCAACATATATTCTTTCTTTTTTTTCTTCTTCTTCTTCCATAAAATATGGATAAGAGTTTGCCACTATAGTGATCGATATATATGTACATCATTGTCATGAATAAAAATACTATTGCTGTTAAAAAAAAAAATAAAAAATAAAAGTGTTGGAATATCGCAAAGCGATACAAGTATCAGAAGATCAAGACGACAAATGTTATAGATACTGAAAATAGCAAACGATTACGAGTGCCTGTCACGTACAAACTGATATTCGACTTTTGATATTTTTTTCATTTTGTGACACAAAAATAAAATAAATCATAAAAATATATATATTTTTTTATTTATTCATATATAATGATTTTGAAAATTGAAAAATTAAAATTTATTTTGATACTTTTAAATTGATAAATTGATCAAATTTAATTGTCAAAAAAATGAATTTTCTAACGAATGTTTTAATTTAAAAAAAATTAATTTGTAAATGTTTTGATCAAAAATTAAAAACTGCTTTATGCAAGTTATTGTATGCAAATTTAATTAATTTTAATGTGTATCATGGTATGTTATTGAAAAAAAAAAAAATTTACAAATTAACAATGACGGAATTGACGTATTGTAAAATTTATTTTGTTAGATATTTCAACAAATTTGGAATGATAGTCAGGAAGGCATTAGCGTCTTTGGTAAAATAGTATTAAACGATTCATTATAAATGTCTTTGACATTTGACATTACATTGTTGGTAAATCCACTTGTGTCTAGATTCGTAAACTATACTGGTTAACCAGTAAATGAATAGAGGTATAGATAACCGCGAGTTTCCGACTGGGTAGAGGGCACTTCCGAATGGGTGGTCAGGCTCTTTCCTGACTCAAAGTTGAAACGACCCTGTCGACCCCAAAACTCGTTCAACTTTATTTATTGCTTTGAAATTATTTCTTGATTAACTTTACACACAATTTTTTTTTATACTTAGTATTCTTTTTCTTTTTTTTTTTTTTTTTTTTTTTNTTTTTTTTTTTTTGATAAAAAACAAATTAATCTCAATCACAAAAGCTCAAATTTCATAAAATAAATAAATATATAAATTGATGGATCATCAAACTGTTGATATATAAAATAAACTCAATTATTAAAAATACAATAAAAAAAAAATATCAAACAATTTTTTTTTTGATAAATTCAATTATTAAAAATAAAAAAAATGATTACACAAGACTAAAAAAGCTTCTTACTATATAAAGTTGTCAAGTAGATAAATTTTGTTTCAATAAACTTCTTAAATAACAATATATAAAAAAAAAANAATGGTGATTGTGAGAATGTCAGGAGGGTAAGATAAAAAAAAAAAAAAATTTATGAAGGTTGTGGTTGATAATAAATATATATGTATATATATATAAAAAAAACTACACGTAAAATTGTCTCCTCCTTATTTTATTATTTTTTTTTTCCTTTTTTCCGAGTCTAGACTACTCAAGATGGAAATGAGGCTGGCTTCTGGCGGCATGAAAAATTAAGTACACAGCTAAGGGGAGGTACGCGTTAGAGTATTTGATATACATAACATTCTCAATTCTAGTGAAATGTCTTAACCAGCTTCTTGATTTATTTTATTTTTCCACAATTTTTAAATATATTTTTTTTATTTATTTATTTCCTAGTTTTTTATCCTGAGAACTGTATGCGGTTCAGTCAGTTGATAAAATAAAAAAAAAAAAAAAANCTTTTGCCAAGATCATCGTTTAATCTTATCGAATTGGATGGCGACATAGTTTCGATTCGTTTCCTTAACGAACGCCATGTCGAATAGAAATTTCATACCCCCTGGAAAAACCGCCTAGCCGATTGACCCGGCAGTGTATGTTTCTTGGAATCAAGCCAACTATCCTACTACTCTACCTTTTTTTTTTTATTTTTTTTTTGATTTTTCTTCATTTTATTTTTCACTCATTTATTTTTTTTTTCTTACCAATGAGCTCTAAGTTTTGGGAAACATACCGTTGGAGAATATATATTTTTTTTCTTTTTTTTTCGTTCACCAATGAATTGTTAAATAAATTATACTTGTACAAAGTCTTCACGGTGAATCTTGTTATTAGGTTATTTCGTAAGATTTATAGGCCACCGGCTGTGTGAATGCCGCGAGCAGCCACACATTTTTGGCACAGAGAATACTACCTTCCATTCTCTCAAAGTCATCTCGTTGCTACAAAATCTTTTCCTCGAGTTTTCTTTTTTTTTTCACCGTATAACAGTTATTACAACCACGTGACTTGAATTAACAATATATTTTTCTTTCATGGCTCAACTCGAATGTTAATTTATATTTCAAAATAAGTATAGAAATTGGGTAAAAGTATATACATATATATTGTACATGCTAAGAATTTTGTAACTAAAATATATTTAATAAATTTTATGATATGTCAGAAATATGATTCTTTATGTATTGGATATTTTTATTTTAATTTTTTTTACTTTTTTTTTCATTCATTTTATTACCCCACACACTGAGAGATATGCATTTTCCATTAAATATATACGTAGAAAAAGTATATATATATCTAAGGATAGAGCCGATATTTCTGTAACCATTCTGTTGGCATGAACAATTCAGACAATACATATATATCATTGACAGTAAAATATTGCTTTGTATTCATCTGTAATTGCTATATTCTAACTTATGGTTATATATATTTATGGAATTTTCATTTGTCAATTTTTGTCTCTCTCATTTTAGTGCACATACACATTTTTTTATTTATTTTATTTATTTTATTTCAAATAAAAATTACTTGAATTTTGCTTTTCATATATCGTTCTTTCAATATCTCAATATATATATATATAAACGCAAGCATACATCCGATTTTCCTATCAAACTTTTTTGGCATTTTCCATATCCGTCGTTGAAAGTTTTCATTTCAAAAGGGGTTTAGTAATAGTTATTTTTTTTTTTTTTTTTTTGCTATTATTATTAATAAATTTTTTCTTTTGATCAAACGGAAAGCAAGGTATCGTCGTTATTTTATTCAACATCTCCAATCAAACAAAAAAGCATCTCTGTATATATATAAAAAGTATTTGGAAAAAAAAATTGGCAAATTAAAGATTTTGCCAACGTTTACTTTTCCACCCGTCAGATTGACGAACGCATAGATATATATACCCCAACCCCCCTTTGCAACTGACAAATGGACAGGTTTTACTTATCACTAATTTTGAGTGCTGACATCGAATAGTTTTTTGACAGAATGTTGAAAACTTTTTTGTTTTTTTACTTCAAAAATTGTTTTTAAAACAGGTATTTTTTTTTTTTTTTTTTCCATTTATCTATTGCATTTCTGATTTTTTCTTTTATCTATATAAATACAAAAAAATTAATGATCAAGATAATGTATATAAAAAAAAAAATCCTTTCTTAGATAAATAGTAGATAAAAATAATGATCGTTATTTTATATAGTAAATAGATATGAATTTTCATAACTCATAATTGGATTTTATTTTTCCATTATATCCAATTATTATTACTAATAAATATTAGAAATAAAATATATATTTTTATGTTTATTATTTTTTATTTCTCATCGATTCCGATGTAATTGTATAATTTATATTTCAATAAATTATTTGAATTATAGATATATATTTATTGATAATTTATATATGAAAATTTTTATATGAATAAATTTTTATGGCTTTATAAATTTATTCATTTATTATTATGATATATTTTATCACTTCTGTTTTTCGTTGTTAAAGCCGCGAAAAAGTTGAACAATCAATTAATAATTGAATTTGTACTTGCACCAAGGCAAGACCAGCCGTTCGAGTTTGCCTCGTAATGCAATTATCGAAGGCAGGCTACCTTGTGAGAGTAATTTTAATGTCTCACAGAGCGTGCATTGAGAGGGTGTATGAGATGGGAGGCAAATTAATATATCTATATATTAGAAATTACAGAGAAAAGCACAAGCAGTCAAGTGGTACGACAGTTCACAGCATGATGGTGTGCTGCGTACATATATATTAGTAAAAAA
The DNA here is from genome assembly GCA_015776835.1 of Aphidius ervi. Taxonomy (NCBI): domain Eukaryota; kingdom Metazoa; phylum Arthropoda; class Insecta; order Hymenoptera; family Braconidae; genus Aphidius; species Aphidius ervi. Next base: position 3,041,173 of record MKYW01000009.1, read on the forward strand.
TATAAACGAGATAGCTAAAACGAAAATGTAATTAGGGAGTTGCATGGTACTACTATACGACATTTATCGTAATTTTGTCGTTACTACCTCGTAAAATTTATTTTGTTTTATGAACCATTTTTTAGCTTTTTTTTTTTTACGTCGTAAATTTTTTATTTTTCAATAGAAATATAGAGCTACTTTCTTTTCTTTTCTTATGATTATTATGATTATTATTTCTTTGATAACAAATTATAGTGGTTAAAATTCATTTTAGTTTGAATATATTGAGAAAATTTTTTACATTACTTAAATTTACATTAAGAAATCGTAAAAAAAATATATGTTCTGTTGGTTTTTTTTTTTTTTTTCAACAACGGTAAAAAAAATATATTTTTTATTATTCAAGTTTGAATATTATATCGATTTATTTTAGATGGTAAAAGAGTCAATGAAGCACATATTCTTCTTGATCTACCTATGGTAAATGACAATGAGTATCTTCAATAATAGTAACTGTAAAGTGAGCGCACCACTTTTACAAACAAACGTAATTCTTTGATGCTATATATTTATCATGTGAAGATTATTTATCCAAAGTTGATAAAATGATCAAAAAAAAAAAGCACACTATTTTAACTTCCAATTTAAAATATTATTTTTAATCAATAAATTAACTTATTAATAAAATTAGAAAAAAAAAAAAAAAAATTCAATTTAAAAAATAAATTTTCTTATATAAAAATTACTTTTACTTTAGTAATTTTATACTTTTTTTTTTCTTTTAATTTTGACAAATAGATTAGCTCAACTATCCATCAACTTGAACAAGTTTAATTTAAATAAAACATCTAAAGTTTTATAAGCAAACAAGAATAAATAATAAAATAAATAAAATTTTTTAAATATTTTTTTTTTATGTATAGCATGAAAACAAATCCTAATATTTCCAGGCAAATGCTATTTACCAAGTCATATTCCCATGAGAGAAACAAAACTCTACTACATCCAATATATCCACTATATTTATGTCCATGTGCCATTTTGGTCACATAACGTTTCTAACCACCAAGTCAACAAACGAAATCTCTGGCGAATAATAATATTTTAAATTTATAAAAATTATTTCAAATATTAAACTTATATAACTTATATCAAAATGAATTTATTTTATTTATTGATAAGAAAATAATTTAAATAATATTATTACAAATTTAGAAATAAGTATAGATATTTTTTGAATAAAAGTTTGTCAGGTTAAGGTCATAATTCAAAACTCGTATAATAATAATAACAATAATTAGAGATATACCTATATATATATAGGAAATATTAAGAGTTATGAAGTTTTGAATGTAGATAAAATAATAGCTAAAAAGATCTTGGATGACTCTAGAAAAGATGTATGATACCATTTTAAGTTTATCTTGTATAAGGTTATAAGTTATACTTGTGTGTAGACTAATTTACATTACATCTGTATTCAGCATCGCACACGTTATCCCAAAACTCATGTCGAGAGAGTGCTTTACTTTAAACACTTGTACAAAACCATGTCACTAACCAACTGTATGAACACAAGGTTAATGGCTTTTAATTTTCATAGATAATTAAGATGTCTAAACCGATTAAATATCATTCATTTTTTTTATATTTTTATAAATAAAATAAAGTTTTTATTTATATTTGTATTGTTGTTAATTTTATTAAAATATTATTAAAACTTGTATAATAAAATGTTAGCTTTTTTATTATTTATTCATTTATTTATTTATTTATTTATCATGAATTTTAAAATTATTTTCTATACGTTCATTGACAAATATGAACGTATTGCAAAGCTAAGCTAGCCATTCAGTAATATGATCACGTAGAGGAAGACCATACTAGAAATTCTACTAAAGTAGATTCTACATTATACATATATATCTCGACTTTCTTTTGTCAAATTCTCAACATTCGAATTTATATTTTTAGCTAAAAAAGTTGATTCAACAATTCAACTTTTTGACGTCAATCAAATGTGAATTGAAAGATCTACTTGAGCTACTTGAAACTACTTGATCAAAATTTAAAGAGTTATATCGTGAGAGAATTGGTCATGCCAAAAAAATAAATAATATAAGGTAAATAAAAAGAAAAAAATTACGTAAATTAGTTAATTCATTTAGTATAGACTAGAGTGAATAAAACTACTGCAACTTTTTGTTTTTTATTTTTATTTTATCCACGTTGAAAAGGTGCTGAAGTTAAACAAGTTATAGATTTTTTCGCACTTTTATTTTTTTTAACAACACTGTGCTATCTTTTTGATGTTTTTAATCAAACTCTATATGTCATTTAATATTTTTCTCGAATTATTCATTTATAAATATATTTAATAATTCAAAAAAATTATTTGAAAAATTACTTACCAGTGCTCTAATCAGTTTTCTAAATCAAATGATGAATGAAGACCAAATCTGAAACAAAAATTTTTTTTACTTATTTAATTATTTTTCTTAGGAATAATAATGAAAGTAAAATTAATTTTAAAACATTTTTTTCATATGTAATATTTAATATTTTAATCAAAATCCCTTGGAAATATTCTTGTGGTAATATACCTTGTAATTGTAACGTTAATTGTGGCAATCTCTTTTTAGAATATATACAAAGTGTATCAGTGTTAGAGTTGCAAGTTTATTTAAGTGTCAGTGAATTACTATGTACTTTTTGCTACAATTCAACGACCAATGTAATCCAGTATTAATTAATTTAGATTAAACTCTTGTAACTCTACAATAATTCATACATTTTTACTATGTATAATTAAAATAAAATGTACTTTTTAAAATATTAATTTTACTCATTTTTTTTTTTTTTTTAAATAAAATTTAATAATAAAAGAAAATATTTCCGACAAATTGATATTAACTTTGTAAATTGCTGTTGGTTTTGAAGGGTTTTTTAATATTAAAAAATTGATATATAAATATGAAGATGAACTATGGGATAAGACACTGAAATAAAATTTATTTCTTTGATGTACTTTAATCTGGATTAAACGTCGCCTTGTCTTTTTTAGTTTTTAACGATACAGACACTCTGAGCATCAACGTCTTTTATTTTTATTTTTTTATCTTAACGTTTTCTCATTGTTGTTGTTCTTGTTGTTCTTTTTTTTTTATTTTTTTTTCTCGTACTTTGATACATCCAATTTTACGTTTTTTTTTCTATCTCAACGTCTACAAAATGTTGAGAGTTCAATTATCCTTGCATTTTATATTTTGTTGGATTTCAGAGGGAAAAATTTAGTCTGTATGAAAAACGAGTGCGAGAAGACATCAAGTTTCCAAAGAGTCAAGAAAAAAAAAAAAACCCAGATTTCATATTATTAGTATTATTACCAAAAAGCTTATTAACTTGTCACGAGTATTATCTTTTTTCTGTTTCCTCGTAATTTAAAATTATTTAAAAGAAAAAAAAAAAAAAGAAAATTGTATATGTATGAATATAAGCAAAAGGAAAGATGAATTAAGAAAAAAAAAGATGGACAAGTCAGAATGAAAAATGTTCAGTGGCATGATCTAAAAAACTACTGTCCTTTAGTTTAACAGAGCAAGAACAGGCTTTGAAAATCTTTCCAACAAATTTTCTTGTACAAAACTTTAATTACTTCCTTGGGATTCATTACTCGATGCTAATAGACACGTGTACTATTCAACAAATCCATTAATCTTTATTTTATATTATTTTATATTTTTATTTGTAACTAATTTTCTTACTTTCCATTTCGTTAATGGTTTTACCTTGACATTATTTTTCTCTGTACTTATGAATATTGAATGTCGCATAATTTTTGTCATTTTTTTTTTTTTTGTCTTTTATAACATTAAATGTAATTGATGATGTTCGTGGTCATACACCGCATACCCTGGAGGGTTAGACTGTGTCTTGAATTTCTCGTTCATTTGTATTATTTTTTTATTATTTTTTTTTTTTTATTTCTTTTCAAGTAGTGCACTGGCATACAAAGCATATAAAAATAAAAAATTCAAGTATATAAAATTTTTAACTTGACTAATTTTCAAATGTATCTTCAATTTAAAAAGAACGTAATTAAAACTTAAGGTGAAGTTTTCAATTAAAATTGTTTATTGGACTGTAAAGTCATAATTCCCTTTTTTTTTTTTTTTTTTTTTTTTTTNTTTTTTTTTTTTTTTATCTTTTGATTTTATTCTAAGAAAATAAATAATCATGTTTTCTATTGTTTGTCTGTCTAAATATAATGTTTATATTTTTGAAATAAAAAAAATAATAATCATTAAAAATATACTGGGTAAATATATTATTTCCAAGTATAACAAGAAGATTTTTATTTGTTACTTGGAAAATCTTTATCGACATCTGCACTAAACAAAAATTAAATCTTCAATTTCAATTTAATAAGATAATTTACAAAAATTTATAAACAGTTTTCCAATTTCTTTATAAAAGTTCATTTTACTCTTCAATGTAAAGTCAATTTTATATTTGTATTTTTTACTGAAAATTAATTATTTTAGTATTAAAAAGCCCTGAAGGTTTTAATTAAAACATCGATGGAAATGTTAAAATTTTCTGTCAAAGAGATATTCAATATAACAAAAAATTTTCATCTGAATTTATTGAATTTAAAAGCTCAAAAACGAATCGCCATAGAAATTGTATTATTTGTAGCTTTTTTTTTGCTGGAAAAAAAATCTAAAAATGTTGAATGTTTGTGTACTCAAGTAAGTACAAGAGTTTGTCCACTGAGGCATGAAGTAAATGTGTGACAGTATAAAATCTGAGTGGGTGAAGTTGTGCTTCTCGTTGAAAAGTTTCAAGATACTTGTAATTGGTTTTACAAACTACAGTTAAGATATATATATAGTCACAATACTTGGGCATTTTACAAATATAAAATAAAAATTTCTATACATATATACATTAAACGAAAGCTTGTTAATTAGCTAAGAGTTATTTTATTTAAAGTTTCAACTTAAATTGTTGTGTCACTTAATTTTTTTACCATATTTTATTTCATTAAAAAAAATATAAATATCATTTTTTTTTTACGCAATTATTTAATAATTAAAAATAGAACCAAAAACCTTATCAATCATTTTCAATGGATGATAAAAAATATTTTTATTCTAATTACAAATAAAAAAATTATTTTAAAATGATAAAATCAATCTCAAAGTTTTGAGAGTAAAGTTAAAACTTGTAATTGAATTCACATATTCAATGAATATTAATTGAAAATAAAATTTGTTAGTTTACTGAGATAAGAATTAAAAAATAAAAAAAAAAACATTATAAATATAAGAAAATTAAAAAAAAAAGCCTAAAAAACATACAACAATTATTCAAGTTTTCCTCAATTTATTTAAAACAAGTTAAAGATATGAGAAAGAGATATAATATCAGGTCTCAACTGTATAACAACTGGCACTTTGTTACATAACTTTGTGGCTATCGGGTATCCTTGGGTGTACCCCTTTTGATACCAAGTCTCTTATCTCATTGAATGATTCAGCAGGAAATTAATTACGTTGTTACCAATATATATATCTATATATTATTAGACTCATATAACTGAGTGCAGAGTTGCAATTTTGAATGAAAACCTTTGGAATTTAACCAAATGTGACAGTAAATTATTGATATTACTTTGTTCCTATGTATAAAAGTATATATGTATATTTAACAACCAAAATTCATAATGATTTTGTCGTATGAAATAGAGAATTTGGTAATGGGATTTTGAAACTTGTCAGAACCAATCGTACTTGACATGATTTTACTCTGTAATCATCAACTTTACCAACTGAACCATATGTAGACAATGTATGTACATTGCTTATATATCTGTGATAGTTAATGCTTCCTTGTTACTGCTATATCCATGTACTGTCATCATTGATTATTACCAAAATTGTAATAATCGAAATTGTAAATTTATTACGCTGATTTATCATATTATTATTAGCAGTATTAGTAATTGATACATTACAATATTTAAAAATACATATTGATAAATATATTTGCATTTATTTAAATTTTAATAGGTTCATTAATTCATTGTTTATCATAACATTGTTTATTCATTTATATTTTTTAATATTTATAATAATTGTTTGTATATATAATTTAATAATATAATTAAATTAAATTTTTTTTTTAATTATCTTTTTTAAATATTATTTACTGAAATTTAATTATTTAAAATTGCTATATATATAATTATGGATTTTTTATTTTTTTAAAATTATTTTAACTCATGATGTAACAATGAAAATATAACGTCAAAAAATATATACAATGTTCAATTTGAAATAAAATGAAAAAAAAAAGAAAAAAAAGGAGTGCATGAAAACTAAATTTTAGCATATCACTAACATATTCTTTAAATATATACTCAAAGTCGAATCTTGAATTCGTGAAAGCATGCTCAAGAGATATGCTATATTCCCTTGAAACATTGCTCTTCTAGATTCGAATGACAGTGAATGCCACATAAAGATAAAAAAATAAAAAGTCATATATTCCAATGATGATAGGATATCTAAAAAATTCAACTGTTATATGAAATATCCATATTTTTGCTCCAATTCCTATTTTTTTCTTTTTTTTTTTATTTCCTCATCAAAGCAACATATGTAAAGTTTTTTTTTCAGCAATATATATTTTGTATACATGAAAAAGCTTAATATTTTTGGATTAGTATATATTTTCCTTCAAAAAAAAATAAATATGCCTTTAACTACATCTTTAATATTCTTGCGATATTAATAATAAGAATAACGAAAAAAAAAAAAAACGTTATAATAAAATAAAAAAGAAAAAATAAATTGGGTGGTGAAGGCTTTTAAGAGCTCATTATTCGCGCAATGTATATATTTATTTTTTTCGCTGTTATTAAAGTCTTAAGAGCTTATGTTGTAAAAGCAAATAAAAAAAAAAAAAAAATAGAAATATTATTGCATGCATCCTATAAAAATGACCAAGAGATTGAAGATGAAAAGCTATTTATTTAACGCTGTACAATCTTCTCGATAATTTACGAGCACAAAAAAACATAAATTTATAATAATAATATCCAAGAATTACTTAAACCTTTGTGATTAATAAATAAAATAAAAATATAAATAATCTATAAATAATTTAAATTATTATGATAATCTATTTACTATTATTAATTTACATGAAATATGCATTCTCACAAAAAAATAGAAAATAGCCTTTGCAATTATTAATATTTATACTTTGTTGCTCGAGGGATGTGTTAACAAAAAGTACACCTTTTATCAAATGAAAAAAAAAAATTGATAAATATAATATTGATATATTTTTCACAAAAAAAATTAAATATTCAGGAGTGTTTTTCACTTGAATAATTCATGCAGCATGTAATGAACCAAGAAACTACTATGAAAATAATAATAATAATAATGTTTAATATTTTAAAAGTTGTATTGGAATAACTGAATATCGATTAGCCGGTTGCACTAATTTAAAAAAAAATATATATATTTTAGTTTCATTTATTTGAATAATATATTTCATCTTCAATTTATGTTATATAATAATTTTTCACTTCAAGTTATATATAGATGATATTTTCTTTTATTCAAAAAAATGGACATTTATTTCCAGCTGATCGACATTGAAAGAGGAAGAAGAAGGAAAAGTGCATCATAAATGAACTATCAGTATTGAAAGGGTATATACAAGCTAAAAATAAAATTCAACTATTTTACGGATACAATAAAATATATATATACGTATCCATAGACATGAAAAAAATAAATAAAATTGTAGTGAATGAAGAACCGATCGAGATTTTCAATCATTACAATAGTCTTTCAACATAATGACATCTGTATTTTTCTTAAAAGCACCATTGTACTGTATATCGATATTTGATAAACGGATTTTTCACTTTATTTTGAATTTTTATTATATATACAATAGAATATTTTTTAAATATATATATATGAAATAAAAAAAAGAAAATTTCTTTATCCAATAATAAATAAAAACTTGGAGATGTTATTTTTGAAAATTATTTATAATTTTTGAATTAAAATATATGTAAATAATAATAATAATAGTAACATAAAATCTAAACAAGAAAAAACATTTTTATTTTTTGTTGTTATTATTATAGACAATTTTAATATTGATATAAAAAATCATCGTTGAAATATTTTATCTTTGCGATACAAAAGAAGCTCCCTTGAGGCATTTACTGTTAAATATTACTGCCACTTCATTTCACCAAGAATATCGAAATATTATGATGGTATAGGTATTTTGTTGTTGAAATAAGATGATAAAATATGGTGAAAGAAGTAAAAATAGCTATGATATTTGTTTTATCTTACAACGTATTTTTAAAGCTCTGACTTTTCTCATTTTTTTTTTTTTTTTT
>MKYW01000009.1:3051566-3101437 GCA_015776835.1 Aphidius ervi
TTTTTTTTTTTTTTTTCTCATTAGAAAATAGCACTGTAATGTTGGTTATTTTTTTTTTTCAATTTTTTTTTATCACTGGAATGTTGAATGAAAATTATCATCACAAATTGTGGTTTGTAATAAACCAAGAGTAGAAATTATTTTGTATTTTTAACAATTCTAAAAGAACGTAAATTAATTTCTACGTTTTTTTTTTTTTTTTCATTTAATTATTGAATTTATATTTTTATAAAGATTTATTTTTATTGGATATAAAAAATCAATTGAATGACGTAAAACGACAATGTAAATGTCAAGAATCAAAATTTCATGACGATAAAAATATGCAATTTTTAAAAATACATAGACTAAATTTTCTGGTCGAAATAATGTCATAGTTTATTTTTTTTTATTTCTATTTACTCAATCTATATAAAAAAAAAAAAAAACATGAATATATTTAAATTGAAAAAAACCTATCAGTACCAACTCACATGTGTATTTCAGTCGAACAATTTGTTTAAAAGAATAATGGAATACAAAAATAAAAAAATAATAAATATAAAAGATAAAATAAAAAAGTACTATTTCAACAAAGTGCCAAGAGCATATAGCGTATATACCTATGGGCGACAAGAAGAAAATATTGAAACTCAGTTTACAGAAATAAAAATAAAATATATATATATGCAAAATGTAAAATTAGTGATGTTGTATTACAAAATATATATGAATTACAATTACCATTTTATTACAAGCATCGTGTATCTCTTGTAAAATAAACAATGAAAATAAGATGAATAAAAAAATATTTATACGACTTATATATTTCTCTCTACATAAATATTATAATACCTAGAATTTTTTGGCAATAGCTATTACTAGTTGTGCAGTTAAATTCCATGTGGTATTTTTTGTTATAATAAATTATAAGCTTTTTTTTTTTTATTTTATCTTATTTGTCATTATTTTTTTTCATTTTTTTAAACTCTTTCTATTTTTGGTATTTTTAATGTTGATTACAGTTAACTTTACAATACATCAACTGTATATTATTGAGTTATTGTTTAAATAAAACTTTTTTAAATGTAAATTCTGAATAAAATTTAATTAAAATATTTTTTCACAGTATTCTCATGTTTCTCAATATATAATTTCAATCGAATTTTGAAGGCCATATTTATACGAGCATTAATTTCATTTATAAATATCAATATAGGTTTTTTTTTTTTGTTCGATAATTAATTAATCTCATTAACTCAATTGAGTCAAACAATCAACTGAAATATATATTTGCAGTGTACTTATTTTCATAACCCTGCTCTTTTCAAAAAATTATAATATTCAAATTTGCATATATACACTTGTATATACAATAAAAATATATATATTACTTTCTCATCGGTTGAGACGTGAAATTTTATATTGATAAATCCAAAAAATAAAATATCATTTCGACAAGCATACATGGTCTTTAAATATTTATAAACAATTTTAAATACATAGTTAGATTATCAGTTGGAGAATATATTTCAACAAGAATGATGAAAATTATCTCTTTGATTTGGGTTTTAATTTTAATTGGATATAATGAGGGAGCTGATGCTTGCTCTAAATCGAATGAAATGGTAATTATAAAATTATTTTTTGATATATATTTATACATTGATTAATTATAGATTTTTATTTTATTTTATTTGAAAAACATGCTTTTTTACAGTGTCAATTCAATGCTTTTACCGGAACTATTGAGATCAGTTGTTGTGGCAACTTAAAATGCCATCAGAAAGTAGGACAAAGGACAGGAGTTTGTGCTCAATCAAATAATTCAGGAGTATTTGGTAGTTTTAGTGAAAAAAATTGACTTTTATATTAAAAAATTATAATTATTCTCTATATTATTATATAATTATTTAAAAAATATTTTTAAAAAAAAGATATATTATTGTTCACGTGCCTGTGTTTTTAAATAATAAATTATTTACCCCAAATTACCATATAAAAAATCATCATCATTCTAAAATTATAAAAAATATTTGATCAATTTAAGTTTATGATAAAAATTATTTGTTTTAAAAAAAAATGTAAATAATAATTTAATTTATATATATGTATGCATACATGTATGCATATATGTATGCAGTGCTTTACAGAAAAATAAGGAAAAAAATTTATTTAGTTATTATATAAAACATCTCTTAAAATTTTTTATCTAGAGTTTTATGAGGCATTCTTAATCCTCATGATTTAAAAAGTGACGAATATTTATACTTATTTTATTGATAAACATAAAAATATTTTACTATTAAAAAATATAGTTTCTTTAGTTTTTTTTTTGTATTTTATTTTTAAATAATTTGTTTGATTTAATTTATTTCTATTAGTAGTCTTGGATAAAAATCGATCAACTTAAACTAATCCTAAATTTTTTATTTAAATAAATTCTAAAAATAAAATTATTATCTTTTTTTTTGGGTTGATAAAGACATTTGTATCTCGCTTGTCAGGTATAAAAGCAGTGACATTTGTGACTTGCAAGCATATAGTTTTTAACTTTGAATATCAAAACATTCATCAACGAGACAATCATGGCAAAGATTATCTTTGTGGCTTGGACTTTTATTCTAATCGTGATTAGTGTGTTTATAATGAAAGCATCAGCTTGTGTCGGAAAAAATAAAGTGGTAATAATCAGTAATTTAAAAAAATAATAAAATTGAAATTAAGCTTTTCTTTTGGTTTTTTTACAGTGTGACCTTGGTTCCGGAAATAATGATAATCTTTGCTGTGAGCAGTATCGATGCCATATCAAGGTACCTACGGGCACAAAAGGAATTTGTCTTGAAGAAACAAAACATATAAATTTTTAATTTTTTTAATTAAAACTTTTATCTTTGAGAAATAAATATAAATAAATAATTATATCTATTTTATGTAATTCAATGTATATATGATATATATTTTTAATAAATACAAATTATAAAATTATTTATACTATATTATTTATGTACCTTAGATTTTTTTTTTAGCCTTTAATTATTTTCAGGTTAAAAATATATATATATTTTTGAATTTTCATTGAAATTAACTGTATTATTTAGTTTTTGTTTAGATAAAAAATTTAAGATATAATGTATATATAGAGTTCAAGGAAAATCAAGTGAGCAGAAGTTAAGCCAAGGGCTATCTGGTACATTCCAAGTCTGCCAACAATTCTCAAATTTTCCAACAAGCATAGAGTCTTATGCACTCACTCACGTATATTCATGTATATACTCTAAAACATTCAAGAAACTTTTACTGTGTAACTGTATAGTCGTTAAAATTTACCAGCCAAAACTTAGCGATAATTAGATATTAATGACCTTGCAAACTATATTCACGAAAATTATGCCAATTAAATTTTACTGTTAACATTTTATTGGTCTATGAGAACCTACCACTTGATAAGTATAATTAAACTAAATTTTTTATCCCAAATTATAAATATATATTTACATTCATAATTTCAACTTTTTGATTATTGTTTTTTTTTTTTCTTTGTATTTTCATATCTTCATTTTATACAAAAAGTTATTCATTGTATTTATTATTTTTTTTTTTTCATACTTGGCTTCACAAGATGTGCACATAATGAAATAAGAAAAAAAAAATTATTTTCAACTTGGACACGTTTTTCACATCTTTCACAATATACTCAAACACAGTTCGATGCAATATTTTTTTTTTTTAATACACACCCAAGAGTCATCAATAAAAGCACAGTTTTTCAATTTTTATTTTATTTGCAATTCAGCTGTATACCAAGAGATTCACTTGGCTGAATTTTTCAAAGTGAGGCGTTGATCCGATAACTCGTAGAAAAAAAAAATAATAAAAAATTTAAAGAATTTTTATATTGACGAATCAGACACGTTTAAATCAAGCAATATAAAATTTTTCAATAAATTGAATAAAAGATTGAATAAAAAAATGAATTATTATTTCAATTTACTGTTAATAAAAAAAAAAAAAAAATACTTTCAATCATACAAAGTACAAAAAGAAGAAAAAAAAATAAAAAAGTAACTGACGAAATGGCAAAGAAATAATCTTTTATCAGTGAAACTTTTTAAATGCAAGAAAAAAAATAAAATTCGCCTGTGTAAAAAAAAAAAAAAAAAAAGAGATAATCTTTGTGTGCATTTGCCTCAAGAATAAAACAGCCAAGGTATTTTTACTAAGATAAAAAAAAAAATAATATTAATGAAAAGCTAAAAACAACGACCCACCACAAAAACTCTCTCCAAAACATTTCCAAAACATCGAAAAAAATACTAAAGGTTGTATTTTCGTTTATTTTTGATCAATTTTTTTCTGCATTTATATATGTACTTGAAAATTTACATTTACTTTTTAATAACCACATTGCTTATAGATAATTTTAACCTTCAGAAAACACAAAATGTTATATATTAAACACAAAAACATGAGGAAAAAAAAACCTTCCATCTTTGTAATGTAATGTAGCTATTTCTTTTATGCATGAAAATATTTTATATTGAAAATGTAAAACTATCATGGGGGCTGAAATGCAAAAATTGTAAATGAAGAAAAAAATCGAATATAACATATTCAATATAAAATAATATGTTGGAAAAATAAAATACTATTTACATATTTAAAATAAAAAATTATAATAATAATTATGATAAAACGAAAAAATAAATTAAGTCAACATTTATTTTATATATATATTTTTTTTCGTTACATAAAAGTAATATAGGAAGTTATTTGTAAAAGTGTAAAAATAAAAATAATTTCAAGGATTTTTTTTAACAAAGATAGGTGCAACTAAAATGTATATTAAATATTGCACGTGTATATTTATTTGTTTAACTAAATAAATAATTTTATCGAGTTAAATATGAGTTATTTTTTAAATAAATTTTAAATGTTATCAAGACAATTAAATATATATTTTTTTTTTCAAGGATTTGTTCAACCACATTGTATACATTCTGAAAAATAATAAGTAATTTTTGGAACTCATAATTTTTTGTTTTAAATTATAAGAAAGTTTGATTTTTTTATTTTAAAAAAATCGAATTTTTCGACATTTAAAAATATGCATTGTAAGCAACGACCTACGTTTTCACTCATTATTACAAGGACAGAATTTAATTAGTACCTAGTCTAATACAAAAATCAGTAAATTCAAAAAAAAATAAGATAAGATAAGATAAAATAATCGTAAAACTTTTATTTATTCTAATTAATTTAAAATTTCATGTGACTCTTTCGACAGGTATAGAAGCGGTGACATTTGTGAGTAGCAAGTATACAGTTCTTGATTTGTAATACTAAAACATTCATCTGCAGCGAGACAATCATGGCGAAGATTATCTTTGTGGTTTGGACTTTTATTCTGATCGTATTCAGTCTGTTTGTAATAAGAGCTGATGCTTGTGCCAGGAAAAATAATGAAGTAACTATTATAGATTTTAAATAATTAGTAATTTTAAAAAATAATACAATTTAAATTGAGCTTTTCTTTTGATTTCTTTTCAGTGTACATTAGCTGCCGAAAACAGTAATGATCTTTGCTGCGATAAGTATCGATGTCATATAAGAGCACCTTCGCAGACAAAAGGAATTTGTGTTGAAGAAACAAAATATGTAACACATTAAATAAATAATTATCTACTCCATGTAATTTAATGTAATGATATATATTTTTAATAAATATAAATAATTATTAAATTATCTATACTATTTATGTATTTTTATTAATTTAGTTTAGATTTTTATTACACTTTAATTGTTTTCAATTTAAAAATATATTTTTTTTGAATTTTTATGTATTATTTAGTTTACGTTGATCATAAATACTTTTTATTTAAAAAAAAAAAAAATGTAAACAACAACTGTTTATTTTATGTTTCGTTGCTTAATCAAAAAGGCAAAATATTTATTCAATTATTTAAATTTTATATACTATGTATTATGCAAAAAATTATAAGAAAGTTCGATTTTGTGATTTAAAAAAAATCGAATTTTTGGTAATTTGAAAATTTGCATTCTTAGCAACAGTATACTTTTTTACTTATTATTATTATATTTCACAAACAAGGACAGAACAATTTATCAGTAGTCTCATATATATGAAAAATAAAATACATATGTTAAAAACAAATAAATATCTTTAACGAGTGTCATATTCTAGAAAAGAATTCGATGTATTTTTTAAACAAATTTTAAATCATATATTAAGACAATTGAATATTTTTTTTTTTCAACATAAAATTGCATAAAATTTGAAGAATAATAATCAAATTTTTAGACATTTAAAAATACGACACTACTTTTTTACTTATTACAAGGACAGAAATTTATCAGTATATGAAAATCAGTCAACTTAAAATAATCGTAAAACTTTTATTTATTTCAATAAATTTAGTTTTATGTGACTCACTCGACAGGTATATAAGTGGTGATATTTGTGACTAGCAAGCATATAGTTCTTGACTTTAAATATCAAAACATTCATCAGCGATACAATCATGGCAAAGAATATCTTTAAGGCTTGTACTTTCATTCTGATCGTATTCAGTTTGTTTATAATGAGAGCTGATTCTTGCGCCAGTAAAAATGAAAAAGTAATTATAATAGATTTTAAATAATTAGTAATTTTAAAAAATCATACAATTTAATATGAGCTTTTTTTTTTTTTTTTGGTTTTTTTACAGTGTAGCATAAGCACCGGAAATAGAAATGATCTTTGCTGTGATCAGTATCGATGCCATATAATAGCACCTTCAAACACAAAAGGAATTTGTGTTGATGAATCAAAATATATAACACATTAATTTTTTTAATTAAAAGTTTTATCTTTGAAAAAATAAAATAAATAAATGATTATCTATTTTATGTAATTCAATGTAATGATATATATTTTTAATAAATATAAATTATAAAATTATCTATTCATGTATTTTTATTTATTTATATTTAAGATTTTTTTTACCCTTCAATTGTTTTCAAGTTAAAAATATATTTTCTTGAATTTTTATGTATTATTTAGTTAACGTTGATCATAAATAATTTTTATTTAAAAAAAAAAAAATATAAACAACAACTATTTATTTTATGCTTTGTTGCTTTAAAAAAAAAAAAAAAAATATTTATTCAATTATATTATTTAAAATTTATACTATTTATATTATGCAAAAAATTACATAAGGAAGTTCGATTTCCTGATTTTAAAAAAAAAATCGAATATTTTGACATTTAAAAATTTGTATTTTCAGCAACACTTTTTTACTCATTATATTTCACAAGGACAGGACAATTTATCAGTAGTCTCATATGAAAATTATTCCACTTAAATTGCGGAAAAATAAAATACATTTGTTAAAACAAATAAATAATTTTAACGACTGACATATTCACAATGACAATTAAATATTGTTTTTTTTCAACAATATTGCATAAAATTTGAAGAATAATAATCAAATTTTTGGACATTTAAAAATACGACAATATACTTTTTTACTTATTACAAGGACAGTATTATATCTAATATAAAAACCCGTCAACTTGAAATGGTCGTAAAACTTTTATTCAATTTGATAAGATTTAAAAATAAAATTTTTGTCTCTTCCTAGTTGGATTTATGTGGTTCTTTCGTCAGGTATATAAGCAGGGACATTTGTGACTTGCAAGCATATAGTTTTTGACTTGTAATACCAAAACATTCATCAACGAGACAATCATGGCGAAGATTATTTTTGTGGCTTGGACTTTTATTCTCATCGTATTCAGTCTGTTTGTAATGAGAGCTGATTCTTGCGCCAGGAAAAATAATGAAGTAATTATAATACATTTAGATCTAGCCAGAGTCTTAAAAAAAATTTATTTTTGTTTTTTTACAGTGTAAATTCAATGCTTTTACTGGAACCAGTGAGATCAGTTGTTGTGGCAAGTATAAATGTCATCAGAATGCAGGTCAACGTGCAGGAGTTTGTCTTGGAGAAGGCAGTTCAGGAATATATGGATTCAGTGAACATAATTAATTTCCACATGTTTATATTCCAAAATTATAATTATCCTCTATAATTATAAAATAAAATTATTGTATTGAAAATTAAAATAAAAATTGTTTTTGTCAATTCTAAATATGAAAAATTAAAAAAAAATATTATTGTACTTGTTTCGTTCTTTAAAATAATAAAAAAATTGTAAAAAAAATATAAACAATAACTATTAATTTTATGTATTTGTTGTAAAAAAAAAAAAAAAAAAAAATTTATTTAATTGTTTAAAAATCATACTATTAATGCAAAAATAATAAAAAATTATTGGAAATAAAGAAATAAATGCCTTTGAGTTAAATTAATTTGCCAATATAAATTAAGTAATTAATTATATCATAATTATCATCAAAATTAATACGATGTACACAATGTATAAATTACCAAATCAATAAATTTTAATAGTTCAACTAAACAGATTTACTTATTTCCTGTATTATTCGACATGTTGTTAACTAAATGAAATAGCTATACTCAATTTCCATGCTAATATCCGATTGGCATTTAGACATTCAAATACACCTTAATTTCAACATGCGTATTGAGCATTCAGGATCAATGAACAATAGCATGCTTCATGATAAATTTTGGCACCTCTAAAGATTTTCACTTGGTTAATTTTGCTAATTATACTGCATGTATATTAACAAGTACATTAATGTTTCATGTGGTTTTAATAATACTATAATATTCTGTTGATATATACTGACCATTTTAACAACGACATGAAAAAATAAAAAAAATAAAATTCAATAACGAATCAAAATAAATTGACAATATGAAAATTGTTCTCGTAAATGAAGCATGAATTTACCTCGAGCTAAAAATTTCATTCATCGGTATGAAACATAATACCTTTCAAAGTATAATAATCATTTTCTTTTTCACATTTTTTTTTTTTTTGTATTTAATGAACAGTTGTTATTGAACAAAAACACAGAATTTGGAAATTAAAAAAAAAAATACAAAATCGATGCATTGGATTTATTTAACAACAGACAAGACTGTTATTATACATACGGTGTATAAAACACAATATAATATGGTGGCTGTGACCGCCGTATATGACTCATACTTTTCAAACAGCTGTCTGGATAAAATGAGGGAGATATACTGTGTTTTTGTATGTTTATAGAAAATAAATAGAGCATATAATAACAATAACTATTATATGTAAAAAAATATTTTAGTTGAATGAATTTGAATGATGAAAAATTAAAATATAAAAAAAAAAAAAAACAAAAAATTAAGGTTAAAAGCGTGAGTTAAAAATAGTTAATATATTTAAAAGNCTGAGTAATAATATACATATGCATAGAATAAATTTTTCATGAATAGAAAATTAAACTAACTTGTCGAACGTATATATATTTTTTTTTAATTTAGCAGATGTTCTTTATCATTATTAAATTAAGCTATATAGCATGGTAAATATTTTTTTTTTTTACACTAAAGTCATGAACAAATGAAAAGAAAAATAATAATAATAATAGAGAAAGAAAAAATGAAATAAAGTTAAAGAACACGTCGTTTAGACGTTGCGGCCGAAAGTATAACGTCGCAAAAAATATATATACGAGTTTGTGCCCTTTGGCGAAGAGTTCTTAAAAATATATACGTGAAAATTTACTACATAAAGCTTTCAAAGTTGTTTTTTTATTTTATTTTTATTTTTAAAAATTTTTTTTTATAAAAATTTGGCTTCTTACCCAAAAAACTTTTTATAAACGAGACAAAAAAAAAAAAGTAATAACTAAAATTTGAATCATAGCTTTTTTTTCAATTTGGGTGTTAATAAAGAATTGAGATAATAATGAATTTCAAAGAGAAGGATGAATCACTAACACTGGTAAAAATTAAGTGCCTGATATTTTAAAAAAAAATTTATACAATGTGTGTTTTAACCCTGAATGAGAATATGTAACATCCCTTTTATGTCCATACAAACTGTTTGCTCATTAGGTTATATTTTAACTGGTAGACCCACTACATATTATCAAACAGATGGTAACTTTATTATATTATTTATTAAATTAATTAATTAAAATATAATAATTTACATAAATAAATAGTGATAAGTTTTTTTCTTTTTTTTTTTTTTTATTATTTAGAAATCTTTGCAAAGTGATTTATTAAAATGAAGAGAAAATAATATTTTATTATTTTTTATTTAATGTCACAGATGAATATAAATGATTAAATGTTGAATAAAAGACTGGAAAGAAAAATAACTAAAAAATTGTTCAAAAATTTTTCAGGATTAAGGGAGAATGAATTTATCCAGATGGTGGTGTGTCATCTGAAGACATGGATAAATGAAAAGCATTGAGTTTATTTTTCTAGGTTTTTTTTTATATTCTATTTTTCAAATAATAAAAATAATAATATATAAATTTAAAAAATAAACACAATGATATTTTTTTTACTTTGTCAACTGGACTATGATTTAACTTGAAGAAATAAAAATAATTGTGCCAATTATATAACTATTATGATAATAAAAAATTTAAAATAATAAAAGCCAAGATATTGAAAAAATATAAAATAATATTAATAGTTAAATTTTACAGTTGGTTTTTTTAGAAAAAAAACTGAGAGAAAAAAGGTTTAATATTAACTAAAAATTTAATCCAACTGTTATTATTAAAAATTGTATAATATTACAATTTTATTTCTTTTATTTTAATTCAGCTCAAATCGATTGAATAAATATTATAAAATATTCATTATTGAAAATAGTGAATTAAATAACAATTGTTAATCATGTGAGTATAAAATAAGCTGTTTTTAAATAATAATTGATTATATTTGACAATATAGTATAGAATTAAATGGTCATGAAATTTCGAATAGAATATTTGATTATTCAGTTCGTATAAATATACAATAGACACGAAAAACTTTATGTGTTTGTTTTTTGCTTCAATTTACAACAGTCACATTGTCCTCGTCAATTCCGGATTTAAAATACTCAACAAAGTTTTAACACAAAAAAACAAATAAATTTAAAATAAAAAATAACATGTTGAATGAGGATTAGAAAGGATTCAAAGAATCTATTTGAGGTTAACCAAAGGTAGTGATAAAGCTAAACCAAAACCCAATTGAATAGTAAAAAGGGTGGCACTCTTAGAAATTTGCCGTTGAGAATGACAATTCGTAACGAAAACTAAAAAAGTATAAACAAAAAAACATTCTCTTATACGATTCAATATTCAATTTTTATTTTTTTATTTTTTTTATCCCTGATTATTGTGTTTTCTTTTACAATTTTATTTATTTATTTATTTATTTTCTATCAACTTGCATATTTTTTAAAAATTTTCCATGTTCACATAAGAGCAAACACACGATGGATCGATTTTATACTGTTAACCTAAGAACTTGATAATATAAAAGAAAAAAATATTGCAGTCATTTTTCGACCAACGAAAAAGTGTGCAATTTTTCATAGGCAACTTGTCGTAAGGTTCTTAGTAAAAAAAAATCTTTTCTTTTTTTTATATACCTATATTATTTTTATTGTATTTTTCTTGTGTTTCTTTGTTGTAGAGAAATATTTTCAAACTACATCACAAAAGATGAAAACTAACACCCTCAAGTTTTCAACTATTGTTGTTGGTGATTTGAGTAAAAGAAGGGAGAGCAAAAGAGAGTTGCCAGTTGTAATATTATAGTTTAAACCACAAATGTAGGTTACAGAAAATATAAAAAATAAAAAAACATTTTTATTCACATATATTTATGGCTCATAAACAAAACTTGAATAGATTAATGGAAAAAAAAAAATTAATATAGTCATAAACATAAAATAATAATATTAAAAAAAAAAATTAAGACAAAATTTAAATGACGTAAAATGATGATGGAATAATAAATAAAAATAATATTTTATTTATTTACGTAAAATAGCTTGTTAAGCTGTGAATATAAATCTTTATTAAAGCACTGTAATAAAGCGTTAAAATTTTATGAATTATGAAAATAAAATTTGTCGAATAATTATGTATTCTAATAAATTAACGAAAAAAAAAAAAAATATTCATTAACTTAAACTTTGTTAAGTTTAATAAAAAAAAAAAAATGAATAAAATTCATTGTTAAGAAAATAAATACTCAACTAAGATTTCATTAGTACAACATTTTTACCTCTTTTCTCATTATTTTATAGTTAAAAATGTAAGTGAAATTTTATTTCATTCTTTTTCCTATGAAAAATAATCTTTTTGGATATAAAATGAATAAAGAACTCTTGTATATATATAAAAATAAAAATTTTAAAAACATGAAATAAAATGCTTGGTTGGTTTTCAATTAGAACCTACAATGTAAAAATGTTCAAGTATTTTTTTGTTTTTATATTACTTGTGGTGAAAACAAAGCTTCAATTTGATGATATTTAAAAAATGAGACCCTGCCAAGATTTTTTATTTTAATAATGTTTCATGCATTGTAATATTCATGTTAAATTTAATGGACTCAAGGCTTAATGATGTAGAACATAAATTTAAGAGAGAATTGACCTTCTTTGCTATACATGTATATGAAATTTTTGGTGTATGAAACACCTTTTGTATGAATATAAAGACCATGATTATTGTGGTTAGCCACTAATCGCAGCTAACGGATGAGTTATTATGAACTTTTGTTGAGTGTTACTAGGTGTTCATCTACTAAAATAATATCATATATAAATTTATGCATATTTTGAACAAGCGAACATACACATATTCCCAGTTGAATACAATTTTAAGATTGATTCTTCTAGTCAAACAAAACTTTTTCAGAATTTACATCCTCAATTTTTTTGTTTTTTTTTATTTTTTCTTTTCACTCTCGTTTTATTATTTATATGTACATATTTTATTTTACTTTATTTTTATAAAAAATAACGATGCGTAAATCCTGACTATTGATTTAAACAGAATAAATGACAACTTTTATTGTTAAAACTTTACAAACACATATAGATTTGTGTACTGAGATACACACAAATGTTACAATTTGCATTGTACAAAGTAAACCCTTGACTGTTTGGTTAAATAAATAACTAAAGTATTTTGTAAATTGATAATTTTAAAACACTTTGTTTATATTTACAAAAGTCTGAAGTTGATATTCAATTTAATTTATATTTTCATTATGTATTATTAATAAATTATTTAGTTTTTTTGTATAATTAATAATATATTTAAATATATGCAAATATATTTTGTAAACAAATATTAATAATTTTACTCGGACTGAATGATCAAAGTGTATGTATGTATAAATACAGAGAGAAGTTGTCTTGTGTATCTTGTTTGGAAATTGGCAAAGAGACCATTTTCATTGCAGCTAATTCTATATTTACAAAGCGTACGTTTGTCCAGACTCAAATCCAATTTATTGATCTTGTTCATTTTAAAATCTCTAAATATTTTCTATTTATCAATAAAATTTCAATTATATTTATTATTTTCATAATGACAGTCTCTTTATATACTTAAAATAAATAATAAAATATCATTTGATGTTAATGAAGCTCAATACATATATAGTTATAATAATAAATAGTCAATAAAAATATAATAATAATATATTCATTCAATTGTGGTTCTGATAAAATATCAAAACAAAGGTAAATAAAATGAAAAAATAAATAAATAAAGAATAATTGCATATAAAGGATCATTTATCATGGTCTCACAATGGCCATTATCATGGCAGTACTATTTAAACACTAAAATATCGGCTAGTGACCATGACAATTTAACCAGAAATATACAACAATGAGTTTATCCAAAAAAAAAAAAAGAAGAAAAAAAAGGTGGTCTATATCAAAATTATATATCTATATACACATAGACATCGTTAATGCAATAAAATTATTTATTTTAATTAATTTTATTTATGCCTTATGTTTGTGTCACATGTACACAAATTATAATATCACATAATGTCAAATAAAATATAAAAAATTAATTTTAAAATTTATCTGATATAACGAAAAAAAATACACACACAATTTTCACATTTTTTGATATAAAAGATAACTAATAAAAATAGTATTTTGAAGATGAAAAAAACTCAAATTTCAATTATTAAAAAAATACGGTAAAATTTAAAAAATTTCATGTAATATTTTTGTACACACACTTGAATAAAATAACAAAAAAAATAATTCAGCATATAGATATAGAAGGATTCATATATTTCAAAAGGAACACATGCAAATAGCTTTCGAATTTCCCAGAAAGAAAAAAATATACAAATTCTACATAAGTGCTGAAGAAAATATTAGGTTCAAAAATAGAAAATAAAAAGTTGTTGAGTGTTTGGCAAAAGAATGTTTTTTCCTTAAAGCGTGATATTACCAAAGCGATCACATTTGAAGCACATATTCACACACTTCACCATGTACCTCGATAGTATTTCATTTGCACACCTCTCAAGCCAGTGCAGGTTTTCGATCTCTAAAAACCTGAATGTCAAATACAATATCACACATACACACACATCCACACGATTTACGTATATGAAAAAAATATTCAACGATATATAAAACAAAGTCTCTATTATATGAAACATATATGTATAGTTTTTTTTTTTTTATATATTCATTATTATTCATATTTCATGCAAACAAAGTCACAACAGAATGCAATCTCCATATGTACTGGACATATTGTATATTCTATTCTATTTTTGTCAGATATATATTTTTGTATTAAAATTAAAAAAAATATATATATTTTTTATATATAGTATTATTATATAGTTGAGATTTCCTATATAAATTTAGTAAAGCTTCTTGAAAATTAGAAAATGAGAACAAGATAAAACAAACAAACCGATTCAATTAAATGCTTCTCTTTAGTTTGAAAAATCGATTAAACTTACAAGTATACTTTAAAACAGATGATGAAGTTGAAAGAAAACTCTAAAAAAAGTAAACAAATATATTTAAGTAAATAATAAAAAAAAAAAAAGTGTTTAAATATTTAAAAACATTTTATTTTTCTTTAAATAATTTACGAAAATTATAAAAAATATTTATATATATAAACACATGTATCTTGTTTATATAAACATTGTTCAAAGGGTTCAAATTTACGCGACAATCTGGCACATAGAATTTGACTTGAAATTGGAAGTGTCAGAATAAAAGAAAAAAGTAGGTAAGATGTTGTGAATAATCAGTGAAACAAAGAGAGCAATTCTAGTGGGAGTTTTGAAGGATCTAGGAGAGAGTTTTAAAAGTTGTCGAGATCCAGAAAAAGCATAAGATGTTGAGAAAAATAAAAATAAAAAAAACTGTATACATATATATATTAAAATGATGATGCGCATGAGACAGAAAGATAATGCAATGTATAAAGAGAGAGGGGAAGAAATATTCTTGTGTCCCAAAAAATAAAAAAATGAAAATGAAAAGCAAGGGCAATGGGTGCGCTTTTGCTCACCACCCTCGCTGTTTTATATGTGCTCCCCCTTTCTCATAATCCAAACTATCATCTTTCTCTTTTTACATCATGATATTCTAGGCGCTGGCACATCTCTCCCATCTCTCCAATGGCAAGAGCGCGCAGTTTACCGGTGACTCTCGAA
Source organism: Aphidius ervi (assembly GCA_015776835.1). Taxonomy (NCBI): domain Eukaryota; kingdom Metazoa; phylum Arthropoda; class Insecta; order Hymenoptera; family Braconidae; genus Aphidius; species Aphidius ervi. The sequence continues at coordinate 3,067,208 of MKYW01000009.1, forward strand.
TAGACACGACGTACTACTGTGCTACTGTATATAAATATTAGTCGTTCTCTCGTACTTAACATTAAATGTCACTCTATATCATCATTTTGACAAATACGACTTGTACGTGCTTTATATATCACCCACATCAATTGAATTCAATTGTTTGTCACTTACATATGTTGATATTATTGATCAAAAAAAATAATAACAATAACAAATAAATATAAACATATTAAATTGTTGTGTTTTCTCTAATCGTGATAGTTTAAAATATTTATTATACACTGATGAGGGTGGATGCGACAAAGTAGGATAAACATCCTTTTAAATTTATCCCAAACAAGGGATGTAGTTTGTTTATTTTTTTAATTTTAATTTTGTAATGTTATTATAAAAAGAAAAAAAAAAAAAAAGAATATATACACAATTTGAATATTTAATTTAAGAAAGAAAAAATAAAAAAAAAAAGCTCATCTTTTTATTTAAAAACTTTAATTATTTATAAATATTTTTAGTTTATTTTTTTTCTTGTTTTTTTTTTTTTTTTATATCTACTTTACATAAAATAATTGGCAGTAGTAAAGTGATATTATTCATTTGTTGAATATCAAACAACAAACTGAGATAATAAAAGATTTGTTTATAATTATGAATTTTAAATGTGAATAATAAATAATAATAATATCAATTAATGACAATGAATTGCAGTTTAAATTTACTTATACATTTATGGTGTTTTTATGTATTAAAAATGTTTATGTGATTTTTTCATATGTTTGTTAAATTGTGTATCAATGCTGCTGCATAAAAAGTGAGCAAGGGATTAGGATTGAGATAAGTGAAACCTCAAAAAATATCATAGAAAAAAAAATTAAAAAAATTTCAACAGGTGAGCATTTATAAAATTTTAATTAAAAAACAAATTATATTATTAAGGTTTTTGTATTAATTACATTAATTAAAAAAAAAAAATTATATTATTATTTTGATTATTTATGTATATAGATAAATATAATAATTTGTAAATCGGATTAAATAATTGAGGGGAGTGGCAATAATAATCTAATAGTAATTAATATTAGTATCTAATTTGTTTGAAATTTCTATACGTTAATTCAAAGTTAATGTGTTTGTGTTAACATGGATAGCATGTTATTTTGTAATTATTGAATAGACCGGATAAGACAAAAACTAGCTCGTGTTAAAGATACAATCGGGTTTTCGCACCCGTTACAAAATACAAACCAACATAATATCAAAAGGTCAAAGTGTATAGATACATGCACAACCAAACTGAAAATTCGTTGTTACAATAATCTACTAGCTATATTCTCTCATCTTTATCATATACATAACATCAAGAATTTCATAACTCTCATTCTAATCAAGCAATACTATGTTCAGAATGTATCTATTCTAAACTAGACTATAGACTAGAGTATAACAACGCCAACTATCAACCCATAGATCATCCAAATTTATCCAATATTCCCACGAGTAGAATGAACCAATCGAAATTAATCATTAATCATCTAATTTATTAACGAAAGCAATGTTCTATATATATATATACATATTGCCTAATCAAAATTTCAATAAACTATAGCTCAACTAATGCTTTTCATTATTTTAAATTATTATTATTATTATATTGTACAAAGCCTTTCAATATAACACACACACGATAGAATTTGTAAATTTTTAAATTTGTACATGTAGGATAGATCAAAGGAAAAAGTTTTGATTTTAACAACTTACCAATTTTGAATGTAACATGTGTGTGAATATGTAAATATATTATCAGTATATAGAACATTTGTAATCTGAATGTCCTGATGTCATCTTCATCCAATATATGTATACACTTGGAAATGTAATACAACGATAACATGAGACTGAGATTGAGAATTGATTAGCGTTGCACAATCAGGTAGTCTGCAGGCAATGTGGTTTTGACATGTTAACAATTGGTTCTGTACACGTGATTTTAGCCAAAAGCTCTGACATTCATTAACATCACGTATGTATGGTGAGACATTTGTTGGTGGGTCAGTGCAATGAGCCATAACTAGCATCATCTTATTGGTTTCATAACAAATAATGTTATAAATATTATTATTTTTTTGGTATTGTTTATATCAGGATTATTCTACTTGGATTATCACAATTGGAAAACTAAAAAGAAATTCGTATCAGCAGAAACTTGATATATCCAAACATCATAAAATTCAGTAGACCATCAGATAATCTTTTTCAAGAATTCTAGTAGTATAGGTTGCTTAAGCCCCTATGCTACTTTCTTGTGCACTATCGTGAAACTCGATTGCCCAAGAGTAGCGTTGGACTATTGCCAAAAGAGCTTCCAGAATCCCTGAACTTTGCACTGACCTCTCTGTCTCGATACATCTCTTGGTAAAAGTGGACTTTTCTTCTTGTTCTTTATTTATTTTTTACTTTTTTCTTCATCATCTTCTTCTTCTTCTTCTTCTTTAACCGTTCAAGCAGCATTTTACTTTGTTTTTTTTTTTTATTACTCTCCAACCAATTCTCTGGAAAAATAAGATGTTAAAAATTATGTACTTACATTAAAGCTGATAATTATTATAGCATCTAAATTAATTGTAGAATATAGTAAAAAAAAAAAAATATTAATGCCAAGATAAATATAATACTTTGTTCATTTAACTTTAAAAAAATTAATCAAGTATAAATAATATATTTTTCAAATAAATTTACACATCGATAAATTTTATTGCAATTTTTTTTTTTTATATATATATCGAATGACAGTAATAAAAATTGAATATTATTTTGCCTAGATTTTACTGAGATAGAATGCAGCAAAAAAAAAAAAGAGAGAAAGAGAGAGAGATGACGCACTTGACAAAATATCGATTTTACTTGAGAATTGAGATTTGTGAATGACGTCAGGGGGTGTAGTAATTTACCACAGTTTCATATACAAAGTTTGAAACGGGTCATAAAGGCATTTTAGTTTCCGTGACTCAATCGTTGCTTTTGTATATCGGTATATATACACAACAATTGCATTCCGGTATGCGCCGGGGACTCCACCCTGCTGCTGCTGCGTTAACGCACATTGTGACATGCAATTGCCTTGATTATTTAGCATTATGATTATTGTCACGCGATGATCACTGTAATTGTAGCAATTTGTTTGTTATTTAAATGTATTTTCTGCTTCAACAATTTTTATCTTCAACTGATTTTTTGCTTTTATAGCAAATTAACTTTATAATAATTTTTCTCATATTTATATACTTTGTTTTTTTTTTTTTTATCATTTATATTCTTCAGAAAATATATAGATGTATTTTTTTATTGTTTTGAAGGATAGACTTTCCCTGGAAAATTTAATACTCTTAGTCGAATTTGAGGATCAAATTTATCATGCGAGTAATGAGATTCAATAAAGTTTTCGTAATACAGTATGGATTTTGGATTTATATATAATGTACATATGTTGACAGGTATTGGAGAAAGAAAAAATATTTTATCGGAAAAGTCGACGATGGCTTACAAATATATATATGAAAATTTTCAATCCTGATTGACAAAATTTTGACGTTTCAGAAAGTCAATATTTAGCGATCAAACTAGTAAGAGCTATCCAATAAAAAAAATTTATTTTTTATTTTTTTTCTTTTTTTTGTAATCAAAGCAATCAGTGTATACAATTTCAAAGTAAATTAAAAACTCAAATGAAAATATATTACACGTGTTGCGAAGTATAAATTTTAATAATTGGATTTAGACGAACTTTGTGTTTAATTTTCGATTGAATATCAAGATAATTGATGAATAATTTTGTTCCAAGTATAATTTATTTGATAATAATATTTTTTTAAAATAAAACTGACAAATAAATGAAAAACTAATATTTCCTTTCGATTCACCAATTACGAGGACTACCTATAATCAGAGTATTTCAAAATCTACACAGTAGGGAAAATTATCGGCATAAACTACATACGAAAGCTGATGAAACTTTCAACACCTGCAATGATCGAACAGCATATAAACACACAGTGTATCAATGAAATTTAATTAATTCATGTGCAATGTACACATCCGCATTGCTTTTGTTAATATTACAGAAACAAATCATTTCTATTCAATAAATACAATTATGAGTCTGGCTTTGCAACAAGTTTTATCAACTTTTATCTCTCAAAATATATTGTTTTTCAGTGCATAATAAATACACTGACCAGATATATATATTACACTAAACTTTGTGCATTAAATGATAAAATTAAAATACAAAAACGAAAATGAAACTCATGTCATAATAATTATTTGAAAAAATAAATAGTATTAAAGTTGGATTGGCGATAAGCTGAATTGTCGTAAGAAAAAAGAGCCAAAGTTTGTACAAATTCATATTGTACACTTGTATAAATATATAGACCAAATTGTTAATGGAATTATACCGGAAATTGGTTTGAAAATTTACTCTCTTTTTTAAGCTTTCTAATTTTTTTAATTTATATTTTATTTGTCGGGTGATAAATTCTTAAAGATGACACTGTACTTACATACACGTCTCATCAATTATACCTTTGTAATATTTTTTATTTTTCTATTAACCCATGAACCCGGGTGTGGCGTAAAAAAAATAATAAAAAAACAAACGAAACAACCTTGTAAATGCACCAAGCAACATAAAAACAATAATAATAAAAATAAAAATATATAACTAGAAAAAAATTCTTTGACAATTGGGCAACGCCTACTACTGCTGCTGCACCCAATAACTTAAATAATAATAGTTATTATTTTATATTTTCATTAATTAATTATATTTTCAAAAATTATTTAATACATTATTTTTTTTTTCATTTCTTTTGTTAATTATAACAATGTAACATTAAAAGTTTTTTGAGTTTTTGTCTGAATTTTCTACCTAACTAAAGCATGTATATTGACAAGTTTTATATTTAGTTTCATATCAGTTTGTTTCGTTGACAGCACTACTACAAAACAAAATAGGTCACATAGAACAAGAGATTAAATAAAAAAAAAAGTATAATATGAAATATAAGTTGGTGTAAAAACCTGTCAAGATAAGAAATACAAAAGATATGTACTTTATCAAATTATTATATTACATAAAAATAAAATTGAAATTTTATTTAATAAAAAACTATACAACGTTAAAAGCAATATTGAAAAAATAAAATTGTATAAATCTTAAGGATTTAGAAAATTTTCTCTTTAAATAGATATAATATTTGTTTTTTTTTTTTTTCTTATAAGCCGACAAAGTTAAAAATAAAATGATGCTTCCTCTGCATATGTACACACACACAAGTATACTTGTCATCAGTGTGTATACAAGTAATACTCATATATAAAATATCCACTCAGTTGTACAACTGTCGCAGTGTATTTTGCAACGGTACAGTATATTTTCATCTTGGCCACATTTATGGTGAAACCACGAATAGCCAGTGACTTCTGTGAAACAAACTCTTCTATGAATATCTCTCTGGAGTTTGCCGCGAACGATATATATATACAAACCAAGATGAGACTCAACTGACAAGGACAAAAACCTTTGTGTATATTGAGTTTCACAGAGGCCACTTTATGTATGCCATTGTATCAAACTGCAAAACAGACACAACCATTTTCAAGCAAATGAAATAATAATAATAATAATAAAATGAAAATTGAATAGATAAGAAAAAAAAAAAAAAAAGAAAAAGTATCATTAAAATTTGTCAGACAACATGGACAAAATTGAAATTAACTCTTTTTCCTCAAATAGTCCATTGACAAATTGAATGTAATTGATTCTACTCACGTCAACTACAATTCCCATCACCAAACCAACCAACCAACCGACCAACCAACCAATACACACGTTCATTTTGATATGTATCAATGTATATATACGTATAATTCGATTCATTCTTGTTGGTCACTCGACAACCGATAAATACAATCAAACATGTACATATATAAATGTAATGTGCCCTTCTCGTATTAAATCCATCTGTCCATCATGCTCAATCAAAAGATTATAATTGTAATTGAAACAACAAAAAGAGGAAGCAAAAAAAAAAATTTTAAATGGAAAAAATGAATCTTAATTTTAACAATATTTTTAATATCACTATATATTTTTTGAATATAATTGGATACCGGAAATTGACATGTTGCACACCCTCTTCTTGACTTTAAATATAGATTATTTTTTTTGAAGACTCTATACATGTATATATATGCTAATTGGGACGATAACGAAAAGACCACGAATTAAAAAAAATTAAAATAATAATAATAAAATAAAAAGAATAAAGAAAATTAGATGGTAGTGACATAAAATTGGAATCAAGTTTGAAAAGACTCGAGTAACCAAGTCGTGTTAAAAGTTAATACATATATACATGAGTATTCTCATATAAATTGAGCTCGTTAACGAATTTACATTTTCCTAGTTTTTTTTTACTTTTATTCTTTTAGGTTTTGTTAATTCAAGATGTAGATGTGTGTGTATGTATGTGTGAATAGTGTTAAAATTACAGCAACACAAACAGCTATAATTTACTTGGAAGTTTTCACTGAATTTTTCAATAAAATTCAATTCAAAGCAATTTTGTTATATATTTGTTATTTTGTAATACAGAAATTTTCTTTGTATTTTTTTATTTTTTTTCTGTCAATAAGCTTTAGCTTTTGCGTATTTTATTAATAAAAAAAATATTTATTGCACCTTTTATATCAATTTTTTTTTGATAATAAAAATTGATTAAATATACTTGTTATATTTAAAATTACTGAATAATAAAAATTATTAAAGGTCAATTTTAAATTAGAAATAAGAAAATTTCAATTTAAAATATATTATAATGAGCTTAGCTTTTTTTTTTTAAATTAGTTGCTATTAAAAAAAAAAAATAGATAATAATTTTTTTTCTTCATAAAAATATACTTGGTTTTTCAATGAAAACTTCCAATTAGTATAATTCGTAGTATAAAATGAATTATACGTCTTAATTAACTAAAATAACGAAGTAAAGTTGAATATAATTTTTCTTGCGATGACAGATATATTATTTTTTCCTTCTTTCTTTCAAAAATACTTTCATTAATTTTAAATATCACTCAATTGTCAGTTGGATATATTTTATTTTCTAAATTAAACATATTATTAATAATTAAAAATAATTAATTAAACTAAAAAGTTTCAAGTCCATTAAGTCAGCAGAACCCGCATAGCACAATCAATCGGGCAAGAATTTGATGCAAAAAAAAAAAAAAATTCTTCCACAAAAAACGCATCAGTTAGATATTATTAAAAATAATCAAGCAAAAACTTATAATACATCTCAAACGACATGTAATTTATACGTTGAGAAAACTATGGTAAACTCATTTTATAATTAATTTGTCTTTGTCGGAAATGAATTAAACTTTGACAAACATTTACTGAGCAATCGAAACTACATGCATGCACGAAATTATATACCTTACAATAAAATTAATCAACAACACATCTAATTCATCAAAAGAATTACAAACTTGAATGTAAAAAAAATTTTAAAAAAGTATTTAAAAAATATCTCTAAATAAAACAATAAAAAATTTGTTTTAAAAAATAATAATTTATATCGACAATTTATATTTTTTAGTAAAATAATTTCTTGGTAATGAGACCACTTGTGCGTTACGAGTTGTTTGACGGGTATCAGATATCTCTCAGTGTATGTGTACATGTTGGTGGATAAGCAAGTCGAGACAAGCACTCATTGATGAGAAAATTTTTTCGCTCATGGTAGACGATTGCAAATGGCATTTCTTTTAAAAAAAAAAAAAAAGTCTAGAAATAAAAATAAAAAAGCGTCGGGTATGAACACCCAGTAATGTAACATATGGGTCGTCTGATTCATCGGTTCTTTGTGTTTCTTTGGCACGAGGCCGAAAGATAGACTTACATTTACGAGTTACATTTATTCAACTGGCTTTATATATCAATAATAATAAATTTATTTTTTTTCTTAAATAATATCATTGACATTGTGTATTATCACTATCAACACGTGACCCTCAATATCAATATCCAATTCAACAAACAAAAACAATTAATTGTTTCATTCATATAACAAGCAAACTTTAACTGCAATACTTTTACACTTTCAACTTTTATTAACCAAAGTATTTTGATATACCTGCAACTGGCACTCTTGGGAATTTAATTATTTCAATTTTATTATATACAGTAATACCGCAGAGAATACTTTAATTCATTGTCACATTTTTTTTTATACTTTAAGCTTTCTTATTTTCAATTTTTATAACTCTGTGGATTAAAAAACTTTTGTAAAATAACTTTACGTTATATCTTTTTTTCAAGATAAATTTTATTCATTTAAAAATATCATTGAAAAATTCTTGGGATATTATATTGATGAAATTAATTGAATTTCATATAAAGCAGAATGTTGAGAAATTTACAGATGAATTGAGTCTAATTAGAAACTACATCATCGTTTTCTTATATCAAGTATTAAATGGTAAAGTTCAAAGAACTCAAAAGAAACAACAAACGGTAACAAATGAAAAATAAAAAAAAAAAAAACATCACATTCTTCAAAAGTCGTAAACTGTCCGAGACTTGAATTCTAAAGGTATACTACCTAACACATGGTGACACCTGGTACATTTTCTTTTTCAACTAGCAAGATATTCTTCAAAAGTTCAATTGGACTAGTTTAGACAAAACTTTACTAAAGTACTGCATTCATGTGCCAGAATATTGATGAAAAATCACAAATCAAAGTTTAAAAATAAATAAAAAAAAAGAAACACAAGTTTGATCCAAGTTAAGTCATCAATTTATCAACAAAGCTTTACTGATATAAAATATATTGAATAAATAGTTTAGAAAAAAAAAGCAGAAATTTTACAAAGTAAACATATTACACGAGAAATTAAATTAATAAAAGTTGATAAAGTTGAGGGCTTAATTATTAAAACCAACTGGGATATAATAATTAAATCATATGCTCCATGAAATTGAAAAGGAACAACCAGTAAATCAATAAACAACAATAGAAAAAAAATATATACATATTTAAATTTTGAATAATAAAATAAATCACATGTAATAAATTACGTGACAAAAAAGTGATTTTGGCAATTTCATTATGTTATACAAAATCACCATGAACACGAACTGCAAAATGCATATTTGTGTTCATCAAATCGTCACTGAGAATAAAAATAAAAAAAGATAAAAGATGGGTGACAAAAGCAACATCAACAGTTCTTGTCAATGCCTCGGGGCATCGTTATCTAACTTGAAAAAAAATCCTCACCACTGTGTATTACTACAAAACAATGAAAATACAAAGAATTTTTCAGTAAATTTTCCATCTCAATTTGTGCATTCACAAGAAATATGTATGTGTTTGTGTTTATTGAAAAATATTTTCTACAAGATATACATTGTCAAAATAATGATCGCAAAAGACAAATGAAAAACTCTGAATTACATATTATCAATATGAGTATCGTATTATAAAAAAGACAAATGTTTTTGACATTTGATTTTCAAGTTTTTGAATTTCTCCAAAGAGAACGGACTGGTTCTAAAGATATCTTAAGAATTTTTTAGACAATTAGAGACAGGTTCCAGTTGGTCTCAAAAAAATTCTCGTCGTCAGTCAAGCATTATTTTTTTATTTACAATATAAACCCCACTTTCAAGATTTTGATTTTTAAGATTTAATTTTTCCAAAAATTCTCGTAAGAAAACGCGCCAATAAATATTTCTAAAATTTGTCAAGTAATTAAAGACGGACCTAGACTACTCTCAAAAAAATTTCCATCGTGGTCCAAGTATTATTTATTGCAAAAAAATATAAATCATATTTTCGAGGTTTTTTTTTTTTCATTAAAATTAATACATTTCGTTTGCTCAATAAATTTATAGAAAAAAATAGGCAAAATAATAATTATTATTAAATTGTAGTACAACAAAGACCAGAGCCATCGGTCTCGTTTATGATAAATTTAATAAATGAATTTTAAAGATCATGAATTATACATTATATTAATACTTTGACGTGTGGCTTAATAAGGTATATATATAATATTATGGATATATAGAAGAAAATTTTAAGTGACGAATGACACATGCTATAATATCTCTCTATATATGTATAATCTTAAAGCTTTTATTATACATTGAAACCTACAAGAGCATTTGAGTTCTCTTTTAGCCCAGGGGTGTCATTATTATCACTGGAGCTAGCAACGGTGCTGTGCACAATTTCATTAGTACTTGGCCAGCATGTGTGCTACAGGCTGTACACAAAATTTACCCTGTTTTTCTCTTCCTGTTTCTAACCGTTGATCTTGCTTGTGTTCTCTCTCTCTCTCCCTCGTTTTATGCATTATGCAGATATATACAACCCACCGAGGATACCACCACCAATAGTTATGAGCCTCTGTAAAGTGTACTCTCTATATTTGAAATACCCCAAATTAAATGTCATTAAATATGTCTGTGAAATGTTGAAAACGAAATACTGGTTTGCTTAATTTTGTAAAGAGAGACTGCATCCCAGTGTATATTATAAATATATTTATATTCATATTGTATGTATATTGAATATAATAATTTTATATACATATATATACTGATTTATAATAACTGATAAATAGAAATACTGTGAGAGGGTTAAATGATTATTTAGATGGCTTCTTTATATCCCAAAATAATGCAATATTCAAAATGCATTTTGGTCATTCTATTCAATAAAAGTGTGAGACAGGATTCAAGAGAAAAAGAGAGAAAAAATTTCTGTCTGTGGCAGCAAGTAAATTGGTTAGACCCCACTTCAATGGAAACGAAGATGTTGCCTCTAGCTTTTTTGTATATTCTCTTTTTTTTTTTTTCCTCTTTTTTTCAACCCACTCTTGATTACCATCCTATTAAATTTGAGATTAGAATTTTCTTTTTTTTTTTATTGTATATATCACGTTCTTTTTGTGTTTATCTTGAACATTCAATCTTCTCTGGAATCCTCAGCAATTTATTTATTTATTTCTGTTTTTTTTTTTTTTCTTTAATTTTTTTCTGTTTTTATTATTACTCTCTCTGTGAGGTTGAGGGAAAAAATAAAAAAAAAAATGCAATCACTGTTCTGATGGCGTCCGAGAAAATCCTTACCTAGATGATGTATTTTGTGAGAAAGGATTATAGAGGTTGTGAGTATTATTTAAAAAAAAAATAATCAAGATGAATGAATATGTTTTTTTTTTTTCGATTTTGCACAAAAAAAAATATAGTCAAGTTTGAACTTGGGTATAGAAAAAAAGTTGGTATATAAATATATTTATAAAGTTTTGCGAAAAGACATGTGATTTACACACTTGGTCGTTTATAGAACGCCAATTTAACATTGACCGTATTCAATTGCTATAACATTTAAATGGCTTCCTCTGAAGTTTAATACGATTTTCAGAAAAAATAAAAAAAAATAAGTTAGTTAGTTCAGTGAAAGCTATATAATATATAATTTTTTTTTTTTTTCAACTTTTTCAATTATTTGACATTCAGTTAGATTCGTATTATACTTTTGGCAATACGTTATATGTATAAAAAGATAAAAAGATTTATAAATAGAAATTTTAAAATATTCAAGACCCATATATGCAGTATATTTTTCTCTAAGACTTACCAAAAATTTAATAGCCATTTATGGGAAATTTAAAATTCACAAAACGGCTGTTTGATGCTACCATGCGAAACTTGTACTTTGGAGATCAGTAGAAATAAATTCTGTAAAAAAAAAAATAGTATTTTAATTTATATATAAAACACAAAAAAAAAAAGTAAATTAAATCATGAAAATCGGATCAATTCACTGAGGGGAAAAATAATTCAACAGAATGAAATCATATAATAAGTCAAGCACACTCAAATCCCATTTCCGTTTTGTGTGACTCATCGATTATTTTACGCCCACAGATTATTACACTCTCAAAAATCACAAATAGTTATCACAAATTGAATTTATAAAAAAAAAATATATAATAATAATAATAATAATCATAAAATTTCAATTGAAATTTTATTTTTCAATTGTAAATGAAAAATAAAAAAATTATTTAAAAAATTCTATAGAATTTTATTTTTTTCTTTTTACTGGTTTATTATTTTATTTTTTTTCAAACACATTGTCTGGTTTTTATTTTTTGGATTTATATAGACAGAAAATATTCAACAACAAAAAAACAATAAAAAAAAAAATACTTTTTTTATTAATTTTGAAATATTTCAATGACTGTAGATACCTGACGAGAATTTATTCCAATAATACAAAAAGGACAGCAATAGAGCAAATTTAAAAAAAAATTTCAAATTTAATTTTAAATAAATATTATTAATAAATAAAAAAATATTGATTTAGTATAAAAATTTATTTTATTTATGATGATAAAATTTAATCAGGCTTAAACTGAATGACCTCTATCGAGAGACAATATTTTTTTTCTTTCTGTACCTTTAAAAGATGTCAAGATAAATAAAAAATAAAGAAAAAAAAATAGCCAAACTATCAAACAAGACAACAATAAATATTGTGTCATCGTTTATGCTCATTGTGCCTGCACATGAGTCATAAATTGAATTGCCAATAAAATAAAATAAATGTATATATTTAAAAAGCAATATATATACATCTGAAATAAAATATTTATCTATAAAATAAAGATCAAGATATCAAAATAAAATATTATAATTTAGAATATAATAAATAAGAAATTTAAAAAAAAAAAAAAACAAAAATGAAAAATGAATAATGAAATTGACGTAGAAACTGTGCGGGTCATTACTTTATAAAGCTGAGACCTTCATGTAGGATGCTTGTCGATTGAATGTGGGTGGTTGGGTGGTGAATATGGGTAAGGGGTTAAAATTGTAAAATAGCAACATACTGCAATCGATAGCTAGCCATGAAGCACCCTATTCAATATAGTGTTGAGCGCCTCTTCTATATTACGTGCGAGAATCGGATTCTCGGTTATTTCAACCTATCTACAAAGTGCTACTACACCTCTCTTTTTTCTTTCTCTCTTTCTCTCTCAATCATACCTCTATACTTGTACTCGATTCAACACTCTATACATTTATTCTTTTTAAAAAAAAAATAGAAAAAAAAATTAAAAAATCTACTTAGCAATATTCAGCATTTCTTTGTTCATCACCGTACAGTCAAAACCACCTATTTTTTTTAATTTTATTTTTTTACATTTTAATACTCTATACTATATACTTCTTCTTTTATCCATTACAAACTTTTTTTTTTTTTTTTTTTATAATTCAAAAAAATATATATTTATTCAACAAATAAAGAATATAAAAAAAAGTAAAATCCTTTTTTAAAAAAAATATTTAAAATTATATTATTTAACTGAATTATATTGTGGATATTGTTTTTTTTTTTGTTGAATTTAAAAACATGTATAATTCAAGTATTTTAAATATAATCTTGTATTTTAAAGTGTAATAAAAAAAAATTGAAATGATTATATTACAAATTTTTGATATTTTTATATCATCATGGAGTATATATCTGCAAGGTAGCAAGTATTAGCTATTGGACATGAAGTTTAGCTTAGCATAAAATCCATGTGAATTGGATTTTCATGTGCAATAAATTTTCATTCATGTCAGGTGTAAGATACGTATATATTGTCATTAAATAAGGTCACACACACGAGAGCGTAGTGGTTGAATGAGTAAAGAAAAAAAATAAAAAATATTATTAAATAAAAAACAAAAATTACCGGAAGCATGAGGAACAGTTAGATATGTGCCAACTGCTTAGGGATCACTAAAGCTTAATATACATATATATATTGTATTTTAGAAAGAGCCAAACCACTTCCGGTGATAAACCGCCTACGTTGCTCATAGCGATGCGCTACATTTATTTGAAACGTCGAGCCGATTGGCCTTCCGCCATACCCTAATCCAAAACTGACATATTCCAATTCTCTTTGAGACAACAATTAAACCGTTACAGACTACGAATAATGTCTTGAAATACTAATTACAAATTGTAACTGTATATACATTCAAAATAGCCAATAAATTATTTAAAAAATAAAAAAATAAATAAAAAAACTGTATCAACATGTCAATTTAAATAAATCTTTTCATGTCAATATTATCAAAAATAATTTATCAATATTTTTATTTTTTTTTTATTTAATATAAATTGACAGGTGTCTGTCAATTTTTTCATTTTGATATTTCTTTATTAGACATATTGAAGGATTATATTACGTGTGTTTTTTCAATGTTGAAATTTTTTTTTTTTTTTCAAAATTTTAAAAATAGAATTTTGCATAAATTTTATACTTATTTATTTATTTATATGTTAATATATATTTGTCAATAAAATATAATTTAACAAGATCAAGTATATTATAATAATATTTGTCTTTGAATTTAATTTAAATTATAGTTTTTTCTTTTTTTTTTTTTCTTTATTATTTTAAATAAAACAATAGAGTTGTATGAGTGGTTGAAATAATATCTACATGTTCTTATCAAAATATAATAATGTTTTTAAATGCATATATGGATAATGGAATGAGAAAAGCATATTTTGTATTTTGTGTACTGTGTACTATAAGCTTGTGGCAATAGACCATTGTGCGGAATGGTGGTGGGCAATGCACAAGAAACAAGGGGTGGGTGGATGGGTGGCTCGTTATTGCCAGGCCATTATCATGGCTAACGTGGCCACGATGAGAACTGAAAATTGCTGTGAAAGGTTTAGATATGAAAACAATGCATAAGTACTTAACGTACTGAAAATACCAGCATATACAAGTTTAAATTTTTATTTTTTTAAATTTTTATAAACTAATAATGAATAAAAAAAATATAATTTCTTTTGAATTTCATTTATTAAAAATATCAAAAAAGTAATTTATTTGAAACTCTGTTTATATTAAAAATAATAATAATAATAATAATAATATATTTTAAATTTCATTTATTATTAAAAAAATATAATTAAATTGAAATAAAAAATATATAAAAGTTAAGTCTTCAGCTCGTTTTTCATCAACTTTTTTTATATTTACAAAAAAAAAGAAAATATGTATATTATATTTAAAAAATTCATAAAATTATAATAAAAAATTTGTATTTATCGAATTGGAAAAACTGCAAAACATTGATTGAGTAAAAAAATAAAAATAAAAGTGACAAATGAAAAGAAAAAATGATAAAAATAAAAAATAATATTCAACTTTCGAAAGGTGACTTGAAATTTGCCAATTGAATATTTCAAAGCATAAGAATTATTGATGCAAAAGTAACATGACATGTTTGAATTCCACTTGGATCATGTCATGTATATATATATATTGTATCAGTGATTTGTTTCTGTTGGTGATGTGAAACGTAACAAATACGTTCAATAATCACAGATGACTTGATGCTGTTTGTAATTCTAATGATGTAAAATTAGGTCACTATGGTCCTTTGGTTGAAATCCCTAATTACTCATGTAACAATAAGACTATTCAATCATCATCAACATCAGCATCATAATAAGTTTATTTAATTTTTTATATTTACATAGACAAATTAAGACTATTGTCAATAAAAACTTTGCAGTTTTATTTTATCAAAATTTTAATTTACTCGTCGTATAAAAAATAACAATATATATATATTTTTGTTGAAAACTTTGACTATCAACAAAACATTATATAAATAACAATAAGATAAAGTTTTATTTATATTTTTATATAAAATTTTATACTTTATCATTTTGTTTATATATAAAATTTTGATGAATGTACTGTTGAAAACAGTGTGTCTATTTTCTGGTAGACATTCTTGACTAGATATGTGTATAAATTTTCACCATGTTAAGATTCACAACACCGCTATCATCATCACCACCACCACCATGTTTTAAAAGTAGAGTTTTGAACTTTACAATCACTATCACACAAACTGTATGCACATTATATTCTTGCATGACTGATTTACCACGCCTTCAACTTATTTTATATATATATATATTTATTATTTAAACAATAGATCTACCTTCAAAACCGAAACACATATATGATAAACCACAAAACAGATTGAATCTTAAATTAGTTATATGTATACATATATGTCTCAATAAATAAAAATATTAATTTTATCACGTCAAAATATTAACAATAGCAATAAATATAATAAATTTTTTTATTTTTAAAAAATATATATTCAACTTGATACGTATATATATTTTATTTTTTTAGCATCATCCTCATTTGACCTACATGTTTAATGTAGCATAAATTCGATCTTGTATATGGTTATTTTTAACACGAAATTGCGAATAACAGGATAAAACTACTTGTTCCATCATGACAATGAAAAATATATATTTTTTTTTTTTTATGAATAATTTATATTGCACTGAATTTTTATATTTGTCAAGTTATAAATTTTTAATTTTACTTATGATTAAAGTATTATAACAGATGTTGATAATCAGTGTTAAATTATGTGAGAGTAATAAAATGAAAAAAAAAATGGAAAAAATTCTCAGAAATAAATTATTAAAAAAAAAAAAAAAAAAAAAATCAAGATTGAGATATATAAAAATTACATTTGGCTCAATTGAATTACCAGATGAATATCATGAGTAATAAATACAAGTTGCCACTTTGATTTTTTTGGCGCCATAATGTACATCATCGTCTCGTTTCAATGACATCTTATCTCAAAATACTTATCACCCTCTTTTGCCATCAACATAAACTTTATCACCACTTTCAAAACTCGCACCCCCTGCTTTTTCATACAAGTATATATATTTTTTTTTTCACCATTTTTATTTTTAACATAACATTTTCCTTTTCTTTATTTTCATCGAGTGTTTTTTATTTTATTTTTCTTTTTTTTTTGCTTTCACTATACTTGACATTTTGACACGTAACAAAATGTCAGAGAGTATGTGCAAACGGATTGCTGCACATGTATATATATATGAGGGATAATCGATTAACTATTTTTCTCTAGCGATTCGGTTTCTCTGACACATCATTACAGTATCAACTTGATGGAATTCACAAAAAAAAAATTTTTTTTACCATACATCAATGTGACTGAAAAATATATATGCGTAGATTAAACTGCAAACTATTTTCAAACGAATAAATAATAAAAAATAAATATTCAAAATTCTCATTGACTTTGATCAGTCAGTCATATTTAACAATAAAAAAAAAAATATAAATATATACCTATAGAAAATTGCCTTTAAAAATGAAAAGAGAAAAAAAAAAAAGTTTTAAAAGTATTCCATATACATACAGCTAAAATTCTCTTTGACTCAATTGAAGATTTTTTTTTTTTTATTTAAAGTAACTCGTTACTTTCTCATCGATAGCTTGTTTTTTTTAAATTAAATCATTTAAAAAAAAATTTACACACAAAACACACGTATATATTGCTTAACTAATTGTAATTTAAAAGAAAAAAAAATTTAATTATTCATTACAAATAATATATTCAAGAGAAAAAAAAATAAATAAAAGCTGTTGAAAATTTTATTTTTTCTTATATTCTAATGTTGTAAAAAAAGAAAAAAAAAGTAAAAAAAAAAAAATTTGATAAAAGTAAAGTTAGAGATATGTTGTTGATAAAAATAGTAAAAAGAAAAATATTATTTCATTTTATGAATAACAAAAGGCAACAGGAAGAATAAACTGAAAACATTGTTCATAAATATATAATACGAATTTTTCAGTGAACTAGTGACTTTCACAATTCTACTCGTTTCCTCTTCATCTAGAACGGATGTCACCTTCAACGTGAACTCATTAAAGCACTGATATATATCCCACACAAATTTTTTCTTAAAAAAAAATTATTTTATAATGTTCTATTTAATTTTCTATAAATTTAGTTAATAATTTTCTCGTTTGTTTGTTTGTTTGTTTCAGACAAAGCTTTATGCTTGAAATTAATAAAAAAAATATAATCACGAATGTGAGGTGATGATGACGTTGAATTTATTAAAACGAAATAAAAGAAATAAAAAATATGATAGCCAAAAAAGGCTAAATATAATATTAATAATATTTATAACAACAATGGAAATTGATTTTATTTGGGGACAACAAATACCAGAATGTCCACCAAGTGAAGTTATGCCAAATTGTCCATGTTATAGTTTTGAGGATGCTTTGTTTCTTGAATGCGCTGGCGCAAATGGAGACACACTTAAAAAAGCAATGCAAGCTGTTTTAAATGAAGGAGGTAAAGTAACAAGACCAATCAAACAAATAATTTATTCAAAAAAAAAAAGAAGAAAAACTATTTTTATTATGTATAGCTGTTGTTTTTTTAATATTTTTTTTTTCCTTAAATATATTTCTAGGTCCTTCAACAATTGTTCAATCATTGAGTGTCTATGAATTGGATAAAAATATTGTTGAATTTAAAGAAGGATCATTTCCTCATGGTTCAAATATACGTAATTTACAAATATCACATTCAAATTTAAAAGACATAAATGAAAATGCATTTTTAAATTTACGTCAAAGTATTGAATCACTTGGTATTATTGAAAGTCGTTTGACTCAAGTACCACAAAAAGCATTAGCTGGATTACATAATCTTATTGGTCTTGATCTTGAATCAAATTTAATCCAAGATTTACCATCATATTGCTTTTGGGGATTAAATTTAATAAAATTAAGTTTAAAAAGTAATCAAATAAATACAATATCAGAACATACATTTGCTGGTCTTGAAAAAAATCTTGCTGAGCTTGATATTGCTGAAAATAAAATAAAATTATTTCCAATGACAGCATTAAGAAGACTTGATAATTTAATAACACTTAAATTAGCATGGAATGAAATAAGCAATTTACCAAATGATGGCTATTCAATTATCAATGGTTTATTAACACTTGATTTAAGTAGTAATAATTTTAATGAATTATCAAATGATTGTTTTAAATCATGTCCAACACTTAAAACATTATCATTATATTATAATTCAATTGATAGTGTTAATAAATATGCATTTTTATCATTAAATAAACTTGAATCAATTGATCTTAGTCATAATAAAATTGTATTTTTAGATATTGAAACATTTAAAAATAATATTAATTTACGTACAATTGAATTGAGTCATAATAATATACATTATATTGGTGGTGTATTTACTAAATTATCAAATTTACGTGAACTTTATCTTGCTGAAAATAATATACTTGAAATACCAAGTGATGCATTTTTAGGTAGTATTAATATTGAAGTTATTTATTTACAACAAAATTCAATAAGAAGAATTGATAATCGTGGTCTTGCTAGTCTTGATAAGCTAACACAATTACATTTGAGTAATAATTTTATTGATAATATACCAATTGATTTTTTTGGTTATTCACCAAATTTGACATCAGTATCACTTGATACAAATAAAATTAAACAAATTGAAAAAGGAACATTTAAAAGTTTAAAACAACTACATGAACTACGTTTAAATGATAATAAATTAATAAATATTAAAAATGGTATATTTTATGAATTACCAGAACTTGTTGAGTTATTATTACATAATAATGTCATTGAAAATATTGAAGTTGGTTCATTGGCTACATTAACAGGATTACAACATGTTAATTTACAAGGTAATCAAATAAAATATTTTAATAATGTATTTAAATTAACACCAACAACAACAACAACAACAACAACAACAGGAACATTATCATCAACAACAACAACAAATTCAAGTATTTTTGGTAGTTCATTAATGTCAATACGTCTTGATAATAATGGCTTATTAAAACTTGAAAATAATTCATTACATGGACAAGTATCATTACGAATAATAAGACTTGGTAATAATAAATTAAAATTTTTACAAAGTGAATTATTTCGTGATTTATTACTTGTTGAACGTCTTTATTTAACAAATAATACAATATCAAAAATTGATGATTCAGCATTTAAAACAATGCAATCATTAAAATATCTTGATATAAGTAAAAATAAATTAATTAATATTGGTAATAAAATATTTGATGATCTAAATGAACTTGAAGAATTATATTTACAAGATAATGGATTAAGAAATATTGAAGCATATTCATTTTCATCATTAAAAAAATTACGTATATTAGATTTATCAAATAATAATATAATGATATTACGTGAAAATATATTTCTCAATGATATACCAATAAAAAAATTAAATTTAAAAAATTCAACAATAATGGCAATTGAATTAAATGCATTTAGTGGATTAAAAGTATTGAATGAACTTAATATTGAAAATAATAAATTAACCATAACATCACTTGAACATATAAACGTGCCGACTTTACGTACATTAGTTGCTTCAAATAATAATTTTAGTAACATTAATGAAAATTGTTTCAATGAATTGGCTAGTTTACAAGAAGTCATTCTGGATAATGTCCAATTGGCATGGTTGGCTAATTCGACATTTTTAAAAAATACAAATTTAACACGTATACATATGAAGAATAATTATATAAAAAATTTACCAATAAATATATTTAATGGATTAATAAATTTACGTGAATTAAATATTAATAATAATGAATTTATTGATATACCATATGATTCACTTGATGATGTCAGTAATATTGAAATACTATCATTATCAAATAATAATATTAAAAATATTAATATTGGTAGAATGTCAAAGCTAATATATTTACGTGAAATTGATTTTAGCTATAATGAAATTGTAACAATAACAGATTTTACAATGACAAATTTATCACGTCTTTTATCAATTGATTTGAGTAATAATAAATTAAATAATTTACCAGTTAATTTTTTTTTACATTCATATATGTTACGTCGTGTTGATATATCTGTTAATAAATTTTATGAAATACCATCATATGCATTATCTGGTGATAATTTATCTGGTTTAACATGGTTAAATTTAACAAGTAATCCATTAATTAAAATTCATGATAAACCAACTGAATTAATATATCCATTATTACTTGAATTACACATATCAAGTACAAATTTAACAATAATAACATCACAAGAATTTCAATCATTTCCAGCATTACAACATCTTTATTTACAAAAAAATTGTATACAAAGAATATCACCTGGTGGTTTTAGTAGTTTAATAAATTTATTGACACTTAATTTGGGACAAAATAGTTTAGAAATAATGCCACGAGAAAGATTACAAGGTTTAGAACATTTAAGAATATTAAATATTACAAATAATCGTATTAAAGACTTGGATGAATTTCCACCAGATCTAAGATCTTTACAAATACTTGATTTATCATATAATCAGATAAGTACTGTTGGCAAAGATACCTTTTGTAATCTTGTAAGTCTTGTGGAATTACATTTATATGGTAACTGGATAAATGCTATATCAAGTGAAGCATTTAAACCGTTGAAAAAACTTCGTCTACTTGATCTTAGTAGAAATTATTTGGAAAATTTACCATTAAATGCATTTAGACCATTGGAAACACAAATTCGTAGTCTACGTGCTGAAGGTAAATTTAAAATTTTAATTTTTAAATTAAATTATCAAACACACACGTATGTTTTTAAGATCACGTTTGGCTTTTTTAATTTTTATTTTAACAATTTTTCATCAGTAGCTAGAATCAATACCACCACCAACACCATCACATTTACCACCACCACCACCACTGAATTTTTTTATATATTTTTTCATTAATCATTATAATATTTTTTTTTTTTTTCATAGAAAATCCTCTACACTGTGACTGTGAATCACAAGAACTTTGGGAATGGTTAAGAGATCATCAAAAACTCGTTGGAAGATTAGATCGTGAAAGAAAAAATTATCAAAATGATATTGAAAATGTTGGTGATAATGTTGAAAGTGGCTTATTAAGATGTCAACAACCACCAGAACTTCGTGGTTTAGTTTTTCTTGATCTTGATCCACATACATTTTGCTCAACTCCACTTGTTATTAAACTTGCTATTCAAGATATACAACCATTTTCAGTTTTTGTATCATGGCAAAGTAGAAATCATTCTGGTCTATATGGTTATCAAGTTGCATATCATTCACTTGACAATGTAAATGAGGTAAAAAAATTATAATATATTACATCAAAAATTATAATAATGAATTTTGTTTTTTATTTAAAAACTTTTTAAATTTTTTATTCTTGACTTTTTTAATAAAATTTCATATATTATAAACTAAATAAAAAGTATATTATAAATTGTTGTCGTTAAAAAGTAAAAAAATAAAAGTGCAACAACTTTATAAAAAAAAAAAAAAAATAATAAATTAGAAAAATAAATTTTTTAGGTACGTGGTAAACTACTAGATCCAAAAGCTCGTTCAGTAAAACTATCAAAACTTTCATCTGATACACGTTATGTAATTTGTGTACTGGGTCTTGGCAGTTGGAGTGCACCAATTTCCCAGGATATAAATACTTGGCAATGGAATACAACACAAGATGATTTAATTGATAATACAGTATTACCAATAATGATTGATTCACAAATGAGTCGTTGTACACAAGTTAAAACACTTGATTCACCAAATTCAATAATTGGTAATAGTATTATAAGCAGTGATAATGTTAGTTTATCAAGTATATTAACAAGAAGATTGGGTCTTATTGTTGGTAGTTGTATGGGTTTTGTTGTATTTATATTACTTGTAACAGTATTAGGATATATGAAAATGAAAAAACAACGTGCTGCTATGAAAAGAGAACAGCCAATACCAACAAATCCACCAGATTTTATGACATATAGACATTATTCATTACAAAGTGGTGATAGACTTGATACATCATGTCCAAGTTATATTACAAATATTGGCACAACAACATTAAATTCGTAGCATAAAAATACCACTTCTCGCGAATCAACAATCGATCGTAATGATATTGAAATGACAAATTCAATGATTTTTCGTTGAATTTATTAATGGCTGTATATATTATTATAGATATTATATATGGTGTTATTATTACTTGAAAGTAACTGTCAATTTAAATGACACCATTGTTCATTAAGTGCATGATAATTACAATCGATATGGGACATTAAGTTTGTTAAACGCGAGTAAGTGGTCGTTAATTATTAATATTCACTATATCTTTATCAAGCAAAAGCAATTTAATATTTTTCATCAACTTTTTATATATACCTAATAAATATATATTTTTTTTATTTCCTTTTTTTTTCTGTTTTTTCATAATTTAACAATTTAATATGACCTCTTGATTTTCATAATTATTCATATTAAGACTGATTTTTTTTATTGAAAAATTTTTTTATAATTAATTAATTATTTTTCCGATTTACTTGTTTTATCGGTGTAATATAAGGAAAAAAAAAAAAATCAAAAGTTGTTTTGTAAATAATAAGTTTAAAAAAAATATAATTATTTATTAAGTAAAGTTTTAAGTGTATAACGTGAAAAAAAAAACAAAAAAAAAAGTAAGCAATAACGTAACCCAAAAAAGTTTGAAAAAAAAAAAAAATTTGTGAGTTATTTCCTGTGCCCGCATATATATTTCATCCATTAAATTGATTAAAAAAAAAAAAACATGAATACATCAAAGTGTATGTGATTCCTGCCGAAAAATTAAAATGTCAAAGAATTTAAATTAAATTACAAAATCGAATTTATAATTATACACAATGCTCGAGGGATTTAAATTTAAAAAATAAAAATTGTAAATAGAAAAATAAAAAAAAGTATGGAATAATGTTGATACTCATATTGCAATTATAAACATAGACAACATTGTATAAAAATAAATGAAAAAATCAAATCAAGTCATAGACGATTAATAAAAAAAAAAAATAAAAATTGACTAAATTATTTATTGAAATTTTATTTAACCTTTGTCCCAATAATAAATGGATATTAAATTTAATTTTCCTATTTAATTCAAAAAACAATTAAAATTTTTAAAATATATATTATAACATGCACATTGATGACTGCAAATGTCACAGATATATTATACGATTACCACGCATTATTTCAATTTCATAAAATTTATTATTATAATTATTATTTGTAGCTTATAATTGAATTTTGTGTTTAAAAAAAAAAAAATGAGAAAATCAAAGCTTTGATAAAATATAAAGTCATATTTCAATATTCCATTTATTTTTCAATCAATTTATAATATTATTTCTCAAAAACAATAATGAATAAAATTCCATCAGTCTTTTGATAAATTACTTTTTATAATGGATTATATAAATATTTTTTTTTTTTCATATTAAGTCAAGTAATTTTTCTCATCAAATTTTAAACAAGTGTTTTTATTATTTTTATTTTCTTATTTTAAAAGTGATTGACTGAAATTTGTTGTTGTTGTTGAAGAAGAGGGTAATGTATTATTTGAAAATAAAATTAATTAATAACTATCAAAAATATAATTCAATATAAATAGTAATTTTATTTTTTTATCTACCAGCAGGAATAAATGTACCAAAATTTATTTATTTATTTATTTAAACTAAAGTTTTATCAAGTGATGTTTTAATAAAAAAAATTCAAACAAAAATACACACTGTCAATTGTGATGTCATTTTAACCGAAATAAACTCAACGTGAGAGGGATTTTTTTTTTTTTTCATATATTTTTTCTACACTAATCCTGCATTATTTTATCACTTAGGATTAAAATTTTTTATTTTTATATTATTTTATTTACAAAGAAATAGCAGTGAACAAACGACATCCATTACTATATTTAAAAAATATACGGAAGTTTTTATAAAAATACGATGGTTATATTTAAAAAAAAAATACAAACGATGAAAGTTTTTAAAAATACAAATTTAATTATTTTTTCTATTATATATATAAATTCAAGTAATTTTATATTTATTATTTTTACTATTTTTTAAATATAAATGTTTAACTAAAAAAACAAAAATATTTTTGAATATTAAAAATTAAATGACAATTTAATATTTTTGTAATCAAAAATTTGAATCATTTGTCAATATATATATGAAAAAATAAATTTATTTCTTTTTTTTTTTCAAAATATATATAGCCAACTTTCAACATAAATCAAAGTTATGCAAGGACTCGTCGGCGACAGTGTCCCATTAAAAAAAGCTCTATTTGCTGGTAGATGATTATATTAAATAAAAAAAATGTAGAAAAATTTTTTTGAAAAATTATTTTAACATAAAAAAAAATATATCAAAACCAGAGAAAGATAAAAATTGGTAATGGTAACACCCAATTACTAAATAAATCAAGAAAAAAAAATTGAAAGCAAATACTCATAACCATTATGGTATTTAATTTAAATAACAATTAAATAATTAAATTTGGTTTTTCTATTTTTTTAAGAAAACTCAATGAAATATTTTCTCTTAAATATTGATTTTTAATTAAAATACTCATTTATAAATCACCTAGTATTCAAAATTACCAATTAATTAATACTCAATTTTACTCAAATTTAAATATTTATTTTAGAAATAAAAATCCATGTCTCATCTTCAAATATTATATATAAAATTAGTTAATTAAAAAATCATTAAATGAAAATTTTTATTTCCAACGTAATTTCAAGTTTTTTAATTTTCATTATATAATAAAGTAATTTAATTTTTATACAAATAATTAAAAATATTATCATTATTCAATCAAAGCTTTTATATTAAAATTAATTGGTTTTTAATTATTTTATTTTAATTAAACATTAAATTATTATACAAAATAAATACAGTAAAAATGAAAATAATTTATATTTTTTTTGTTTGCCAATTATTTATACTCACTCAAAAAATTATTTGTCACTTGCAATATTAGCCTTTTCAGTAAATAAATCAACTATGTATAATGCATAATTTTATTTTCACCAAGTGCCATTGACTAAAATATTCCGAATTTAAAAAAATATTTATTTATTTTCATCATTCACTTCCTATTATTACAACTGCTCAATTATTTATTATTTTTTTGTATTTATTTTCAATTATTTTTATCATTGCATAATACCTATTTTCATTTATTTATTTGTTTGTTAATTAAATCCTGATATTGAAAAAAAAAAAAAAAAAAATGATATTTGATGCTTTTGAAAATTGATTCAAATCACTTTTTTTTATATATGTGTATATGGATACTGTGTAATCCACTTTCAATCGAAATCCAGCGAGAGAAACCTATAACAAAATCCATTTTCATCGTGGTCGTTTAAATCACATTGTGACGTAACAAACGCTTGCTATTCATTGTATTCTAAAACTTCCAAAGTAAATATATATACAAGGTGTTAATTCACTTTGTGTCTCATTCGATGCCAGCTTGTTACAGAGTATAAAAAAAAAAAAAAAATACCCAGCCAAATTCCTAAATCTAATATGCAATTTATTAATGCAATAATATACATTTTTTTTTATCAAAAAAAATTTCAAATATATTATTTTTTATCTTTTTTTCAAATGGTTTTTCAAATAAAATTAAAAACCATAAGCAATGACAATAAAATTATTTAAAAAATGTCTTTTAATATGAAAAAAAAAAAACCCAAGTTTATCCCATTTTCAATATCAATTCAAAGCTCAATATTTTCTTGAAAATTTTCCAATAATATTATATACATATCTTTGTTCAGATCGTATCCTATTCTAGAATGAGTAACAAAAAAAAAAAAAATATATATATATATTTGAGCCAACGAATGTCATAAAGATGCAACGAAAAAAAATAAATTTACGATGACAAAATAAACGTTTTACTACGATAATAAAGAAAGTATGAAAGACCAAGTAGAAATAAAAATCTTTGTAGAATTTATTTATGAGTATTAGAGAGCAAACTATCTGCAAAAAAAAAAAAGAATAAATATATATAATTTCTTTCTTTTATTTTGTGAAAAAGAAAAAAATAATTCAACGGTTTGACTTGGTGGTGGTGCTTCAACATTTGGTCATAATGCTTTTACTTTGAAGTATTAAAATTGTTAAATTCACTGGTTTTGATAGAATTTTAAAGAGTCAACTAAAATTGGTTTCAACATTCATTGAAGAGAATATAGAAATTGAATCTGAAAAAAATACTCGATAGAAAGAGCATCAATTGTGAAGCTAATGGCCAAGTAAATAAGTAGGTACTAGACTAGAATATCGATGAGAAAAAAAAAATAAAATAATAATAATAATAAAAAATAAAAAAAAAAGTGCCACACAGACGTTTTTCTTCTTTCGTATTGCAAAGTGCATTCAATCCATTTACCACTTGCACCAGCTTTAAATTATACTTCAAATTGTTCGAACAAATATAGAATAGTTAAAAAATTATATATTTTTTTTTGTATTTTAATTTTTTTTAAATAATTGACATTGACGATAAAAATAAATAACAATAATAAAAAACAATGTCATCGTAAAACGTTGAGATTTGGCAATATTCTGTTGTAAAAAAAAAAAAGAAAAAAAATACACACANTTTTTTATTTGCAATGTTTAAAAATGTTTCCAATAGCTGTTTTGATCATTGCTCTATTTTTCAATGTCTGTTAAATAAATTATTTGAAAGCAATATGTTGACATCATTAAATTTTAAATTATTTAAAAAATATATTTAAGGGGCTTAAAAAAAAATATAAAAATTGAAACTTAAGATGGATAAGAAAAATATGTGTGTCGGTGTCAAGCTCATTATTTTATATTTTAAAACTAAAAATATATATCTAGTTGTTAAAACAAATGATGGGTAGTTTGTTGACAGAATAACTTGAAATTTTTCTTTGTCAAGGTTTGACAAAATAAATGTAAAAAAAAAGTAAAATAATAATAATAATAAATAAATAAATTCAAGTTTATTTAACGATGCTTAAAGTTTTTGATAAAGTCTGAAAAAAACTTGCGGGTATAAAGTTTTATACCGATAAATAATTGCTCTATCACGTTATCAAAAAATAAAATAACAAAAAAAGAACAATTTGAGAAGACAACTATCGAATCTCTCTCATTCTCTCTGGGGACAAAGCAATAGACTCGTGAACGTTGTGAAGTGTGAAAAAGTGCCAGACAATATAAAAAAAAAAATTAAATTAAAAAAAAAANAAAAAAAAAAAAAGTAACAGCCGAGTCAGCAATCGTAAACGAACGCGAGTGTTTCATGGACAATGGAAAACTGGTACAACACACCTCAAACCAACGAGATTGACTCTCTGTTATTGACATTTTTAAATAATTGACCTACCATTTTGACAATTTAATACCATAAAAAATAAAATAACTCAATAAGTATTTTACTCATGAAATTTATTGCAAATAAACTTCAAATAATTTTTCATAATTATCGTTATCCCAAAAAAGCATTATTTTTTTTTTTTAAATAAACTATATCAACACATTGTTTTTTTGTTGTTTATTAAACAAGGTAATAACGACTAGATTTTGTACTACTAAAACTAAAGCATGCAGAAAACAAAAGATTTGAATCTCTGTTAAAAAAAAAAAATAATAAAAAATAAATGAGAATAGAAAAGAGAGATGACATTTATACAAAATCCTTTAGGGCATTCAAATTTTTTTTATTTATATATTTGTTTTACATTTTTCATTTCCCTATAGTTTTGTGACGAAAAAAATATAAAAAATAAAAAAAACTACAATAATCGTAAAAGCGTGTATTTCAAATTCTTTTTAAATAATATTTTTGAGATTTGCCTCACAGGTAAATGTATGTATATATCACAATTGAGAATTTTTTTTATTCTTTAAAGAAATTTCAGTCAAGGAAAAGCTACTTGAAATAAAATAAATATATATATTAAAAATATTTGAAATACCATGAAAGTGCCAAGGAATGAAAGCAAACAAACAATTTACTTCAGCCACAAAAATACAATGCTTTCGTTTATAAATTTCATATACATATATAAAAGATGCTATACGAAAAGTTACGATGGACTTGTCTACTTTAGCAGCTTGCCAGCTTGCTTCAAGTACCTGACAATATTTTAAGGAAAAAAAAATTTTGTGACCGCATAAACGATATTTCACATCATGAGTATACTTCAATAGTCTATATCTTTTAAAAAAAAAAAAAAAAAAGATAAAAAAACCAACAGAAAGACATTGAGAAAAAAAAAAAAAACAAGCCGACACTTGAAAAAAAATTCTACGACTATATCAAAAACACACTGGCATTTAAAAAAATAATTTCTGATAAAATAAATGAACATTTGGATAGATAACATGATTTATATTTTAGTTTTTTTTTTTTTAATTTTATTTTTATGATATACGTAAAAAAAAATTTAAGAGTGTTTTCAAATTAACTTGCAATTAAGTTTGTTAAATTCCGGCAATAAATTTGCGGTACGATCACATGGCTATATATAATAGGTGCACCTATGTATTTGTGAAGAGCTCTGTACATAATGTGCTCGAGATAAATTGAATATCAAGCCTGGATGCTCGTTCGGGTATTAAAAAAAAAAGTAAAAAAGTAAAAAAATAATAATGAGAAAAGCAATTGTGTCTCTTGTTTTAAAAGTATTTTATTTTCACACTATAATTGGTCGATATGAAAATTTGTTTATCACCGGAAAACAAGCTTCTAAATGAATGTTTAAAAATATTTTAAATTATTATTTTATATAATGAATTTTTAAATAGAAAAAAATAAATTAATAGCAAGAAAACACGTTTTATTATTTCATTTGTTGGTTATTAAAAATTTAGATGAAAAATAATTTATTTTTAAAATGTAGGTTAAAGATAAAATGTTTTTGTTTTTTTTTTTCCTTTCTTTTCATTATGGTTTAATTAACCAGAGTTTATTTATTATTAAATAAATTTAATTTGTAAATTAATAAAATTTATAATTAGCAAATTTAAAAGAAAAGAAAAATTATTTCTATGAGATAAATAAACAATAGAGGAGTTTTATTAATTTTATTAATTATGTAATTTACGTTTATTCATAGATAGATTGAAAAATTTCAAAATTTTGATAATAATTTTATGTAAATTATAAAATCATTCACGGTGTAATTTAATCATCGTATATGGATGACAATAATACAATTGTCACAACTCGTAAACACTGGATATACTAATTCATTCGTATTATAATTTATAATTATATTTCAACATCTATGTTATACAAAATTT
Organism: Aphidius ervi; assembly: GCA_015776835.1. NCBI lineage: Eukaryota > Metazoa > Arthropoda > Insecta > Hymenoptera > Braconidae > Aphidius > Aphidius ervi. Next base: position 3,097,400 of record MKYW01000009.1, read on the forward strand.
ATTTATTTTATTGTATAAATATAAAATTACACGTTTGCAAAAAATAAATTGTAAATGAAAAATAATAAAACCGATATTACAAAAATAATAAATATATAAATAAAATATTGAGGGTTTTTTAATTTTTTCTTTTATCATATGTGTAAAATTAAAATACACTAGTCGATAATATATTGATGACCTTTATCAAGATTCAAGTTTGATAAATATTTTATAAATAATATATAAAATACATGTCAAACTTTTACGATATATTTATAAAATTGAACTTATCTATTTTTAATTTTTAAATTTGTTAATAATCAATAGAATTTTTTTTGCTTCGAGAAAACAATTANATTACAAGATTTTTTTTTTTTGTTAAATCATCTCGAGTATTTATTGCAATTCAATTAAAACAAACAAAAAAAAAAAATGTATATAATGTCATTTGGCTAATTGTTCTTATAGTCGTTGTAGGATTAAAATATAAATTTACTTGAAATAATTAATGGTAACCTAGTTGTGCATTAAGCTTTGTACTTCATCAATTGATGATGATCAAGCTGCATCATTAATTCAATATGATTAATTGTGCAACTAAACCTCATTACATCTTACAGCTTGTTCAAATTTTATTCACCTGTCCAGTCAGTGTTAATGATCTTTTAATGATACCACTTATGTACACAAGATTGTACCAATTGAAATTAAACAAAAAATGTATTTATCTTATTTTTTTTTTTATCATCATAAACAATTAGTCACGAATAATTCAAATAAATTATTTTGATAATAGCCAAGTTTTTTTTATCAAAAGATATTTATATATTTTTTTTTTTTTTGAAGCATATAGAATATTCAACCCCAAGTATTAATATATTTTATCGATATGAAATTCATTTTTTTTTTTCTTTTTTTTTTTGTGTGATAATGTAGCTTTTTTCAAGATGACCTCACAAGTTGAACAACAAGAGCGTGGGAATGAAATATACAACAACAAAGTTAAAATAAAAAAAATAAAAATTTTTGAAATAATAAAAAAGCTATGTTGTCTTGCTGTTGGAAAAATATTTATGAGAAATGCGTGGAAAATTCAACAAATATATATATATATATAAGAAATCCAATCTAAAATATTATTTGATACTCAGATAAATCTTATCTAAAAAGTAAATTCTTTTTTTTCTTGCAGCTATATATAGACTTTAGTGAAAACTTTCAATATCACTTTTATTGTTTACAGCAGATACAATTTGCGATATGAAAAGAAAGATGAATTTAAATCTCTAAATCAAAATGATAGCTGATGCAAAAACTTACAAAGAGAAAAAAAAAATATCCGGGGTTAGCAAAGGTGTGAAAAGTGGATAGTTTTATGGAACATTCGTATAAATCAAGATCAACTTTTCTTTTAAAGATTTGGGTTTTTTATTTTTTTGTCTTCTCAAACAGTGCCACGAGAGATTTCTTTGCTTTTTATCAAAAAAAAAAAAAAAGCGATAAAGAAAAAGGTGTTTTAATTCCCTTGTGACATGTACGAAAAAAAAAACACAAAAAACAAGGGGTACAAAAATAAAAAGCAATTTTAAAAGCAGAGGTTAGCATGAAAGTGAAACGATTCGATTATCCTATTTTTCGATATACCATTCAATTTTTTATCTCCTTTATCTAAAATATTATTTTCATAGCAAAAATCAACTTATCTCATCTCAAAGTAAGATTATTTTTGTATTTATTATTTTTTTATATCAAAAAAAGTATATCGATTTCCGTTATAATAATAGAAAAATGTTTTTTTCTACACAAATATGTTTTATCGTAATATAAAATATCATCATTTTAAAACCACAATTGAATTGTTTTTTGGCCGAATGGATTTTAAGTATCTATCAAGTGTCAATGGGTATTGAGCCAAGAAAATGTCTGAACAACAACAACAACGCCAACTAAATCCTCAATATCCTCTGCACATTGTAGCACTCTTCCTCTACATCTTAAGTAATATTTGTATCAAAGAATCAATTTGATATCTGAAATACAGGCCATTGCCAACAACAAAATTTAAGCTGGTATTTATATCATGTTTCACAAATAAAACAATCAACTCTGACTTTATACCTGAATACCATTTGACACTGAGGTTGGTTCATTGAATAGATAATAATAATAATAACATCACAACTAAGCTTGAATAAATAATATCCCACATTGTATATATATATATATAGATTTTTTAGATATAAAAACTAATATTTAACAGTGTTAAGTTGATATATAAAATAGGATGATAATAAATAAATATAATGAGAGGATTTTCGGTATTTAATATTACTTTGCTGAAGCATAATATCAAATTTAAATCTAATATCGATGAAAGTTATATTATTATATTTTTTAAAAGTTAATTATTAGGGTTCAAGATCCTTTTTATATAATTCATAGGTCAATTTTATAGAAACAGCTTAAATATATATCCAAGGGTCATACTTAAATATTATTATTTCAAAATTCACATCATAAAAATATGGGCACCTGGTGGACTATAAAATGTTCTTTTACAATACAGTAAAGATATATACTTTGACTGTCAGATAAGTTTTATATAAGACAGAGTTATAAAAAAAAATTATTATGAAAAAAAAAAAAAAACAAAAAACAAAATATGCTGGTTGATAATTTAACAGCTGGTCAAAGGGGCAAATAGCAAACTGTTATTTTCCATACTAATATAGAGTAGTAGTAGTAGTAGTAGTAGTATATTCCATGAACATAAAATATACCTCGATCCTCGGGAAGTTATAAATCAAGTCTCCCGACAACCCAGAAACAGACGCTAGGGAATCACCTCTTCCTCCTTTTTGTCTCTCCTCTTTCTCTCTAAAGTTATCTATTCATATATATGTATGTGAACACTGTGGTGGTTCCGGACTCACTGTGTAATTTCATTTTATCTACAAACCCAACGACATATCTACAGATATTTCTACAGATATTTTCACCCTCTCTCTCTTATTTTTTTTTCCCCTAATCCTTACTCTCTCCCTCTTTCTCTCGCGCGTGCTTGCAGCATCCCTTGTCTGTGCTTTGTCTGGCCTCATGCCTGCCTGAATCACTGCAATCTCATCGTAGGTAACGAAAATAGCGTCAAGTCTCTAGTGTATATATAAACACAAAACCAATCGAGTACTCGGAGTTTATATGAATAATATATTTCATATAAACTACCGTTTACATATAAACATGTGTTTGTAATAAACACATAAATTATTGTACTGATGTTTTTTAAAAATTAATTTTTATATAATTTAAATGATAAATAGAAATATATATTTTTTAGTTATTTAATTATTAATATAAAATATCAATGAATAATTTAATTGTTCTTTAAACTTTTTGAGCATGATGCGAATAATGTTCAACAATAATAATTATTGTAACTTGTAAATAGCAATTTAATGAAAGAAATCTTTTAAAACTCTCATTTAGAAATCATAAATAAAGTTTCATCCGGATAAATTAATCGTGGGTCGAGTATTTCAAGTCTTTTTTAATGTATATATTCTTCTTCTTCTTCTTGTTCTTCTTGGATTTTTTTTTTTCCAAGTTTCTCTTGAAACTTGGATTATTGATGAGAGAAAAGTTTTGACGATTTTACTTTGTGACACAATTGTACTGCATTTTGAGTTGTTTTTTTATTATTCATTTTTTTTTTTTTTTACCCGCATCAACATTAATAATATAATAAATTAAAAGTTACGAGAATAAAAGTAAATTAATGGGACAGGACTCTTCGACCACCCACAACTTGATGTGTGACATCAAAAAAATAAAATAAATAAACAAAAAAAAAAAAGACCAAAGTTGCGGGTAAATAATTGGGTCACTTATGTCAAGTTAAAAATTAACAAAAGAATAATAGCAAAAAACAATAATTATAAATTAAATAATTATTATTATAAAAAAAAATTGGAAATGAATAATTTTGGGGTTTTTTTTTTTTAGTAGTTTTTAAATTTAAATTATATTTTATATAAAAAAATTTACTCACCAGTCATA
>MKYW01000009.1:3101523-3123929 GCA_015776835.1 Aphidius ervi
TTTTTTTTTTTTTTTTTCACAAAAAATTATCGTTAAAATTTTGGAGCTAAAAATTGTCATTAATATGATCTAATTACTCAATTTTAATCAATGACACTTGATTATATCAGTTAAATAATAATTAAACACTCAAAAACAATTGAAAACAATTCAAAAACACAACAATATTCATAAATCGCGGCAACTAAAGACTGCTAAAGACCGGCAAATGGCACACGACATTAACGTTTAATAATTTGCTGATAAATTATCAATTATCACAAATATATTTCCACTTTATTATCACACACTTTCACTGTCATGATGTAATTTAATTTACACACCAAAATATACAATAAATTTGCTCAAAAATATTTGCTCCGAATTAACACAATTTCACGTCCAGAAACAAGAAAAACAAATGAACAACTGACCACAACATGGCCGACTGAGGGCATTAACACGGCAATGAGCAACTTACCGAGCTTTTTTAAATTCAGCCACTAGAGTACAGGCAGTTGAATTTCTAGGGCGTCCATTTGTCCAGTGACGACACGAAACCACCCATTGGATGGCCGTTCATTCACTCTCTCCATCGTCTCCACCACTGTGATTCACCGTCATTCGTGAATTGAATTGACATTTTCGTTGTTATATTTTTTAATAAATATTATTATTTATCATAAAGTTATTTATTAAATATAAAAAAGTGATAGTAATTGACTTTATTAATCAATAATAAATTTAAAAAATTTATATTTACAAGAAATGTCACTATGAATATCTACATTTTTATTGGATATTTATTAACGGCAATTGTCGTACCAATTACAACAGCATGTAAGTATTAAAAAATGACAATTTATCCAGTTTAATAATTACAATACATAAAATGATGTATACGCAACATATTTCAAGCGTGACTCTTCACAGACCAAGCCCATTCCGTCATCTTGGTGTGGCTCTAAATATTATTTAATAATTAATCTAACAATTAATTAATTATTTCATGATTATTATTATCCTATATAATAATAATGATAAAAACAAAATACAACCATTTTTTTTATTTTAAATTTGTAAATAAAAAACGACGCCCAATTTTTTTTCTATTCAAAACATTGCGTCATGAATAATTAATTTACTCACTTTTACATGATTAATAAATGATGACTCATTTATTTATTTATAAATTTTTATTGTAATAATTTATTTACCTTATTTTTTTATGGATTAAAAATATTGTTTATTTATTTCTATGGTTACACATTGTTCTAGATAAATTTTACTGTATTGTTTATTCAATAATATAAATAATGACATAATTTTATTTTTATGATTTATCAATATTTTAATAATAATTATTATTGTTATTATTTTTAGATGATTATGATTGTAATGATGCATTGTTGGACAGAGCACATTTGAAAGCAACATCATATATGAAAGACAGAGAACCAACAGATGCTGTTCTTAATGGTAAAATTTATATTTAATATTTAATTTATTTAAATAATTATTATTCAATTATAAACCCTGCTAAAATTATTTTTAATTATTTATTTATTTAGTAGTTAATATCTGCTCGATGTTGTGAATTTATTATATTGAATGTTTTGATTTTAAATTTATCTTTTTTTATATTTGTGAAAGATTTATTAAATAAATAAATATCAGACCCATGTTTAATTAGAATATATATATAATTGAAATGTTTAATTAATGGCCCACTGACTTTTACAATCATCTATTTGTAAAAAGAAAAAAAATTATAGCTTGGATCATCTGTTTGCTTCAGGTGAAAATTAATGTCAATCAAGAGTGATCAAAAGAAAATAATAAAGAAGCCAATAATAATTATAGCTAATGATTAAATATATATTAAATAAAATGACAAAAAATAGTGTTAGATGGTCATTTAATTGGCATGATTGGTGTCCAAATGAAAAAGATTTACTTTTAGCATCATCATGTATACAAAATGATGAAAAACAAAGATTAAATAAATTTGTATTTCGTAAAGATGTCAAAGCATCACTTGCTGGTAGGCTAATGATGAGAAAATTTATAAATGAATATTCATCAATACCATATGATGAAATTAAATTATCACGTGATAATAATAATAGACCAATATTGATAAATAATATAAATATACCAATTAATTTTAATGTATCACATCAAGGTAATTTTACAGTTATTGCTGGTGAAATGAATGACAATAAAATTGGCATTGATATTATGAAACTTGAATACAATGGTGGTAAAACATTGACAGAATTTTTTCGTATTATGAAAAGTAATTTTTCAACAAATGAATGGATTGAAATTAATGGTGATAGTGGTACAACTGATGTTGAAAAAATTTCAATGTTTTGTCGTCATTGGGCATTAAAAGAAAGTTATGTTAAAGCACTTGGTATTGGAATTGTTATTGATTTACAAAATTTAGATTTTCATACGAGTTCAAAACTTTGTGTTGATAGTGTTGTCAATGATACTATTTTGTATTATCAAGGTGTCAAACAAAATTTTATATTTCAAGAAACAATGATTAATTCAGATCATTGTGTTGCTGTTGCTATAGAAAATAATAACACAATTGGCTTATTAAATAATTGTCAATTTAAAGAATTAAATTTTCATCATCTTGTGGAAAATGCTGTACCAGTTTCCAATGAAGATCAACAATTTTGTGATGATTATTTTAGAAAATTGGAAAAACCATCTCATATGAAATAAATTAAATTTTTTATAAAACAAATTAATGATTGTAAAGAAAATTATAAAATAATAATAAAGCAAAAACATAAAAATTAGTCAGTGGGTTTTATCTAATTAATTATTTATTTATTTATAAAAATTAGATTAGTATTTTTATTTATTTTTTTAATAAATATATTTTAATGCTAGTTTTTTTTGTGTATGCCATTATTTTTTTTTTTAATTGAAAAATTAATTAATTCTTCGAGCAGATAAATTTTTAATTATTAATTATTTATTTTTCATTTTTTGCACTTGAATATTTTGTTATATTTGAAAAATTAAGTTTGAGTTGTATGCATGTATGTGTGTTGTTGTTATAAAATAGGCGAAAAAGCTTGGACAGCAAGTACCAATGACAAAAATCAGTACTTGATAATAGACCTGGGTCAAGTCATGAATATTTCAATGATTGCGACACAAGGTCGTGAAAATTATGGAGAATATGTTATGGAATATTCCATCAGCTATGGAACAAATAATCTTGATTATGTTGATTACAAAGAAGAAGAGGGCAACACAAAGGTAATTCAATTTATCTCAACAATGACAAGCAAATAAAACAAGAAAAAATATTAACAAACTATATTAATTTAAAAATGAAAAATAACAAAAGAATAACAATATAAAAAATCATCTGGATTCATCAAGTAATAACTAACAAAATTAATCATCACAATAAAAATGCATGTAATAATGAAATTATAATTTTAACAAGTGCATGAAATAATTTATTAATGAAATAATTTTTATAGCACAATTTGCCTGTTTTGCTTTTTTCCTTTTTTTACTAAAAATTTCTTCTTGAGTTGTTATTTTTGTTTTTCTACTTTTTTCTATCTTTCTAACTTTAACACTTGGACATGGGTATGGGCTTTTAGGTAAAAGTGCTTGGACACCTGATGATAATACTTACAATCAACATCTCACAATGGATTTGGGAATGAGACATGAAATTCGTAGTATTGCAACTCGTGGCAGAGCAAATACACAAGAATTTGTAACTGAATATATTGTTGATTATTCTGATGATGGACAAGCCTGGACAAGTTATGAAGGCCAAGATGGTGTAGAAGAGGTACTAACACAATTAACAAAACAACAAAAAAAATAAAACCAAATCATGGAAAATATATTTTTAATTTTACAAATGCAATAATTTATGAATAAATTTTTTAAATAATCAAAACACAATAATAATAAAAAAATATTTTAGCTTTTAATGCACAAATAACAAAATAAATTAACAATATAGCATGACAATAACTTTTTTTTTTTTTCATCTATGTGTTAATATAATTTATAACAAAATGAGAAAAATTTTATGTTTTCTTTTCTCAAATAGTAGAATAGAAAATTTGATGTTTATTTTATTAACGTATTTTTTCGCAGATGTTCAAAGGTAATATAAATGCTGACAAAATAAAATTGAATCGTTTTGATGTGCCTATAATAGCTCAATGGATAAGAATAAATCCGACACGCTGGCGAGACAGAATATCCATGAGGGTTGAACTTTATGGATGTAATTATGGTGAGAAAAAATTTTGTGAATTAAAATATTTACCAGCTGTAATAATAAAAAAATTTATTTTATTTAGAATCTGATGTGATAAATTTTAATGGTACATCTCTTGTACGAATGGATCTTTTACGTGAACCAATTGAAACTTATCATCATTCAATACGTTTTCGTTTCAAGACAAATAATGCTGATGGTGTATTAATGTATTCACGTGGTACACAGGGTGATTTTATTGCTTTACAATTACGTGATAATCGTATGTTATTAAATATTGATCTTGGTTCAAAAACAACAACAAGTTTTTCTGTTGGTAGTTTACTTGATGACAATATGTGGCATGATGTATTAATATCAAGAAATCGTAAAGATATAAATTTTTCAGTTGATCGTGTACTTGTTAAAGGTAAAATAATTGGTGAATTTCATCGTTTAGATTTAAATCGTGCATTATATATTGGTGGTGTACCAAATATACAAGATGGTCTTAAAGTAACACAAAATTTTACTGGTTGTATTGAAAATTTTTTTTTAAATCAAACAAGTTTATTTAAAAGTATGATTGATGCTGATGCAACTGGTGAAAATTTACAATATCATCGTGTTAATACAATATATGCATGTCCACAACCACAAATGATACCAGTTACATTTTTAACAACAAAAACTCATGCAATATTAAAAGCATATAATGAAGGTTCACCAACAATGAATGTATCACTTGCATTTCGTACATATGAAGAACGTGGATTAATTGTATATCATAAATTTACATCAACAACAAGTCAAGATTATATAAAATTATTTTTAGAAAATGGTAAAATTAAAATACAAATTAAAACAGATAATGAAAAAGCTGTTATACTTGATAATTTTGATGAAAAATTTAATGATGGTAAATGGCATCAAATAATATTAACAGTATCAAAAAATAGTATAATATTAAATGTTGATAGTAGACCAATGCGTACAAAACGTATATTAAATATATCAACTGGTTCTGTATATTTAATTGGTGGTGGTATATTTGGTGAATCAAGTAATACTGGTTTTGTTGGTTGTATGAGAGCAATTAGAATTGAAGGTAATGAACGTTTTCCAACTGATTGGAAAGATGAAGATTATTGTTGTAAAAATGAAATAGTATTTGATGCATGTCAAATGCTTGATAGATGTAATCCAAATCCATGTAAACATGATGGTATTTGTGGACAAAATTCATATGAATTTTATTGTGATTGTTCAAATACTGGTTATACTGGTGCTGTATGTCATACATCATTAAATTCATTATCATGTGAAGCATATAAAAATATGAATCCAGTAAATCAACGTGCTGATATTAAAATTGATGTTGATGGTAGTGGTCCATTAGAACCATTTCCAGTAACATGTGAATTTTATGCTGATGGTAGAGTTATGACTGTTGTTAGACATAGCAATGAATTATCAACACCAGTTGATGGTTTTGATGAACCTGGTAGTTTTATACAAGATATTAATTATGATGCTAATTTTGATCAAATTGAAGCTCTATTAAATAGATCAACAACATGTAGACAACGTATTAATTATGCATGTAAACATTCAAAACTATTTAATACACCAGTTAATCAAATGGATTTATTTAGACCAAATTCATGGTGGATAAGTAGAAATAATCAAAAAATGGATTATTGGGGTGGTGCATTACCTGGTTCAAGAAAATGTGAATGTGGTGTACTTGGTAATTGTGCTGATCCAACAAAATGGTGTAATTGTGATTCTGATCTTGAGGGATGGTTTGAAGATGGTGGTGATATTACAGAAAAAGAATATTTACCAGTACGTCAATTACGTCTTGGTGATACTGGTACACCATTGGATGAAAAAGAAGGTAGATATACATTGGGATCACTTATTTGTGAAGGTGATGATTTATTTAAAAATGTCGTTACATTTCGTGTATCTGATGCAACAATTAATTTACCCACCTTTGATATGGGACACAGTGGTGATATTTATTTTGAATTTAAAACAACAATGCCTGATGCTGTTATTATTAATAGTAAAGGACCAACTGATTATATTAAAATATCAATAACAAGTGGTAATCAGTTACAATTTCAATATCAAGCTGGTGATGGTCCATTAACTGTTAATTTACAAACATCATATATGCTTACTGATAATAATTGGCATTCAGTATCTGTTGAAAGAAATCGTAAACAAGCACGTGTTGTTCTTGATGGTGCATTAAAAAGTGAATTAAAAGAACCACCAGGTCCAGTACGTGCATTACATTTAACATCTGATTTTGTTGTTGGTGCAACAACTGATTATCGTGATGGTTTTGTTGGTTGTATTAGAGCATTATTATTAAATGGTAAACAACAAGATTTAAGAACTTATGCAAGACGTGGTATTTATGGTGTTAGTGAAAGTTGTATTGGTAAATGTGAAAGTAATCCATGTTTAAATAATGGTACTTGTCATGAAAAATATGATGGTTATAGTTGTGATTGTAGATGGACAGCATTTAAAGGACCAATTTGTGCTGATGAAATTGGTGTTAATATGGGACAAAATTCAATGATTAAATATGATTTTAGTGGTAGTTGGAGATCAACAATATCCGAAAAAATACGTGTTGGTTTTACAACAACAAATCCACGTGGTTTTTTACTTGGTTTTTTTTCAAATGTATCTGGTGAATATTTAACAATAATGGTATCAAATAGTGGCTCATTACGTGTTGTATTTGATTTTGGTTTTGAAAGACAAGAAGTTATATTATCAATGAAACATTTTGGTTTGGGACAATATCATGATTTACGTTTTAGTAGAAAAAATTCTGGTGCAACAATGGTATTACAAGTTGATGATAATCAACCAAAAGAATTTAATTTTGATATTAAAGCATCAGCTGATGCACAATTTAATAATATACAATATATGTATATTGGAAAAAATGAAACAATGACTGAAGGTTTTGTTGGTTGTATATCAAGAGTTGAATTTGATGATATTTATCCATTAAAATTATTATTTCAACAAAATGGTCCTGGTAATGTTAGATCATTGGGTGCACCATTAACTGAAGATTTTTGTGGTGTTGAACCAGTAACACATCCACCAGATATACCAGAAACACGTCCACCAATTGATTTAGATGAAGATAAATTACGTGCAGCATACAATGAAACAGATACAGCATTATTAGGTGGTGTATTAGCTTTTATTATTATTGCATTAATTATTATGGCAATACTTATTGGACGTTATCAATCAAGACACAAAGGTGAATATCTTACACAAGAAGACAAAGGTGCAGAAATGGCATTGGATCCTGATTCTGCTGTTGTTCATTCAACAACTGGTCATCAAGTTCAAAAGAAAAAAGAATGGTTTATTTAAATTTTATTACCAAAATATTCCATCTTTGGTCTCATTTGGCCAAAGTTATCTTCAATTTTTTATTTCATTCAATTATTATAAAGCCTAATTTATCATATAACTAAATAATATCTAAGATTTATTATTATTATTATATAAATATTTTTTTTATTATTATTTTGATAATTTTTTTTTTTAAATAGTAGATTATTTAATAATCAGAAAAAAATAATTTAATATATCAATAATACCGGTGACTCCAAAAAAGACAAAATCGAATGATGGAAATTTTTTATTTACAAATGAATGATTTTTTAAATTAATTAAAAAAATATTATCAATTTAATTTAATTTTTTTTTTTAGATATTATATAAGAAAAGACGAAATTGTTTTTTTTTTAAATTATAATCTCAGTATTAGAATGTAATTTTTTACCGTCCAAAAACAGCATTTTATTTTTTGCTTTTTTTTTTTTAATTTTATTAATTTTATATTTTTTAAGTAATGATTTATGTATTTTTTAAAAAATTATTATTATTATTTTTTAATTTTTCAAATCCATCCTTTGAATCTCTGCCGTAATCGATTAAATATATATAAGCACTGCAAAAATAATCAATACAAATGTCAAAAAAAAAAAACAATCGAAAAAACGAAACAAAAAAAAAATCTGTATATAGATGAATTTTTTAATGATGGAAAATTTGTAATTTTATACAACTGCAAGTTTTCCAAGTGTCTCAATTAATGGAGCATTAATATGTTGGAGAATTTTCAATAAATAAACTTGTACAAAAAAAAAAAACAAAACAACTCTTATACATTCCAAAAAACTGTTATCTATATTTTTTCCAATAATAATTATTACATAAAAAATTAAACATCCTTTTTTCCTAAGCATTATCAAAAAGAAGAGCTTATAAATCGGTTACAAAATTCATTACTTTCTCTCAAATCACAATATATATATATAGTAACAAAAACGAGATATTGTTTATTGTTTTTATTAACACAGTCTCAGACAAAAGTCTCTTGTTGGTCAAAAAAAAAAAAAAAAAAAAAAAAANAAAAAAAAAAAGAAGAATTTTTGTAAAGTACGATTATTGTGTGCAATGTCCACATCACAATTGATACAATATAAAAAAAAAATCAGCAGCACAATATTTCAAAACAATGATTGGATTATCTATTGAAATAAAAAAATCATAATAAATAAGAAAAAACATGTTACCTAATTTTATCATCATCAAAAAAAATTATTACCAAAAGATTTTGTAAATAATATATCTAATTGGATTTGGGTATTGAAAGTTTATTATTATTTTGATTTAAATGATCATTGAGAATAAAATCATCATCAGAATCATTGTCACTCATTTGTCTTGGAGATAGTCGACATCCACGTGCAAGATATGATCTTAACTTTCCAGTACTTGCTAATATTAGACCCAAAAATGGTGGTGATGGTTTTAATGGTCTTGATAAATATTCTGGATGATATTGAGTTGCAACATAATATGAATGTCCTTCAAGTTCTAAAATTTCCATTCTTCTTCCCTCAGTATCTGTGCCAACAAATTTTAATCCAGAACTTTCAAGTTGTGTTACAAATTCTGGATTAACTTCATATCTATGACGATGTCTTTCTTCAATTTGATCAACATTACCATATAATTGTTTTATAACTGAATTATCTGGTTTAAATTTTGTAATACGTTTACCTAGTCTCATTGTACCACCAATAATTTCATCACCATTATGTTCAGGCATTTCAATGATAAATTTATTTTTTTCATCAATATCAGAATCAATTTCTGTACTATTTGCTTCTTTAATTGCTAATACATTACGTGCATATTCAAGTACAGCAACTTGAAGACCAAGACAAATACCTAATAATGGTTTATCATTTATTCTACACCATTTACATGCTTCAATCATTCCATCAATACCTCTTTTACCAAAACCACCAGGTACAATAACACCATCACTTTTACATAATTGTTGCCATGCTTCATGATATAATACTGGATCTGATTGTAATGTTTTTTGTTCTAAATTTTCAGCTTCAATATATTTTAATTTAAGTTTATATCCAACTTCAGTTGATGCATGCTGAAGTGATTTTGTAACAGATGCATATGCATCTTCTAGCTGAGTATATTTTCCAACAAGTACAATATTAACATCTTTACGTAAATGATCAATTCTTTCAGCAAGATCACGCCATTTACGCATAAAATGACGTGGACGTAGTGAAGGAATTTCAAGCTTTAATCTTTCATTTAAAAATTCAATAACACCTTGACTTTCCATCAACAATGGAACTCTATAAATTGATGATAAATCATGAATTGTTATAACTTGTTCAGTTGCAACATGACAAAAATTTGATATTTTTTCTTTAACTGTTTCACCAAATGGCTTTTCTGATCTACAAATTATTAAATCTGGTGAAAGACCCAATCCACGTAATACACGTACACTTTCTTGAGTTGGTTTTGTTTTATGTTCACCAGTTGAACGTGGCTGAGGTACTAATGACACATGAGCACAACAAAAATTTTCTTTTTTAACACGAAATTGAAATTGACGAAATGCCTCAACAAAAGCCATGCCTTCTATGTCACCAATAGTTCCACCAAGCTCAATCACACAGACCTTCAAAGGAACAATTAAAAATCATCATTAAAATTATTATTTTTTTTTAAGGAATATTAAATTTGCAAAATTAAATTACCTCTGGTTTATCACTATCTTTAGTGACTGGACGAGAAGCAATTTTTTCTACCCATTCTTGAATTTCATCAGTAATATGTGGAACAACTAAAAATTAAAAAATAATTAAATAAACAAAACTGCATCATATCTAGATTTTTTGTTTTATTTACCTTGTACAGTTTTACCCAAGTAATCTCCTTTTCTTTCTTTGTTAATAACATTTTGATAAATTTTACCAGTTGTTATGTTATTATCTTTATGCAAAGTAACATCCAAAAAACGTTCATAATTACCAAGATCAAGATCAACCTCACCACCATCATCCAATACATAAACTTCACCTGAAAATTTTTTAAATATATTTTTTTAAATACACTCTAATGATTGATCACGTGATTAAAAATGTGCGCGCGAATTTAGATAAAACAAAATGGCTGTACCACATGGGGTTTACATTGATTGAATTTTTTTAGAACAAAATTTGGAGTAATTAATAATTAAAAATATAAAAATTAATATTATTGTAATTTACATACCATGCTCATATGGTGAAAATGTACCAGCATCAATATTAATATATGGATCAATTTTAATTGATGTTACATGGATTCCACAATTTTTTAAAATTGTACCAAAAGAACTGGCAATTACACCTTTACCAACACCACTGATAACACCACCAGTAACAAGTATATATTTCATGATGATATAATATTTTTTTCTAAATTAATTATTTAATTTTCTAATCAATGATAATATAGTTGGTTGATGTTAAGTATGCCAGACTCTTCAAGAGACTGGACCGTCTAGAAGCTACCAACCAGCCAAATCCGGTGCCAATTTCCCTCTCTCATTATTTTCGGCTTCATTGAAATACGAGGATTGGTCAGTTTTGCTATGTATTTTTTTTTTTTTTTTTCACGATAATACGTATTCAGACTTGCGCTATGATGAACTAAAAAATGACGTCACAATAACTAACAATAACAACAACCTTACCCTTGAATATTTTATTGATGTTAAAAACTGTTAAAAACCAACCAACTTTTAAACACCCTTCAATCCACCCCCTTGTTATCCAGCTTAAATCCCAGGTAATTAAAAATTTAAAATATTAAATTTTTATTATTTTTATGATGTTGATGATGATGATGGTGAATAATCAAATTACAACTTGATGATAATGAGAATTCTAACCCAATTATATGCCACGTGTTTAAATATTGATTATTATTATTTTCATTTTTTTTTTTTTGTTGCATAAGTTTTTATTTCATAATTTTGCATTTATTATCATTGATAATTATTTTTTTTTTACCAATAGTTTTATCATTGTGTTAACACAAGTTATCGACTTGACACAAATAACATTGATAATTTTTTTAATTGTAGAAGGCTTGATTGTTGTAAAAAAAAAAAAAAAAATGTCAGGACAATTGACAGCTAAAATTGGACCATCAATATTAAATTCAGATTTATCATCACTTTATGAAGAATCACAAAAGCTATTAGACAATGGAGCTGATTATTTACATCTAGATGTTATGGATGGACATTTTGTTCCAAATATAACATTTGGACATCCAGTTGTCAAGTGTTTGAGAAATAAAATTAAAAATGCATTTTTTGAAACTCATATGATGGTATCAAAGCCAGAACAGGTCAGTATTTTTTTCTAAAATAATTACCTGTATTGTTTGTTAAAAAATAAATAAATAAAATAAACCTTTGACATTTGGATCAAGTGGATAAATTCAATGGCTGATGCTGGAGTCGATCAATACACATTTCATGTAGAGCCAGTTGATTGTGTTCCTGATATTTGCAGAAAGGTCAAAGAGGCAGGCATGAAGGTATTTAAAAAATCAACTATTTATACAATAAAAATATTTAATTGTTATTTTAATAATAATAATTAAGGTTGGAGTTGCATTGAAACCAGGAACACCAGTTGATGTTGTAGTTGACTACATAGAAATGGCTGATATGGTTTTAATTATGACAGTTGAGCCAGGTTTTGGTGGACAAAAATTTATGGATTCAATGATGGAGAAAGTTAGTTGGCTTAGAAATAATTATCCAAGTTTGGATATTGAAGTTGATGGAGGTGTTGGTATCAATAATATTGATGTTTGTGCAAAGGTATTAAATAATTGATAATTAATTGTAAATTAAATTTATATTAATTTAATTATTTTTATTTTAGGCTGGAGCAAATATGATTGTTTCTGGAACAGCTGTTACTGGATCAAGTGAACCTGCCAAAGTTATTGCTACTCTTAAAAATAGTGTCAATTATTGTCTAGCTAAACATTAATTAAAACTCAAAACAAATTTAATTATATTTTTCAATAACAAAAAAAATGTGAAATTTATTTTTCTGATATTTAAAAAAAAAATATACAAATGTTTATTTAATTTTTTATCAGTTTGATTTATCATCATCATCGTCGTCGTCGTCCTTGGCATCATCATCATCATCACTGGAATCTGAATTATACACTCGTTTTTTATTATTAATTTCATCTTGTAAATTATTATCAATGGAATTTTTTTGTTGCTGTTTTTTATCATTGTCAATTGAATTATTATTACTAGATTCACTTGGAAATTGTGGAGCTGGTAATGGTGGATAAATAGGATTAAATTTACTGTCAAGTGCTTCAAGTGATATTAATAATGCCTCTTCAGTTCTAATAGTTTTTGAGCCTTGATTTGAACGTGTATTGAGATATTGATCAAATACCAATGATGGATCATCAACAACAAGTTTTGGATCATTTTCTAATGCAGCTTCAATACCATTTAATCCACCAAAAACAATAAGACCATGTGTATACTTGAGACTTTTTTCAGGTACAGATTTAACAGATTTACCTTTGTCAGATGTACCAATTGATAAATCATAACCATTTTCATATGGACAACTTGAAAATACTTGTGATAAATTTGATGCAAGTCTAACAGTATAACCCCAGTATATACCACTTTCAAGTCTTGGAAGTTTTGGTGATACAACTGTACCTTTTAAACGTTTTGTATTATTTTGTTCTGGTGGAATTTTAACAGTAACTCTCCAGCCTTGTTGAAGTGTTTTATCAATATGTACATCATTTAATAAACCAACATTAACTTGTGATCCATGTCCACTTTTAATTGGTTTATTTGTAACAACACCTTCACGATATAATGATTCATCTTGTTGTTTTAAATGATGTGGTGCTGCAAGTGGATTTATCAAACCAGCATACTGTAAATCATCATGTTTTGGAAAAAAATATTTTCTTAAATATTGAGGACATTCAAGATACTGTAATATTCTAGCAAGTTGAAGACAACATCTACGTTGTTCACCATGTACAGCATCTTTTTTAATTTTTTTTTTTTCATCATCAGTTAAATCACCCTGATCATCATATACAATTATTTCATCAATATTATAAATAACAGCTGCTCTTGCTATTTGACCAGCTAAATATGAACGTAATTCTGGTGATTGTGCATTATCCATTATTGAACCTGGTATTGCTATACTCATTGTTGATACTTTAAGTATATTTTGTTTATTTTCTTCTTCAATTTTTTCATTTTTAACAACAACTTGTTCTTCTTCTATTTTTGCTTTTTTTATTAATTTTTCTTCACGCCATTTTTTTTTTTGTTCTTTATGAAATTTATTATGTTCTTTCCAACTTTTACCTGATGGTGCAAGAGATGCCATTGCAAATAATTTATTAATCTATTATTTTTATAAACAATATAAAAATTTAAAACACAATTTATAACCTCCAAATTTTTTTTATAAACTCAACAAGCACAAACAAGCACATACACCAAGAAACATGCTTTAAAATTATTATCATGATTTTTTTTTTTTTTTAATCATCATCATCATGATGATGGGTTGTCTTGGACATCTAGCGTTAAAAATTTTAACTACTTGTGATTCTGTCACTTTTTGCCTGGGCTCCATCATGAGAGGAAAAAAAATAAAAACGGAGTAACATTGAAGCCAGCAGTGACGGATGGTCCAGAGATTTATTTTTGTTACGCTTGAAAATTACCATACAATAAAAAAATATATAATATATAAATTGTGTTTTTTAATATCTTATTAAATTAAATAAATAGCTTTAATAATAATTAAAATTAATCAAATTTAGTGTTGACATTATTGAGTGATCATTGTTGTTTATTAATATAATTATTTTGATGTTTGGAAATATGAGAGAAAAGGAGGAATTTACAAGAGGTATGCCAGCCATGCATCAAAATGAGGTTCCCTCACCTCGGGCATTTGGACTAGACGCTTTGCACAATGTTTGCAAAGAAATATATCCTGATCAATGTAATCCACTAACTGTCACAGCAATCATCAAGTACTGGTAATAATAATCATCATTATTTTTCATTATTTTACATATAATGATGTTTAAATTAATTTTTTTGTTTTGAAAGTATGTAAATATATTTCATTGTCTTGCAAGTAAACAAAGCAAATTTTTCTAATTCACTTTATAAATATATTTGATTTTATTTCAAGGCTTGGTGGTCCAGATCCTCTTGACTACATAAGTATGTATGAAAATCCAGGATGTGCAGAACTTGGTGTTCCACCACACTGGCATTATATCAGGTAAAAAAAAATACAATTAATTTAATCAAAACAATTAAATGATAAGAAAAAAAACATTTGTTAGAAAAAAATAAAAATAAAAACTAGTAGATTGCATTGATTGAAGATGTTTCAACGAAAAAAAAAAAAAAGACAAAGATCTTTTATTATATTTTTTTTCTTTTTGTGGATGACAAGGGGATATTAAGAAAAAAAAAAAAACTTAATGAAGAAAGAGGATATGTATTAAAGAGAAAAAAAAAAGTGATATTTCTCTGGTTGCCAGACACATCAAGATATATACCGCGCGTTTGATGTCGTGTGCCTGACTGGTAATGTCAGACACATGCACTATTTATAGATGATGGGGTGTAAGAGGCAAAAATAGATTATAATTAAAATGGGGTGTATCCCCTTTATGAATGAATAGTAAACATATAAAAATACTTGAAGAAAAAGAAAAAAAATATACATAAATAAATGATAAACAAACGGAAACGGAAATAATTTAACCGGAAGAAAATTTAGGGAAATAATAATAGATTTTTCTATTTTTAATTTGTATTTTTTTCGGTTTTTTAGTTTAGGTTTATCAGATCTTCATGGTGATAATCGTTTACATCCAAAAAGTGGTCCAGGACGTCCAAGTGGTTTTGGTTTTGAGCTAACATTTCGTCTTGTACGTGAAATAAATGAAACAACACCACCAACATGGCCAGCAAATGTTATGCAACAATTAGCAAAATATGTATTTAATTCTGGTAATATGTTATTACCAGGTGATCATGTATCATGGCATGCACCATTGGGTAATGGTAATGGACGTATAACACAAATATTAATGGGTAAAGATCCACAATTACCAAATTTATTAACAACACCACATGGTGATGTTACATTTGTACAAATTATTGGTGCAACATCTGAAGAATTACAAGCAGCACAACATTGGAATGGTCTTGGTGTTGTTAATTTATTAAAAACAACAAGAGGATGTGGTCCATGGCTTTTGACAAATACAAATCGTCAACATTCAATTATGGAAGAGGATCCAACTGTTGCTGAAAAAATTCAAACTGGTATTGAACGTGAAGGTTCAAATTTAAGTGGTGTTTCAGCCAAGTGTTGGTAAGTTTGGCAATTAAATTTTATTTATTTATTATCATTCTAATTTGATATTTTTTTGTAGGTGGGTACAAATGTCAGATAATAATAATGATGAAAAATATAGAGAAAAAAAAAATGATGAATCAGATGATGATGATGAAGATGATGATAATGATAATATATATGAAAAAGATGATATTGATAGAATTGAAAAAAATAAAACAACAGATAAAATAAATAAAAATTTATCAATTGAACAACAAAGAGAACATGATAATAATAATAATAATAATAATGATTCATCATTTGATGATAGTTTTATATTAAAACCATTGATTGGATTACATTTGACATTTAATTTAGAAGCTGGAAGTTTATTACCACTTGCAATTAAAGGAAGAGTTATGCATGGACGTCATTTTACATTTAAATCAATTCTTTCACATTCAGCAATAACAATGGTTGCACCATCAGTAACTGGTACACTTGTTTCATGTGAACGACCATATGTACTACAAGGACCATGGTTACAAGTTCTCATACCTGATCAACTTGCTGAAAAAATGGCTTATGAATTTCAGCTATTTAATACAACTGATCAAGTAAGTATATTAAAATTTTTCATAAATTAATTTTATATATTTAATATATTTTTGTTTTTATTATCTAGATTCAATTACCAAGGACTTTTTCATGGCCAGAATATAAATTAACAATAACAATAGTCAGTGATTAATTATTAATTATTGATAAATATTTAATTTTAATTTTTTTTTTTTTTTTTTATAAAAATAATTTTTATGCAATGTTTTATTATTTTTCAATTATTTTAAAGACTTGAATTTAAATTTTAATTTATTTATATACACGCGTTGATTAAAATCGTATTTTTAAAATATTCTTTTTAACATTTTTTGGGGAAAAAAAAAAAAAAAATAATAATTAACACTGACAATATTTGTAATTTTAATGTGTACATAATAATGAGCGAATCCAAAATAATTATTGTATTAAAATTAAGTTATTTTTTACATATATTTGTTATACAATAAATAAATAAATAAAATATATATAATGTATTTTAAAAAACAAAAAATGTAATTTATTTTATTATTTATTATAGTATAATAATTTATCGTCTTGCTGAATTACGTCTTTTTCTTTTTCCAGTTGTTTTTTTTTTAATAGGATTTTGATTATACAACCATGTATTGTCATCAAATTCAGTACATGATTTTGGACTTTCAAGTTTATTATCTTGCAATGTTGCTTGTAGTAATTTGATTAGAAATTTTTTTGGACTATAACGTTCTCTTGTCTAGAATAATATTATCAACAATTTAAAATACATAATATATTTATTTAATTTAATATTATAAAATTAATAAGGATATATATTTACTTGATCAATAGCATGTAGTAAAAATTTAAGTGCAAAAAACCAAAGAATAAATACAACACCAGCTGATGCAAAATCTTCAAGATCTTCACAATCAATATCACTTATAATATTTATTAATCCACATATTGTATTGCAAAATGTGCGAATAGCATGAACACAAGAATCACGAAAAAAACATAATATACCAAGTATCAAGGTTAACACAACCAAAACAAGTTCAATTGAACGACGACAAAATTCAAGAAATATATCCAATAATAATTCACCAGTTTCCCAAAAAAATTTACCCATACCATCAAAAAATTCAATGACTTGATCACTAGAATTTGCGATGTCTTGCATCGTGTGTTTAATGTCAAAATAAATATTTAAAAATAAATAAAACTATATTAACCTTTTTCACATAATTATTATAATAAATTAAAATATACATTTGTGTTTTGTTTTATAATAAACCTATACATAAATAATAACTGACATGTCATAATTATTTTTTATATAGAAAAAAAAAAAAAATCATAATTAATTAATCTATACTTTTCATTAAAAATAGTTCATTAATAAATTGAGGCAGATGACTTACAGGCAGTGCGATAATAGTGAGCATTTAAAAATAATAATAATAATTAACACAAGGTTTTTTTTTTTTCTAATTTAAATAACATGTTGATGAATTGCAATTAAAAATGAACTTGTTAAAAGAATCATTGAGTTAATTTTTTTCAACACTGAAGAGTTACAACCATCATAATCATTGCATGATTGAACACATCCTCTGACATATCTAAAAAAAAACATTAATATTATAAAATAAATCAACACTTGTATATTTTATATTTAAAAAAAAATAATAATTAAATTACTTTTCATTAAAATAAAATGCTCCACAGTGTGACATTCTAATGAGCTCAGTGTCAGTTGTCAATGTGCCACTGTCTAAAGCACAGCCTCTTATTGTCAATGAAATTCCAGTTTCATCTGTAATACATGAATTAATAAATTATATTGCTGTATATATAATTAATTATATATTAAAATAAAAAAAATACCAAATATTCCATTGAGTTTAACACAAGATGTTGCTGGAAAAAGGCCATCTCTACCTTTACGACCACCAAGACAAGGAGACTCAAAATAATCAAGCGATCTATTGTTATGAAAAGGATCATCACATTCTTTGTCATCACCCCCAACTGAGACACACTTGTAACAGTCAATAGCATTTCCTGATTAACAATGAAAATCAAAAGAGTTTCAATGACATTTTCTTATTCAATTTTTCTACTTTTTTTTTTTTTTTCGCTCACATCATTATTATTATTATTTTTATTATCATTATTTTTTTTTAACACAACGCAAATTAACTGGGTCAACTGTTCTCTCGTTATTCAACTGTATGACACTCCCTATTATTATTATTTTTTTTTATTTTATTTATTTTTATAATATTCTTTACAAATTTAAATTTTATACAGACAAAACAATACTTACCAAATTCAACTGTGTCACAGAATAAAATCAATAATAAAAAAATATTGATTATCGATCTATTTCCAGACATTTTTAAATATAAAAAAGATAAATAGTTTTAGATTTTTTTTTTTTTTTATTGTATTGAATTATCGATGAAATATAAAAGATAAATTAATGGTGGTCTTATTTTGACCACAATAAACAGATGAATAAGTTGATGATTGATTGCACTTTGTGGTTTTCATTGTGTTGACCATGCAACAAGACATTTATACTGCAACTGACTATAGTTTTGCAGTTTAATGTTTTGATCTATCGTAACCCAGGTAACCCATTCAAATATATATTGCAATTTTCATTATTATAAATATATACTTAATATATTTTAATCAAATTATAAAACAGTTAAATAATTGTTGTGATTCTGTTAAATCTTTTTTTTCTTTACAAGATCTAATTTTATTGCACAGTGACAAGCCAGGTAAAAAGATCGTTGATCACTGAGAACACAATGAACATCTGACATGCAGTTGTTGAAAAATTTACACACTCCTTTACTGTTTTAAATTATAAAATATACATTGACATATATATATGAATGCAGATATTTTTAAATGACACGCAAATAATGGGAGTTAACAATTGACGTAATACTAAATACATATTAACTTGTTATTTAAATTATTAATTAATCTAGGGAATTAAAACAAGAGTTAAAATAAAAGAAAAAAAAGAAATAAAAAAAGTCTTGTTTTTAGAATTAATATTGAATTTTTTATATATTTAAAAATGTCGCGCGTTGACGCTTGCGCATTTACAAATTGTTTTACTTTTCGCACACAAATATGCTGTAATTTATACAGGTGTATATTTGTGTGTGTAAAATCCCCCCTGCTGTTGTCGTCTTGTTCACTCTAGCCAATCTGAGTAATATGAAAAAGAGAAAGACAGAGAATAAAAATGCGAAAAAAAGAAACAAAACCCTCCCTCCTCAACCCGTTGAGACTCCGGTCTCTTTTGCGAGATGTAATTTTGTTTTGATTTTTTATAAATTTTTTTATTTTTTTTTTCTAAACAGTTGTTGAGACAGTTATTAATAGTTGTTATTAATTAATATAAATTATTAAAATATACATTTATTTATTTATTATTGTTAAATAAAATAATAATAATTGAAAAAAAAAAAAAACATGTGGAGACAGACAGTGAGGCCACTTGTGTGGCACGCGAGCATTTTGTAAAAAAAAAATCACACTTGTGTTACTTGTTCTCGTGTATCATTTCTTTGTGTTTTTTTTTTATTTTTTATTATTTCATATTGTTTATAATTTTAATTATTAAATTTAGTAAATATTGTTAAAAACTTTTGTGCTGATAATTGTCAGATGAATTTATTTAAAAAGTGAGTTAGAGTTAATAAAAAAAATTAAAGAATGGGACAATCATCTAGCAACACCGGTCACAGTGGTGAGTAATTATTAAAATTTATTTATTTAATTATTAATAATAGTACTATAAATTATATACATATAATTATAAAAAAAATATAAAATTAAATATAAATTTATTTAACAAACAAAAAAACAAAAAGAAAGTAAATATTTTCCATTTTGTTTTAATTTTTTTTTTCCTCATTCAATAATTTATTGTTAAATAAATTAATAAAAAAAAAAAAAAATTATTAAGTTTATTGAGGTTATGTTGGTCTATTCAATGCCAATTATGTTGACAAGAAATTATTTCTCAGAAAATGAGAAAAAAAAAAAAAGAAATTGTCCATGAAAAAATGGCAGAAAAAAAATATCAACATTTTTGTTTTTTTCGCGATTTTGTTTACTAATTTGACAGCTGACACTGTATTATTGTTATTTATTTATTGAATGATAAAAAAATGAGTAGATAAATGTCATGTGATAAGGCCATGTCATTGTGTGTATCATAGAATAACAATTATCAGACACACATATACATCAACACATTGATAATAAATTTCAAGTCGATAGTACTTATCGACTGAGAAAAATAAAACAGCTGACATTCTCCTCCGCATTGCCGGTGTTTTTAGCGCCCTCTATATAAATAAATTATTTTATTTTTGAGTCGATATATATGGCCCTTTACAGACTCAAAAATTAAAAAAAAAAAAAATATATAAATTACTCATTAATACTCATTACAATAACCCACAAAAGCCGCATTTTTAAAAATGTGTTAAATTTTATTTAAAAAATAAAAAATACATAATACCTATATGCTTATTTGATTATTTATTTAAAAAAATAAAAATACATGAAATTGTGCTAATGATTGCTAATTAGCTTTGCCATAGAAAATTTTATTATTATTATAAACATTGATGGAAAAAAAAAAAAACGAAGAAATAGTATAAAAATTAGCCCATAAGTGGAAAAAAATAATTTTTTTTTTTTTTTGGCTTATTATTATAAATAATATTGTGTTAAAAAATATATGTGTGAATTTAGTATTGTCATTGTGTTTTAAATTATTATTTTTATATAATAACATTACTAAATTCATTGTACATATAAGAAATTTATTTTTAGAAATTTTTTTTTTATTTTTTTTTCATATGAGGTAACATGCTTTTATAAGCTTGTGTATATATATATTTTTAATTTAAAATAAAAACATGATAGAACATAATATTTGTGCACAAAGTGTGTATGATCAAATATATACCTAGATAGTCTGTTAAACAATGTGTACATAGGAAACGACGACAAAATATGTACATGTATGTGAATGAGGTCGATAACCCAACTAGAATTTTCGCGAAATATTATTAATTAAATAAAAAAAGAAAAAAAAATAAATATGGAAAAACATAGACAGACTGCACAGACAAAATGTTTTTTTTTTTTTTTTTAAATTTTAAAAAGGAAAACAAAGTTTATACAAAGAAAATTTGATTATCATACAATGTTATAATATTGTTTTAATTTATAAATAATTTATATTTATATACACATTATTCTTTTTAAGTAAGTATTTTTATTTAAAGTTTGTGTTACGAAACCTGGATGTATTCTTAAACCTAGTGCAATAAAAATAAGGGGGGCAATGAGGTGGTAATGACGTCAATTGGAAAAGGTTCTCGGCATTACGCCCGGCGATGTGTGTCGCTATTTTATTTATTTATTTTTACAATTATTATTGTTTTTAGTTTTTTTTTTATTTTCTATGAGTATATTGAGGCTTCTTGTATATACTGCAATATAAACATTAAAATTGGAGCAAAATATTAGATAATAAATAAATGTTTTTAACTTGATAAATTAGAAATTTAAAAAATAATTATTATCAACATTGAGTTGAGATATATACCGGTAAAAAGTATTTATCACAATTTTTAAAAAGCGTTGCTATGCGCCAGTATATCCTTGTCGTCTGGAACGATAATGAAATAAAAAATAAAAAAAAAAAAAAA
>MKYW01000009.1:3147856-3199168 GCA_015776835.1 Aphidius ervi
AATAAAGGACATTTTGAAGAAGTAAAATATATTTTTTTGTGGATTTCTACTGATGCATTTGTTTATAACAATAATAAACAATAAACATTTTATGTGTCGCGCGGTCTATCAAGCGCTCGTATATATTATGCTAACGAAATAAATAAAAAAGGCAAACAAAAAGAAATTCATATGAGAGTAAGTGAGAGAAAAACAATGACCAATCAAATGTCCGAAAGACCGATGATGTTTGTCCTTTTTATATAAGGATAAGGATAAGGATTATTAATAATTTTTTAATATAAAAATTCAAGTAGTTTTTCGATAAAGTAGATTCCCTCGAAACAAAAAAAAAGCAATCCATCATCAATTGATATTTTATTTTCATGATATATTTTAATACAAAAAAAAAAAAAATTAAAAAATTAAAAAAATTTGTTATATAAAAAGGTAAAAATATAAATAATTAAAAAAATATTTTTTTTTCTAAGCAAGTTATTGACAGTTGATTTACATTTCATTTTCATCACCACCTTCAGTCGAGTCAATACCAACTTCTGCATAATCTTTTTCAAGTGCAGCAAGATCTTCTCTGGCTTCGTCAAATTCACTCTCTTCCATTGTCTCGGCAATATACCTACAAATAATTAAAAAAAATTAATTAAAGGCTATAAACAATTTTGATAAATTTTAATAAACAAACAAACCAATGAACAAATGCACGTTTGCTGTACATTAAATCAAATTTTCTATTAAGTCTAGACCAAGGTTCAATAATAGCTGTGGTATTTGCAAGCATGCAAATAGCCCTTTGTACCTTTGCAAGATCACCACCCGGTACTACAGTTGGTGGTTGATAATTTATTCCTACCTATTTGAATAAATTTAAATAATAAAAAATAAAAATCTGCACTAGATATATAAAACCAAAAGAAAGCTATCATTGACGTTAATTTATTTAAATATAAATACCTTGAATCCAGTTGGACACCAATCAACAAATTGTATAGTTCTTTTTGTTTTAATTGTTGCAATTGATGCATTGACATCTTTTGGTACAACATCACCACGATATAATAAACAACATGCCATATATTTACCCTGTCTTGGATCACATTTAACCAATTGATTTGCTGGATCAAAACATGCTATTGTTAATTCATTAACAGTCATACTTTCATGACATGCTTTTTCAGCTGATACAATTGGTGCATATGTTGCCAATGGAAAATGTATTCTTGGATATGGTACAAGATTTGTTTGAAATTCAGTTAAATCAACATTAAGTGCACCATCAAATCTTAATGATGCTGTTATTGATGATACAATTTGTCCAATTAAACGATTTAAATTTGTGTATGTTGGTCTATCAATATCTAAATTTCTACGACATATGTCATATATTGCTTCATTATCAACTAAAAATGCACAATCAGAATGTTCAAGTGTTGTATGAGTTGTTAATATTGCATTGTATGGTTCAACAACTGCTGTTGATATTTGAGGTGATGGATATATTGCAAATTCAAGTTTTGATTTTTTTCCATAATCAACTGATAATTGTTCCATAAGTAGGGATGTTAATCCACTACCTGTACCACCACCAAATGCATGAAATATCAAGAAACCCTGAAGACCAGAACATATGTCAGCTATTTTTCTTATTCTATCAAGTATCAATTGGATCATATCTTTTCCCATACTGTAATGACCCCGAGCGTAGTTATTTGCTGCGTCCTCTTTACCGGATATCAATTGTTCCGGATGAAAAAGATTGCGGTATGTCCCAGTACGAACTTCGTCTTTGTGTTCATATTTTTTTTTTTTAAAGGAAGTTAAATTAAATGAGAAAAAAAAATACAACAACAACGGCTTACAATGTTTGATGAATGTAATGAGGAAGAGAAAAAAATTTTGTATATGAAATATTTTATGAAAAAGTTTACGATTATATATATATATGAATGAAAGTTTTTTTTTTTTTGTTTTAGTTTTTTAATAAATTTACCAATAACAGTTGGTTCCAAGTCCAACATAACTGCTCTTGGAACATATTTACTAGATGCAGTTTCACTGAAAAATGTTGAAAAACCCTCATCTCGGTTGTTATGGCAATCAGCTTCTGGAAATTCACCAGAGGGTAAAATACCATGCTCAAGGCAATACAATTCCCAACAGGCATTGCCCATTTGTACACCACCTTGTCCTATATGAATGGATATAACCTCCCTCTAAAATTCAAAAGCACAAAAATAAATATATATATACATTTTTTTTTATACACACAATTATTCTTCATCATGAATATTTTACCATTTTGACCAATAACTTTTTAAATGTTTTTTTTTTTTACTTTTTTAAAAAAAAATATAAATCTTTATTATAAAAATTAAAAAAAAATATATTATATAATAAAAAATTGAAATAAATATAAAAAAATAATAAATTTTTTTTTAAAGAACTAGAATAAAATAAAACAAAAGAAATTTTTTAAAGTCCATATGATTGTTTTTTGTTTAAAATAAAAAAAATAAAAAATTGCAACATTTATTTATTTTTTTTAAAATTTTTTTTTGCATAAAAAGCATGATGATATGCCTTGAGAAAAAATGCAAGCTCAGAATCTTCGCTTGAAAAATTGCACATTATTAAACGTCAAGAAAAATACGGAACAGAGATTATCCGGATTCCAGACACATAAATACATCACATCATCATATTCATATTACCCTTTTTTTTTTTTTTTTTATATATTTTCATCACACCCTTAAGTACATTTCAAAATAAATATATATCCAACTGGACATTTTCAAGTGTCAATGTATGTAATAAACTACACTCTCAAGTGATATATACTCATGTGTTTTTTTTTCCCCTCTGGAAAACAGTAAATTGTCACATAAACACTCCCATAAAATTTATTGCATATACAAAAAAAAAAACTCATAGACTCAAAATAAACTTACCATTCGTACAAGTCAAAAAAAAAAAACAACAAAAATCACATTATTTTTCTCAAACTAATAATAACCATAATGATAAAAATAATTTTAGACATTTATTTTCTCAAACTTTTGACGCTGGCAAACGAGGTCGCCTCGGGATATTCAAAAGAAAAAATAAAAAAAAAATAATTTTAATAATAAAAAATAATAGACCGATAAATATATACATTGTATATCGCGTGATTCGCCGATTGAATATATAAAAATGAATAAAAAAATAATCAGGGCCAAGGCAGAATGAGCGCAAAAAATAAATAATTTAAAAATCAATAATATTTGAAATAAATAAACTACAATAAAATAGCACGCAATGTTTTTTTTTAAATAAAAAAAAAAAGTATATAATGCTGGGAGTTACAGTGAGACACATTATGGGTAATTCGTTCGATATATTGATTGTGTAAAAAGCCTACATAAAAAAAAGACACATAAAAATAACGATGTAATAATAAATAATAAACTATGTACTTATCAATCACATCATGCTAATATTACTCAAGTAGCCATAATCAATTCAAGCTCAAAAAGCGACTATTAAAGTATAATTAAGATAATAACACACTCAAACCAACACAAAAAAATTATTAAATATGTTTTTTACATATACCAAGGCATTAGCACCCCTTATTTAAATGCACAAAGGACAATGTTCAAGTGGTGTGTCGTAGATTCAAGTGAAAAATTAAAAAATAAAATAAGAAGCAAAAGGTGGCATTAAAAAGTTTCTCTGGTACAAACGCTTTCCACACGCCCATTGATTGTTGATGGTACTTGTACTTGTGCATGAACAAAAAAAAGAAAAATCATAATAATAAAAAATGGAAAAAAAAAGCCAACAAAAAGCTTGGTGTTATGAGGCTCTTGATAAATCCACAAGTATGTGTGTTTATAATGAAATTTCCCATCAATTACAACGCATCTCTCGAATTCTCATGCCCATAAAACACAAGATAAAATATTTCTAATTTATATATAATAAATATTTTATTTTATATAAATTTGTGATAAATACATAGTGGATATTTATAAAAAATAAAATATCATATTGATGAGTAAGTAAACATGAGAATTGAGTACTATATAGAAAAAAATATTCAACACAAAACGAGAATTTGAGCCGGAAGTTAACAAATACAACACCCCTTTAGTGTATATCTATGTTGGGGTATTTATTTTTTGTCTTTATTTAACTCAATAATCCACAATCAAACTGTCACACTCTCGTATATATTTATTATATTTTTTATTTTTTAAAGCAAAAGCTCAAGGGTGGGACAAACTCGCGCGCATTTTGCGACTGCGCACTCTTATATATAGTTTGAGTGTCTCTTTTCAATACACATTTTATACAATAATTTTATTTCATTCCTTTAAGCTTGAAAGAGACTACTCCGCCAGAAGAGAATACTAAAAAAAAAAATTTTATTCAAGACAGAACGAGCGTGGAGGTCCACCGAGCAACATCCTTTTGCGCGCTTGAATTTTTAAAATTATTAATATATCGACAAGTGGTGTATGTGTGGCGGCATCAGCCCTTTTTTTTATAATTAAAATTAAATATATTAAACATTTTTTAAAATAAAAATTATCATCCATAAAATTATAATCAATTTTTATAAATATCATATCAATTTTTAAATTAATAAACATTAATAAACAAATACACGTGGTGATTTAAAATTAATTAGAAAAAAAAAAACTATAAACAAATAAATAAATAGTGAATAATAAATTTTTTACAAGTGAAAAATATATTGTGTGAATAATAATAACAATAAAAAGGTGAGGAGGGTATATCTATATAAAAAAAGAACAAATATTTCAAATAAAATAAAAAAAGGAGTAAAAGGATCAGGTTAAAGGTTCGATGTGTGATTGCACTCGATTAACGCTTTCTACGCCGAATCCTGAAACGAATCGCGTTCATCGATCGCAAATGTAAAGGAAGGCGGTAGACCGGCTTGTGTGTTGTACCGAGAGTATAGAGGAGTTGTAGGTCCTTTCACCCTCATTTTAACCACCCCATCCGCGATCTACCAGTCACCCAATACCACCCCCTCGCTAAAAAACAACGACCATATATTTCTGTCTTTCTCGTGTCCATTTATCCTCCTTCCAAGTTTCACCTTGTTACCCTGTACTCTTCCTCAATTCCCTCACTCACTCACTCTTATATTTATAAATCTTTTTTCAAATCACCCTACTGTGCGTATATATATATGTATACATTAATTACGCTTATATTTTTGTACATGCAATATAAAAATTAGCAGTAGTGCAAGTCCATGTACATGGTCAGACTATTTTTTTTCATTTTGATACTGTTGATTCAACTTGTGTGAGTGCATCTTGATATTACTCAGAGGGATGATGATGATGCTGAGTGTGGCGTTTTGTTGACCCTGTATACACTGGACAATAAAAACGAGTCACCACGAACTCGGGTCAACGAGCCAATGAACCATCCAACCAATATTATCATACATAATATATTCAACAATCATTTTGTTTTATATATTATTAATCATAATAAAACATTTATCATCATCAATTTAAATGACAATACTTAATATTATTTTGTGTCATCAAATGTGAAACAAAGATTTTATTTTTTTTTTTGTTTTAATATAATGACTTTATATATTAATCATGGAATTTATTATCATGTGAATTTTGCTGCATTGAAATTTAATGATTATTTATATTGTTATCGTTTTAACATAAACAAAGACTGATTGATATTTTTTTTTCTTTTTTTTATCATTTAGCCTTTTTTTTTTTAATCTTTTATTTTGTGGTTTTTTTTTTTTTATCAAATTAAAATTCGAAAATTAAATCAAGGATGAACGACAGGATGAGATAAATTG
This sequence comes from Aphidius ervi, assembly GCA_015776835.1. Classification (NCBI taxonomy): domain Eukaryota; kingdom Metazoa; phylum Arthropoda; class Insecta; order Hymenoptera; family Braconidae; genus Aphidius; species Aphidius ervi. The sequence continues at coordinate 3,153,708 of MKYW01000009.1, forward strand.
AATGAAGATTAAATGAAAATTCGAACATTCTGCTCAATTGGAGTTCAATTGAAACTCAGAACAATCCTCGCAAATGGTGAGTTAATAAAAAAAAAAAAACATAATAGCAATTTAAATTGTTCTTTTTATTATTTTTTTAAAAGTTTTTTGAAATGAAAAAATTTATTTTTTTATCAGTTAAAATATTGATGTTAGTTTTGAATATTTTAGCGTGCATATTTATTTTATTTTCATTTTATTTTCTGTAAATTCTGAAAGCAGAAAAAGAGAAAAAAAAATAACAGCAGGTATAGGGTAGATTTATGCTGTTTTTTTTTTTAATTTTATTTTTATAATCGTGGGTGCAGCAGCACGATGATGAGACTGGTTTTATTTCTTGGTTGGTTTAGGGAATGAAGAGGATGAAGATAAATAAAAAGAANTAAATAAAAAAAAAAAAAAAAAAAAAAAGACCGGTGTATTTTTATGTTGGTATATTTACGAATAACACCTGCGCGTGCGATGGGCCCTTTTTTACGCACCGATTCACAGTCAGCCAATCTCTTTTCCACTCCCAAACCTTATATCATCATCCAAGGATTTATTTTCTCCATAATCATATAAATACATATATATTCCAGCAAAAAAAAAAATAAATAAAAAAATAAATTTACTTGCAAAATTAACAAAAATACACGTCCAGCAAAAAAATTCTATAATTATTATTTCAAAACTCCTAGAAGAAAAAATTAAAAAAAAAAAAATCATATCCTCTCATCTATACAAGCAGCAACAGCAGCTGTTCAAAATCCAGAATAAAATTAAAAATTCAAACAGTCATAAAAATAATTATAATATATTTTTTGTTATATATATCCTTGAAAACGTTTTTTTTTTTTCTTTTTTTTCGGTGAAAGTTTAATTTGTTACTTTATAATATTAAAATTATTTAAAAATAAACATATGAATATTTATAAACATATAATGAGCTTTTGCAAAATAAAATCATGATTGCATGGAATTCAAGTCCGTGGTTTTCAGTGGCCATAAAAAATCCGCAAGCAACGATTGAGGAGAGACCAAGTTGCACACCTGCCAACTGGTCGAACGAGTGTCCGTGTGTATCTCATTTTTTTAATTTAATTTTTTTTTTTTTTCTTTTTTTTTCGTTCAAGAACCCCCCAATATTTTTTTTTATCCCATCGAGATTGTATTACAAACACGCGGCTTTAATCTGTCCACACAAGTTTCATTTTAAAAATTAAAAAAAATTCACATATTTTTTTTATATTGTTCATTTCTGCTCCAAAAAATAATTTTTTTAAAACTTTTTTTTGCTCATTTTTTATTCTCATTTGTTAGGTTTATAATTTTTTTTCTCTACGTAATTTTTTTTTTCACATTTTTATTATTAGAAATGATAATATAGACAATGAGGAACCAGGGTAAAAAAGGGTGTATGTATATGTATATTTATAAATGACGAAATGTAGGTCGACTAGAGTAAAATAAGTACAGAAAGTACAATATTCAACATAAACACCAGCGGTGCATATCGACCGCTGACAAACGTGTTCACCACAATGGCTTTGGTATTATCATTATATATATATATTTTTTTTTTTCGTATAAGATTTTCCATTATTCTTTTACTTTTTTACTTTGTTTTTTTTTTAACAGTAAAGTGAGCTTTTTTTGTATACTTTCTATTTTTTTATAAATATATTTTTATTTTATCTACTTTCTTTTGTGCGTTTATTTATTTTTTTTTTTTAAATATTAATAGTGTATATGTCCCTGGTGAGATTTTACGTTTTGCATCATAAACTTCATGAGTGTTTTAACTATTTTAAATCCCAAAAGTATAGTTAAGTTTTTGAAGAAAATAAAATCAAGGGGTTGTTTATTTTACCTGGAACTTTTCTTTATTTATTTTTTTAAAATACGAAAGAAATTTTGTGTTTAAAGGCGTTACAACGTATGTATATTTTCTCATCTTTGACATTAATAAGACTAGAGGCTCATGTTTATAAACTTGAAAAAAAAAATTGTGTATTTAGTATTTTTTTTTATTTTTATTTTTAATGAAAAAGTGAAGAAATCTCCCTTTTAGCTTTTATACTTGTAAACGACTCTAAAATTAGATACTCAAAAATATAAATGTTCTTGTGAGTATATACTGTCGAGTAAAATGCAAACTTTTAAAACTATATTTCAAAACAACATCCTTTCAGTTTTTTCTACAAATTCTCACATAAAAAAATCATATAGTTTTTTTCTTGGAAAATTAAAACTAGAACAGGCAAAAAAAAAAGATAAATATATTTTTAAAATATATATACAAATGAATGAAGCTTTTGTTGTTAATGAAATTGACAAAAAAAAAAAATATTCTATATATATAGTTAATATAATAAAAAGATGTAACTCCTGTGAGAGCCAAATACTAAATAGTGCTAAAAAAATTAAAATTCATTTTATGTTTGTATTTTAAATTCTCCTACAAAAACGCATAAGTGGATATTTTTAAAATTTGTCAGACAATTAGAGACAGACTTCAACTATTATCAAAAAAAAATTCATCAAGAACTAAAGATTATTTGATGTTGAAAAAAAATTAAAATCTATTTTCATGTTTTTTTTTTTAAATCTATATACAAAATTTAAAAATCGCCACTCTTCCAAGCTTCTGTCGGTCTCTGTTGTGAATAAAACGATCGTTAACCAGCTTTCTTCACCTTCTCCATCATGTTCCACATTGTAATTCGATAGTTTTGATAGACATTTAATCAGCAATATGTTTTAAAGACCTACACCATCCATAATATTATCTTACCGTTCTCCCAGTTTTCGTGGTTTCATGAACATAAATTTCATTACCCAAATGATAATAATAATAATTCCAAAAATATTCCACAAAAACCATATAATAAAACAATAAAACTTTTTATTAAGTTTGCAAAATTTCATTTATAAAAACTATATATTTTATTTTTAAACAAATAAAAAAAAAATGCAATAACTTGATCATATTAAAATAAAACGAAATAACAATTTATATGAGCTTTATTTTCAATGAGCATATAAAAAAAAAAATTATTATTATTATAAATAGATATACTACTATTATAATGAGTATATAAAAAAATTTAAAAAAGCAAAAGCTTTAAGCTTCAAATTAAAATCAAGATATAATATTTACAGTATAATAAAAAATTAAATTTGAAATTTAATTAAATTATTCGATAATCAATAATAAAAAAAATTGGTATTATAAAATTGATTGGATATTATAAATTTATAATGAATTGAGTTTACTTCATTAATCAGTATCTATTCGGTGGTTTTACACAGCGGGACTATATTAAACGTTTTGAAATTACAAAGATAGCAATCCCGTTGTTATCCGGAGATTGAACGAATCATGAATCAACTCAATTCACTTCGTACACAATTATATTTCTCTTGAATTCACACAGTATTTGTAATTGTGTGGTTTTAATTTTAATTGTTTGTATGCGATTGCGAATACAGTCATATTAAATATATCTATCAGTGTATTCGTGACTTGTATATCAATATAAAATAATAACAATTAAGATATAAAATTTACTTGTTTAATCTTCCATTTGGTCATTTTCCATTTGCTGTTTTATCTATCTGCTTTACTCACCAACAAAACAAAAAGATAATAACTTTATTTCTTTGTCTATTTTATAAATTTGTGTGTGTGTGCTTTTTTAACGAGCCAACAGTCGAGCTTGCAGCATTGGATATCGATCCAGGACACTGAAATACATAAAGCTCATATATATATATATATATATATATATGAAACTTTGCAATAAAATTATTTTAAAAATAAAATAAATATATCGTTAAATCGTGAGAACATCAAACACAATTGGTAGCTTTAAAATTTAAACTTTTTTATTATCAAATAAAAGTTTTATAAACTTTTTCATTTTTTTTTTTTTTAAATAAAAAAGCATTTTTTTATAAATTTTCCAAAGTTAAGATAACAAAATATAATCAAAAATAAATTAAGAACATAATTATTTATCATGGAATGTGTTGTTGAAATTAAATTTGTCAAAACTCAAATTCCATCACGAACATGATATTCGCAACTGGCAAGTGATTTCAAGTTGAGAATTTGAGACAGAATAACTTTATATATATGTATGAAAAAAAAAATAAATAAATAAATAAATAAATATTTGTGCGTGTGTATAATATGCGTGTGGATGAATCACGATGACTAAGAGTTAGGAATGACAAGAAGATAAAAAGAGAGAAATAAAGACGAATTGAAGGGATATAAAGATAGGTCGCAGGGGGTCATGGATAAGATTTATATTATTATTATTTATTTATTTTCTTATTGCGGGTATGTTGCCGCTGCTGCTGCTGTTGCTGCTATTGCGTGGCATCCGGTGGTGGAGACATTGCAAGGGTCGATTCTGAGGATGATCCCTAGGGCAGAAATACACCCTCAAGACGTTTTTAGCCCTCATGTTATGTTATTATTATTATTATATATGTGTAGGTGCAGAATATATACATTGTTCCCATCGCGACCATTTCCTTTTTATTTTTTCTTCAACTTTTCATCGATTTTATATGCACGAGATTAGGGGAATGAACTTTTTCATTTATCTTTGTTTTCTTAGGTTTTTTTCCCTTTTTTTTTTTTTTTTTTTCATATGTATGATCATGTATTTAGAAAAATAAATATAATCTTGGGGTAGACATATTTATGTTACATTTTTATTGCATGTATTTCTTTTTTTTTTTCTTCGTTTTCGTTTGGTAATAAAATTTATTTGAAATTGGATTTCGAATAAGGGATACTTAAAATTTCCTCACGTTGGATAATATATATTTTTTTTTAATTTTCATAAGCTTAGAAAAATTGAAATATTTTATTTTAACGATGAAAGAAAAAATTTTAAAATGATTATTTTTTTTGCTGAGTTGCTTGAAGGAGTAAAAAAAAAAAAAATACTCGTTATCAATAGCCAGATTGATTTCGAGTAAAAAACATTGTTAAAATATATATATTTTTTTTTTTTTTGCTGAGTGGATCTTGACAAGGACATTTTTTTTTATTTAAAAATATTTTATATAAAAAAAAATTTTATTATTGATTTTATATACATACTGTAATAAAGTCTGGAGTAAAAAAAAAAAAATAAATATAAATAAATGAATATTAAAATACTGATAAGTATTTTTCCTGTATTTTATTTCGAAAAAAAAAAATAAATTCTATACAGTGATAATAAAACTCTGTTATCAAAAATAAATAAACGAATAAAAAAATTGACAATTTTATTTTGTGGTTTTAAAATTTTATAAACCACATCAAATTTTTTTTATTTTTGATGAACATTAATTGATATAAACTTTGTTTTCACCTGGTTTAATAAACATAACATATTTATTATTTACAATAATTGTGTCAGTCATGTTTGGTCAAAGTTTTGTCTTGTATCATAGTTTAAATCATTTGAATATGCATGTAAATAATTTATCTATATATATATAAAGTTACACAAAACATGTAGCCCTCAATACCATGCACATTTCAAAGTTGCTTGTCTATTTCTTTGCCTCAGGGTTATTGTTTGCACATAGCATACAATTGTACAACGAATTAAATGACGAGAATAATACAAAACAACAAAGACTCAATGAGATATACTTTATCAATGAATACTCGAGTTACTATTTCTCTTTTGATTTAAAAAAAAAATTAATACATACAAGCTGTATACTTGTGATGCAAGTTAAAAGCGTCAACGCCCTTTTTTCTCCTGACATTCAATATTCAATCCAGGAAATTGAATCGTTGGAAAAACAAACAAAAAGAATATTAAAAAAAAAAAAAAATCAATACATTTTTCCAGTTTATTTTCCGTATTGACTCAAGAGGTTTCCTTTTGAAAATGAAGAAAAAAAAAGTAAAAGAAATTTATATATATACCTTTCAAGTTTTTCCGGTTTCATTTACCTTTTTTTATTTCTTTTCTATATAACTTTTTTATTTCATTATATTTTTTATATACAGAAAAAATTTTTAATATACATTATATAATATTTTTTTATACTGTTTTTTCAAGAGTCAATTTTAAAGGTAAAGGGTCGTAGATTGAGTGCTCTAATGTACGCTTATTTCATCAACGATGAATGAGTTGAAATAAAAAAATTAAAAAATAAATAAAGTACAATAAAAACAATGCGTATATATATAGAACAAAGTGGCTCATGTCAAGTGTAAACGAAGAGAGTAACTAGAGAATGAAAAAAAAAGAAAAAAAAAGTCAAGAAAAAAAAATACTTGAAGGGGTAGTTTTTAATATGTTCCCTCGGGGAAAAATTTGAATACTAGAAGAAAAGTCTGTTTTTATAAATGTGGGTGTTAATTTTGTCATATATATCCAAAAGATCTTGCTGCTTATTTTATTTTTCATATATAAATGTCAACTTGATTATTTACGACTTAATAAAATTATAAAAAATTAAATTATCTTGCTTTTTTATATTTCAACAAACTTGAATAACTAATTATATATTTTAAAAAAAAAGTTATTTCTATATAAAAATAATAAACTAATTGATTAAAGTGAATTTTATATTTTTTTTGTATTTTTTCAGATACGCAAAGAGAGAATTATAAGGGGATGAAGATGACACGCTTGAGGGACCAATAGACCCGATTAAAAAGTTAAGAGGAAAATAAAAAAAATAAAATAATAATAAATAAGGGACGTCAAAAGAGTTTTCCAGTCCGAGGGAGCACAACGTGATTGAGGTAGTAAACTGAGGAAAAAATAAACGAGTTAAAAAATAAAATAAATTGAGGAGGAAGAGTGTCCGTTCATACATGGAACATTGGCCAGACTCAGCACCCTCTGTCAACGCCCCCAATGTCACTGACATTTTATCTCAACAATAAATAAATAAATAATAATAATAATTAAATATAATAATAAAAATAATAACATAATTGTTATTATTTGAATAAAATAATAAAATGTCAATGACTGGAAGCTTGATGGGTTATGAAAATAATAATGAAATTAATCAAATAAAGTGTAAAAAATCATTAAAAACATTACCAATTGTAACGACAAATATTGGTGGTAATGGTGGTGGTGTTTGTGGTACAAGTGTTGGAGCATTAAATTCATCACCAATAAATTCATCAACAGCCACAAATATAAATTGTAAAATTAAATATAAAAATGATAATAATAATAGAAAAAACAAAAAACAAAAAGAATCATGTAATCGTGGTCATGCAAATGGTCTATGGTCTGTGTGGTATGGAATACTTGCTGTTTGTCTTCAAGCATATGTAGCAACCAGATGTGCCAAAAGATTTGTCGGTTAGTTTAAATAAAATTATTTATTTTGTCAATTAATTATCATTAGTTAAATTAATTTTTAAATGATTTATTATATTTTTTATAAATAGCATATTTATCATTGCCATGGACAACAGAAGTTCAACCACCAAAATTTGAATTACATGCATGTATTGTGTTAACGGGTACTGGTGTATTACTCTTGCCAATATTATTAGCAGCTGCATTTTTAAAACTTGGAAACTTGGCAAATGATGGTATTAAACTTGGAAGAGATTCTAATAATTGTTCACGTGATTCAACATCAACTATTCTTGCAAATGGTCATGAAAATTCTGGTAATAATTATATATATATTATTAAATTAATTTTAATTTGAGTTTTATTATTAAATTTTTATTGTTTTTTAATTTTTTTAAGGCTTGGCAAGTAATTTATGGAAACATGGAGGTCCAACAGCGGCTTTTGTACATCTGTGTACAGCCATGTGCTTTCTTTTGCCCTCTTTACTCATGGAGGCGAGGCTTATTCGCGCTGGATTTTTGCCAAAAGGTATAAATCCTATTTCAACATCAGTCGTTGACCGATCTTAGCCTTGATGTAAAAAATAGGAAAAAAAAAAAAATCAAACAAAATATACTATATGCCAACTTGATTGACAATGATTTTTTCTATTTCTTTTTAGATGCAATTTGGCAGACGGATCTTGATTTCATTGTTCAACATCGTGATAGACTTGTGTTTGTTGATTTTTTAAATCCTCAAGGGAATTTAAGTACTTTAAAATCTATAAGTCAATCATATGGTTCATCATCACCACCACCGATTGAACAATTTGAAGATAATTATCACAATTCTGATGGACTGAATTTTGATGATTTTGAATCACTATCCCATGAGACAAGTAATACAATTATTTCAACAACTGAAAAATCAATAATTCCAACAGTAATACATAATAAAAATGAACAAATATCAAATATTGATTCTACAACACCGACAAAATTTCCTGATACAATTTCAACATCGAAAATTAAAACTGTCACAAGTACATCAACTTCATCATCATCATCATCATCAAGTATAACCAAACGAATAAATTCAAATAGTAAAAATATTCAAAATAGAAATAGCAGGGGTAAATTAAAAGCTAAAAAATACGGTCAACGAGTTGCAACAACTGCTGAATCACAACGTAATAATAACAATAATAATAATAATAATATGACTGGACACACCTTGGCACTTTCAATGAACAGTCTGTCAGATCTTGATCACCCAGAGCAGCTGAATCTTGAAATTACAGATGGTAATATTATTAAATAAACTTTCTCTTTCATTAAACCCAATAATTTTATTAATATATATTTATTTTTAGATGATTCATATGATTATTCAGGACAAACTGCAATAAGTCTTGAATATTTAAATTATGCAATGGCACTTGGTGTTTATTCAGTTAGATATCCAGCAGTATTTTGGTCATGTAATAAAGTACTTGGTACAATATTTAGCATACAACTTGTTATAAATTCAGTACAAAGTTTAATTGCATATTCAGGAATGTCAATACTTTATAAAATTCAAGTTTTTGGACCACACAAAGTATTACAATTAATGCGTCAAAGAAGAATTTATCCAACGTCAATGGATATAACAACAAACATACAACGAATAATAACAAATTTATTTGGTGATAATAGTCATCTTATATTAAATCCTCATGTTACACTTGCATTATTTGTGCTATCAACAGTACTTGTATTATGCTCAAGTATGGTCACCTATTTATATGCATATGGAAGGTAAATATTAATTCATCAATCCATCAATCAATTAATCAATCAATCAATCAATTAATATTACATGTATATATTTTTTTGTGTTTTGATAGATTTGCATCATTTTTAGAACAAGAAAAAGAAAGAAATATTATAATGGCAAAAGAAAGAAAAATAAATAGATCTGGCTGGACATATTTTACACATTGTGCAGCTCTATGTGTTTTTTTAGCAATATCAATATGTAATGCACCTTTACTTTATGATTATACTGTTGTATATCGTGGTAGTCTTGATGGTGCAATATTATTTTGTATAATAAGTACAGTATTACATTTATTTATTTGGCTTATATTATGGTTTTTTTTAACAATAAAACGTAATTGGATATTTAAAGTACGTGTTATAATATCAACAACAAGTTTACACTCAGCAAGAACAGTTAAACTTGTTACAGATGTTGATTTACTTGCTTGTAAAAAAAGAAATAATAATAATAATAATAAAAATAATAGAAATAACAACAACAACAATAATAATAACAACGATGATGATGGTGATAATATTAATGAAAGTAGGACTGATAATGATGATGATGATGATGATATATCTGATATTGATAATGAGGATTGTACAAGTGCACCATTACTTGTTGTTGGTGATGGAAAAACTTATAGCATTGCTGAGGCTTTACCAAAAAAAGCTATTATGAATGTCATTCATAGAGCTGTTATGGAAAAAAAATCACGACAAAATCAAGGTTGTAATTAAGGATTATTAATATTAAATTTTAATTGATTATTAATTGATAATTTAATTTAATATATTATCATTTTCTATTTGTTGAAATATTACAGATGGTAGTGTAAATCGTACTGAAATTGATTCAAATGTAACTGATGATGAACAAATATACTGGTTACGTCCAAAATTACGACCATCACCAGCTCAATCACCAAGTGGTAATGGATCATCATCAACAATTGATAAAAGTTGGCTGAATAAAAAACTACGTCAAAAAGTTACATTTAACGACCTGCCTAGTACGTCTAATACGCGGTAACTACTCTAATCTGTCCTATTGGTGTCGTTTGAAATCATTTTTTATAAAATATTATTCATCTTGATCATTTAGCATGATAATTATTCATTTATTTTCGGTTATTTTCACGCATGTTATTTAATAAGAAATATTTAAGTTTAATTAAATTTATATAATTAATATTAATTGTCATTGCTGATATATTTATTTATAGCAATAAGGGAAAAAGAAGAGGTACTACCGAGGGTGGTGGACCAGAGGACGATGGTGATTATGCCACATTACGTGAATTACCATTAATGACTGTTATTGATACTGTGGATGATTCTACATCAGAAGAAAATAAGGTATAAAATTTTATTAATATATTATATATTCAATTGAATGAATGAAATGGAAAAAAAAAAAAAAAAAACAATTATCATTATTTTTTAAGTGGAGTAGATGGCTGTTACCCCGTAGGAATCAAGTACCTAAAAGTTTGAATGTAAGAAATTTTATAAAAAAAAAAAAATGAAAGTTTGGTTTGAAGTGTTGATTAGCCTTGTGATAATTTAATTTAACGAATGCAATTGTAGATAAATTAATTGATTGTCGTATTTTTTTTGCCATTTTATTATTTTTATAAATTAATTTAAATATTTTTTTTAAATAATTAGCTATTGGAGTGCGTGAATGATGATCAGGTGACATATTATGCAAGTGGCAATCATGATCTACAACCTTCTGAGGGTGATCCATCTCCATTACTAACACCTGAACCTTTGCCTGATCCTATTGTCAACGAATTAACAGCTTTAAATACATCAAATTTACCTCCACCTATTGTTGATGATGATATAACACCTGGTTCTTTTGGTACTACTGTTATTTCTACTACTTCTACTACTTGTGCTATTAATAGTGCTACTATTATTACTGCTACTGCTGTTGCTCCAGCTACAGTTACTACTACTTCTGCTAATAATGCTACAGCTACTTCCAATTTATTTCTTCCACAACAGGTAACAAATAAAAAACAACAAAAAAAATGCATTCTAGTTTAAATTGTCTACCTGTTTTTTAAAAGGTTATTTGCTAATTAAATTTTTTTCATGATTTAGCCAACAGGTAATACACCACGTTGTCTGAGACGAGGTGATTCGGGTATGCCTCATGATGAATTAACACCCCGATCAGATTCTTCCAATTCTGAAACAATTGTTGGTGTATGTCCAATGACAATTGTATCTGGAATAAATTATTGTGATGCAGGATCATCATCAACTGGTAATAGTAATAGTAATAGTAATACAAGTAGTAATAGTGAAACATCAAGTGGTGTACATTCAAATATAAGTAATGTTAGTCAAATAAGTACAGTATCAAAACATAGACGTGCAACAAGTGTTGATGATATAGCTGTTGTTACAAATATTAATGAAATTGATTATATTAATAATAAAGATAATAATCATTGGCGTAGTTGTTCATTACAACGTGGTAGTCAACCACCAAATAAAAATAATATTGATTTTGTAACAAGTGTTGCACCAAGTGGTTTAATAACATCAAAAACATTAAATAGTCAATATGCTGTACGTATTAAAAATAATGATAATTTAAAAAATCAACAAAGTGGATGTCCAGCTGTTATACTTGAAAATGCAAATGAAGCAACAGTTGTTATAAGAAGAAAATTAACAAGACCAAAACCAATTGAAACAAATAATCCAAATGAATTTGAGCCATTTTCACGTTCAACAAATATGAGAATGACATCATTTACTGAAAATAGTGATTTACGTGGTATTAGTGGTATACATTCATCATCAGCAACATTACCACATTATCCAACACAACCAGTTATTCCAACTTATCCACATTGTTCAACAATGCCATTACCACATGGTGGACACAGTGGTGCAGTTGGTGGTGGTACTAATACAAATGTTAATAGCACAACAAATATAACAACAAATTCTGTATTAAATGGACCAACAAATTCTCTTAGTTGTGGATCAGTATTACAACAACAACAACAACAACAATATCCAACAACTATACAACAACAAAATGGACATACTATTGTTCAACCAATAAATCATACAACATTACCATCACATCATAATGGCATGAGAATTATTCATTCAACAATTAATAATAATTATGTAAAACGTTATCCACAAAATAATAATTCTTCAATTAATACTGTACATTTACAAGCACAACAACAACAACAAAATTGGTCATTATCAACTGGTCATCATACATTTCCACAATTATTACAAAATAAAATATTTTCTGTTCCAACTGGTGGTGGACGACATACTGATCGTGATTCTGCTAATTTTTCAATGGCAAGTAGTGGTGATTCTGATATTTGTATTCAACATCATTGAAATAATATTGTATTTCTATTTTAACACTGCTTTACATCAACGTGTGCAATATAAATATATATATTTTTTTTTCTTTTAAAATATATATATAATAAAGTAATAATCTCAATGACACATAAAATAAAAAACAAAAGTATTTAAATAATAATTATAATAAAGAAAAGAATATTAAAATTAATTTACATTTTTTATTCATGTAAGCTCTGATAATTTTTACATATCAAGAGACAAATATGTCGAGAGCAATATTCAACTGGTGAGTTTTTTTTTTTTTTTAAAAACAGTAATTATTAATAACAGAGATTTGTTGGAGACTTATCCTCCTCTGTGTTAATGTAGCATTTAATAATTATAGTTATTAAAAAATAAAAAATAAAAAATATGTGGAAAATTGAGTGAAAGATAAAATGAGAAAAAAACATATTTGAAAGTGTTAAAGTGTAGAGAAAGGGTGAAATTTAAACTCGACTATTAAATCGTATTACCATGGGCACAGTTGACTGTCATCTTGACATTATAAAATTAATATTCATAATATTATTACTTATTGAAAAAAAAAAAAACAAAAAAACAAACAAAAAAAATTTATATATATTTATTTAGGGAATGTGTATTCAAAAATTTTTGATAATGTTTTTTAGCTGATTTTTTATTATGAAAATAATGATAATAATTTATACTCGATTAGTTTTTATTATTTCAAGTGACCTATTAATATAAAATTAAGGATTTGTGCACATTAAAAATGATAAAATTATCTTTTTTATAAAAATAGATTCAAATAGCACAGACAAAAAGAAATAATATATTTTTCAAGGTAAAATGTTTTTTTTTTTTTTTTTNTTTTTTTTTTTACCAAAGAAAATAAAGTAATTGAAGAAAAAAATAATGGCCAATAATTCAGCAAGACACATATCGTCTTACCTCGTAAAAATTTAAACATGAAAATAATAAATACAAATAATTGACGAATTTAAAAATGATAATAAAAAAAAATTTAACAATAATCAAATCGTAGAAATCATCAGTAATTAATAGAAAAAATTATTTTAAAATTTTTGTAATTTTTAATTAATTTTTCATCAAATTTGAAAATAAAAATAGCAATTTTATTTGTGATAATATTTTTTTACCGTATAAATGAGATAAAATAAAAAATTTTTAAATAAACAATTTTTGTATTTGGTTAGAAAAAATAAAAAAATAATAGTAAACGCACGATAGAAATTGGAATTAGAAAAAAAATAGAAAATATTTAAAAAGAAAAAAACTAAATTTTCAATATTTTTTTTACATTTTATATATCAAAAAATCTAATTATAATTATTGTAATTTTTTTTTTTTAACCTTTTACCTATGTGCTTTTAAAATATTAGAAAAAAATTAAAACTAAAAAATCAAGTGAAATTTAAAAAAAAACAATTTGGATATAAAAAATAATTTTTTCATACTGTCTTTCGCTATTTACACAAAACTAAAAATTATTGTAAATTTATAATACAATAATAAATACGTAAAATAAATAACTGATGTAATAAATATTGTACAAAGACTGATTAGACATATATACAATTTGCTTTGATATTTATTCAATAATAAAAATGTAACAACTGCTGTTCTACTACTGTAAAATAATAACATTATAATAATAAAATAATCAACGATATATTTACATATATTAAAAAACTAATCAGATAATATAATACGAGATAATTTTGCGAAAAAGAAAAAAAAAAAAAAACAATATAGTGATAAAGAAAAACATAAAATTTTAATAACAATAATAAAATATGTAACAATAATGATAACGAAATAATAAATTGGAAGTAAATAAACAATGTAAACTTTGTATATTCATTTATTGCAAAATAAAAGTGTACAAAAATCTTGATGATAATTAATTGATTATTTATTAAAAACTATTATTATTTCATAATTTTTTTAAATAATAATTTTTTTTAATTCAACCTAACATTAGTAATTTGTGATAAAAAATATTTCTCCAAATTTTTTCTACCAATAATTTGTCCAGCTTGTTTCGATTTTTCTTTGACGAAATTTTCTCGTTTTTTCATTCTGCTGTCTTGAGAACAATTAACTGAGGAATTTTTCGTTATGAAATAAAAGTCAATTAAGATTATTTGATATTTTTTTTAGCTATCAATATTATCAATAATTAAAAATTTTTAAATTTTATATTTAAAAATTAAATCTATAATTGATTAGATGTATTTTTTTTAATGGAACTTTTAACATGAATTATTGAATTCAACGTGCAACACAGAAACGTGACTTACAATTCAACATATTTTTCATTGAAATTTATAAATTACAACATGCCATTTATATAAATAAATTGAATTTTCATATGATATTTACAAAATGCTTTTATTTTATTATTAATCGAACGTAAAAAAAAATGGATATATATATAGCAATTTGGAAAATTATTAATTGATTTTTAAATGAGCAGTTTAAATTTAATACTTTTTTTTATTGAAAAAGTTATTTCATGGTGTAATCATTAAACCATTATACTATCAATTTTTTTTTTTTTTTTTCTTTAATATTACCTATTATTATTTCAATGTTTCATTTTTCTTATCTGCAACATTTGAATGAATAATCAAATCGAAATAAAAAACGCCTTATAGCCATCAAATTTTTACAACTAATAAATAACTTTATTCATTTTTTTTTTTTTATTCTATATTAATAAAAAATATTATTTATCAATTTTTAAATTAACTACATTCTCTGAATGTTTATTGTTTAATTGTTATTATTATTTTTTTATTCAATATCTTTTAATTGTTCTCATTATGACTTATCAACGAATAATTATGTATCAAATTTGATGATTGTTTTAATTTAATAATTAAATAATGATAAATAATAATTGGCTATTGATTATAAAGTTGATTGATTGATTGATGTAATAATTTTCTATACACCATCCATGATTGCCCTGACTTTCTTCATTTCTGTAATGATATAAATAAATATTATTTTAAATTATAAAAAATGAAATTTTTATTTGATTATTATTATTTAAAGTAGTCAATAAATTTTACCAGTAAGAATAACAGGAACATCACTTTTTGACAGGTTGACAAATTTTTCAATTTCCTGGTTATTTTTATTTTTTAATACAAGTGATAAGTTTACAAAAACTTTATCACTTGATATGACATTAACTGATGTTAGACGGCTCACTGTTGAATAACAATAAAAATAATTTAATTATTATTTTTGGGATATATATATTAAAACGTTAATTAGATTATAACAATTCGAAAAGATATTAATAATTTGTCATTTGAAATGTGTCTGATTGTAATTAAATATTTATAGGGGCTTTTGAGAAGGATTCAATGTTATTTATAATTTATATATTTACATCGAAGTGAACGAGAACTCAGTGATTCCATAATACGAGTAAAATTTTCAGTATAAAGTTTTCCCAATGCGACACTGTGCTCTCGTGGAAGACCAAGTTGTTGAAGTTCACTACTTAAATCTGTTGCATTAACACCGTATCTTACTGATGATGTTAATATTAATTCTATTGCTGCAATTATTGCTTTTGCATCATCAAAATCTATGACATTGATTCATCAATAAAATTAATACATGTTTAAATTTTTTTTTTTTAAATATAAATTAAATAAACTCACCAAGTTTTGCATCATGTGTTAATTTTTTAACTTTATCTTCCTGAAAAAATAAATATACAAACAATAATAAAAACTCGGTCAAGTTAGAAATAATTGAAAATGAAAGAAAATCTTCAAGAAAAAATAAAAAAAAAAAAATAGATGAAATGAGAAATGGAATATAATATTCCCAGTGGAAATAAAAAAAAATAAAAAAATGATAAAATGAAATATAAAATATTTGATTTTTATGTGTTGTTTTTGTATTGTAATTTTTTATCTATAAAAAAACATTAAAATGTCAACGTCATATTTCACTTTTCATTAGTAATATTTAAAATTGAATTGACAACAAAAAAGAAGAAAATATTTTAATAATAAAAATTTTAAAAATCAACATCAAGATTTATTATGAAAACAAAAATAAAATACTTGCATCTAGCTGCTCTTCATTTATGATTAATTTCACAATCATTTGTCCCAATAATTTCATTTTAATTGAAGTCTAAAAAAAAATAAAGACTTTTAATTTATTAAAATAAATAAAATTTAAAATTATTTTACCATTCGTGAGAGAGAATTTATTTCAGCAAGCAGCCAATCTGGACAATCACCATCACCAAGAAATCTAAATTTCTATATTAAAAAAATATTTAAATTACCATCATCAAACTAATTATAATAGCAACAAAAAAAAAAAAAAANACAAAAAACAAGCCATAGCATAAATGAAATCCCAATGCAATTCGCAAATGACTCGATGCGAAACAAATGTCTACAAAACCATATTAAAATAATAGAAAAAAAAAAGAAAAAAAAACCCACAAAACCAACAAGTCAGGTCAAGAAAAGACTCCAATAAATACTCTGGTCAAGACCAATTTTTGACGCATTATATTTTTGAATTTCCGTTGGCTTGTGTCGCGTGCTGCTAAAAAAAATATAAACAACCATAAAAATTTATAATAAATAAACAAAAAATAAATAATAATGGAATTAATTTTAGTGATATTTTTATTTGCATTACAGGTAAAAAATTTTTTTTGAATAATAAATTGAATGTAAAAGTTTATTTCAAGTTAAACAGAGTGTTATAAAAATAAAAAAACAATTTAAAGTTTATCATGATGTTTATTTGTTAAATTTAATAATTTAAAAATATAATAATTTATCAGGGTGGAAGCAGTATACCAGCAGTACGTTTTTTATTTGATGCTAAAAATACAGGGGGTGATACAAGTCCAGTTTTGACACGTCAATACCTTTGGGATTTGTATAAAGAACATTTATCTGAAACACCACGTATGTCTCAATATGACACATACATACCATCACCATCACCAATATTCAGTCAGCTGAAAAACTTTAGGTGAATATAAATGAAAAAATTAAAAAAAAAAAAAACAAGTATATTTATTTATTTATTTGTTTAAAAATATATGTTAAACAAAAAATTATTTAAAATAAATAAAATATATTGGTTATTTATTTATTTATCTATTTTAGATCATCATCATCATTATCATCATCATCATTGCGTAATGATAATGATGAAAGTTCTTTTACAAAAATGAGCCAATGTGAAAATATTTATAAAACAAAAAAACCAGGATATTTATTGACAATGGGTGAAAATTCAGATGATACAAAATGTCGTAGAACACAAAATGGCTGGACAATTGATGAATCATTATTTGTTGATGAACCAAGTTGGATATTGGTTGAAGAAAATATAAATGATGATAAATATCCAACAAAAACAGAAGATCCATTTTACATAACAAGAGGAAAAAAATCAAATGAAAAAAATAAAAAATTATACAATTCAACAATTGTTAAACGTGAAACATTAATGACTAATGATAATAATGATTATTTAAATAATGAAAATAATAAAAATGATAATTTATATAAATTAAATTCACGTGATAATAAAAATGGATATGTTTTACCAAGAGATAAACATGCTGATATACTAGATATACTTCAAGATGAACCATTTTTTATATCACGTGGTAAAAAAAATAATTTAAAAAATAATTATAATCGTAATCGTCGTGGTGATGTTGAAAATTTATTAAAAAATCAAGATCCATTTTATGTTGCACGTGGAAGAAGAGCGTCAAATCGTATTTGGATGCCAATCATGAATTTAAAAAAATAAGGAAATTTAAATATTTTAATTAAATTGATTAATAAAAAATAAATAATTATTATTATTATTTGTTGATATGCATATTTTAATCTCAATAAAAAATTGTAAATCATGTGACAAAAAAAAAAAATATATTTAATCAAATAAATTGTAAACTTTATTTGTTATAAAATTATTTACGTGATTTTTTTTTCAGTTAAAATATGTAAAATTATTGCTATAAAAAAAATTAAGAAACTTATGGAAAATAAAAAATATTATCATGATAAAAAAAAACAACAAAAAAAAAGAGTAATCATAGCCAGTCAAATGTGTGTAAATAATGATGTGAATGTAATGTAGATTTCTGCTCAATCTAGTTTGATGTTTTTTAAATTTTTGGAACAACGAGACAAGCCAAGGTTCTGGAATATATTTTTTATTATTATTACTATTATTATTATTTATTTAAATAATAATAATTTTCATAAATTTTGATGGGTGTTATCAATTTTTTAATATTTATTTTTTTTCTTATTGTTGGATGTGAAATACTTGACATCTTGATGAATATTTAGACTTAAATAATAATCAACGTTGTAGTTTTTTGATATATTGTTTAATAATATTACTATGAGGTGCTAGTTTATCAAAAGGTAGAGCAACATGAGGTATGACCTTATAATATTACGCACATGTGCCTCAATTTTAAGAGGAAATAATTGAAAAGAAAAAAAAACCTGTTGGCATTTCAATTCATCTTTGATGACAAAAAAAAAAACATCTACAACAATTTATAAATTTTTTATGATTTATTTAGTTGAAAAATTTAATAATTATACTAATTTATTTTTTATTTTACTTGATAATATTTAAATAATTAAATTATTAAATTGAAATATATATATTTTATTTCGAATTAAATTATTAAATCGAAATGAATATTTTATTTCGATTTTATTTCGATGTGTATTTTATATAGAAAAAAAAAAAATTATGTATAATTATAAACGTTAAATATCATAGATTAATATTGTTTTAAATAAAAAAAAAAATATTATATTGGGATGTAGTGAAAAGTTAGATGCGCGTAGGCGAAATAATATCTTTGTTGGAAAATGATGGGGCGCGGGATTTTTTACACCAATCAAAGACCAGGATGTTTGATCAGGTGCTGAGTATAAATATGAGAGCAAATGCTAGCGATCAACATACTACAAGTGCTCAGCTCATAGAATTATAACAAAAAAGCTCAGTGATGTTATAAAGATTTTTTTAATTTAAAAATAAAAACTTCAATAAATTGTGTTGCAATTTAAAAAATTCATTTCAATTAACGTGATTGTTTTTTTTTTTTTTTTCAATTTAATTTATTTATTTATTTATTTCAATAATAAAAAGTAAAAACAGGTGAGTTGATTGATGAATTAATGTAATTTTTAATAATGTTTTATTTTTTTTTTCCAATAAATTTTGAATTTAAAGTTTTTAATTATTAATTTTTGTGTATACTGTTTTGTTTTGCTGTATTTTTTTTTTTTAAAAACAATGTAGAGTGCATAAATATTTTATGAAAAATGACACGATAAAAGCACAAAAAGCTTCTTTAATATTATTACCAGTATGTGACGTTAAATAAAAAAAAAATAGAAAAAAAAAATTTCCCGTAATTTTATCAACTTTAATATGATTATTTTTTGTTTTCTAGTTTTTTTTTTTTTTTTTTCTAAATAAAATGGAATATTAAACTGTTTTAAAAATATAATATTTGTAATTTGTATTTATTTTCAATTTAAATAATTTAAATAAATATAAAATGAATTAATTTTTCATTAATAAAACAATATTATTTATTGAATTTAGAGAAATTTAAAAAAAGAAATGTGGCAATTGATGGGAATAACAATAATTTTGGTGACATCAAAATCACTAAGTATTGAATGTGGAATAACAAAAAACACAGCATTAATAAAAAATGATTTGAGTAATGAAAATTATTTACCAAAACAATTAAAAAAAAGATCAATTGTTAAATTGGAATTTCATGATGATGGAATGGATTATGAAATACCAAAATTACCATCATCACAGAGGCCTATCTACTCAGCATTATCAATTTTGCCTGAAACACAAACTGACAAGGCATGTGTATTTCAAAATAATAAATATAATTTAATTCATCAAGCTTTATTATCAAGCATGAAGACCATAAAACCAAACAAAATTGATCACTAATCTTTATGCTTTTTATTCAAAATGCAATCAATATAATAAAAAATATTATTAGTTAAATTTAATAGCATATCATAATGATGATAATTTGATTTTACAGGAACGTAATAATCAATTATTAACAAACTGGGGTGGTAAACGTGATTCAAATACTTACAAAACAGATCCAAGAATTCGAAGACCAGCAAGAGTACCATTCAACAGTTGGGGTGGTAAACGTGACAGTGAAAAATATTTTCCAAAAAATGAAGAAAATAATTATCGAACAGTTTTTAATCCAAATTGCAGACCATTAATGAAATCTTGGCACTCTAAATTTATAGATGAGGGTAATTAATTTATATTAATTTTTAAATATATTAATTTATATAATTTTTTTTGTTTCTTTTGTCATTAATTAGATAATAATCTTGTTGATAAACGAATTGTACTAAATCGAATGTCAGGAAATAACAATCAGCCACCACCATTTAATCCTTGGGGAGGAAGAAAACGTCGTGATATTAATTATGGAAAATATAATAATAAAGTTAAGTCAATAAATAAATAATTCATTGATAATAATAACAATAATATTAATCAACAATTATTATTTAAATTAAATTGAAAAAAAAAAAAAAAAAATATAATAGAAATGTTTGTTTACTGTTATGAAAAAAATAGACAAAAATTAATTATATTTTTAGTAATTATTTAATAAACATTGTATTATTATTATTATTATTATAAATAATTAAATAATATATAAAATATGTCTTGTTAAATTGGTAAACTTACATAAATAAGATGACTTGGTTGAATGAAAATAAATAATGATTTGGATCTTGATTGATGAAATTTTTATTTTTTATTATCCTTTATTTATTTTTAATATTATTATTGTTATCTGTAATAAATAAATAAATAAATATTGTTGATAAGATGAATAAGTACATGTAAATTTGTTATTTTACCTTTTGTTTATATTTTTTATTACAGATAAATTTATTTCATTGTTATATTTGATATTATTGTTTATTGTTTATTTGACAGCAGACAGACTTTTTTATTATTATTTTTGTTTTTTTATATTGTAAATAATGACAATAATTTTACAAAATAAATGTAACCTAACCTTGATGTTGCTGAATTGTGCTGCCTCTTATGACAAATTATTAAACTTAAATTGATAAATAAATTAGCAATAATATTATTATTTATTATTACCGGATAATAAATAAGTGATAAAATATTATTATTTATCATATTACTTTTATTGAATAAAAAATATTATAATTTATTTTATATTTTTATCAATTTATTAAGAAATATATTTTTTTTTTCATCAATTTTTTTTTTTTTGTAAATTATAAATTGAGTCAAAAAAAAAAAGTTCAAGGTTTTCTGGACCTAGATCATCATCATCATCATCATCATCAACATCATCATCAACAATGTAAGAATATTAAATTTTTTATTTTTGATATTTATTAATCTACGCAGTTGATTATTAACTATTATTATTATTTTTTAGTTATCAAGTTAAACAACACTTGCTGCTTGTTGGAATTATAAAAAATTACCAGAATTTTTATTTTTGCACGTTATCATTGATTTGATAAAATAGAAAAAGTTTATTCTATTTTTATGGCATGTCAAGTATTATTTATTATCACAAATATCAGTAATAAAAATAATCACACAATGAAGACTAAAGCAGCTTAAAAATTATTATTAAAATTATCTAAAAATAATAATTAACTTACAAGTTAAACTAATCATAATTATCATTTAATAATTGATATATTATATTTCTTTGGGCTGATAGAAATAATAAATAAAATGGCAAACATTGACGACTTGAGTCATGAATTGGAAAAAATTGGAATATCAAGTTGTTCTGAGACAGCAGACTCTTGGAGAAAATGCAGTGATTTAATAAATAAAACACATGTACCTCAACAATTAACAGGACATGATCGTCCATGTGAAGAAAAAGATTTTCAAAATTACCATACTACATTGGTTAATAATTTACAACAAATACAAAATATTATTCAACGAGAATCACAAATGCCCATTAAAAAAATTGGGTTAGACTTGATATTAGTAATTGGTGAACATAGTGAAAAAAATCCCTGGACAACTGATGAATCATTAAAAATATCCCAACTGCTTTTGTCTGATATTTATAAATTATTTGGAGCTGATAATGTATCACAAATACTTTGTTATGATGACAATATGACGACAGTACTGACAATGCTTAGACAAAAATTATTGAAAGACAATTGGAAAACTTATCCAGCTGCTGTGACATGTTACAAATGGATATTAAATCAAACAGAGGTTTGTTATAATAATAAAAATGAATATATACAATTAATACATAATTAAATAATGATATTTTTTAGATTCCTCAATTGTCAAAATATTTATCAGACATATTACCAACAGCATTGATTATTTTTGATGATTACATACCAGAAAATAGACTGATTGGTCTTGAATGTATCTACCGAATAATTCAACACTCAACAATGGTAAATAAATATTAATAAAAATTATTATTAAATACTCAAACTAAATATCAATTATAAATTATTATTTAGCAAAAAGAATTTATTGAAAATGGCTATGCAGATGTTATTTATGATGCAGTTGAAAGACTGGCACATCATCGTGATTCACGATATACAATTCCTTTGTATGCTTGTATAACACAAATTCTTGCTAATATTGATCAACGTGAATATTCAACAAATCATTTTGAGGTAATTAAGCATAAATTAATGATAAATTGATGATAAATTTAATAATTTTTCTATGATAATGATAGTGGACAAGACGAGATGATGTTATATCAACATTGTTAGACAATATGGAACTTGAACAAGATCTTGAATTACGTCATGCATATATGCTTTGTTTGCCTCAATTGTTGACTAATTTAGGATGTGCAAAATGGTGTGAAAGATTGACAAGAGTATTATCAGAATATTGCAGTCATCATACTGATTTAAGAACTTTAAAAGCAACACTATTGGTATTTAAAAACAAAATATTAAACATTTAACAAGCTGTTTATTTAATTTATGTAATTTTTATTTCTTTTTTTTTTCTAGGCTGCTGAAACTGTACTCTCAACATTTCAATTAAGAATACCAGCTCATTGTACAACACTTTACAATGCATTTCTTAAGCTACATTTTGATTTAACAGAGACACCTATTTTTGATAATGATATTATTAATAGTTTAGAAAGATGCATACAAACATTGTACAAATTAACACCAAATATTGGCTCAGTTATTATTCGTGATGATCGTATGAAAAATATTATTAATAATAGTGTACAATTTTCTTGTACTGGTGATACCAAGTATTGTAATTGATATAATAATATTTTATTAAATATTTTTCAAGTAATCATTATAGTGTAGAATGGTATCACGTGATATTATTAATAATACTGATTTAATTTTAAATGTATTTTTTCATATAAATAATTGTGAATGATATTTGCTAGTCTTTTATGCGATGAATAAATTAATGCTATAATAATATCGCTTCACTTATAATATTTTTATTTAATTTATAAATAACGTTAGTAGAAAAAACGATAATTAAAAGTAATTAATTTTTGTATGATCTATAATGAAATGATAATAAAAAAAAAAAATTTATATCAAAGGTCAAAAAAGAAAAAGGAATTAGTTGTTGAGTGATAATGCAATATTATTTTGATAACATTAATACAGTATATAAATATTGAAGAGTTTATTTTATTTATTTCTTTCAGTATTGAGTTAGCAGAATGTCTCCAATACTTTTGGTGATAACAGCAGTATTTATATTGTATTTGGGATATTTTTTTGTCACTGGAAAACCAAATAATACACCACCAGGTAAAAATGTTAATTGTTTAAATTAATTTTATATATGTTTTAATGGTTGGTTTTTTATGCTGCAGGAATTATTAGGCTACCATTTTGGGGATCATATTGGATTCTTTTATGGGGAAATTATAGATATCCTTATAAAACAATAGCTTATTATGTTGAGAAATATAAATCGAAAATAATTAGCTGTTATCTTGGAAATTCTTTTGTTGTTATTGTCAATGATTATGATGGAGTTAAGGAAGTTCTTTCGAGAAAAGAATTTGATGGTAGATATGTTAGTGATATTATGAAAATTCGTGCATTTGGAAATAAAATGGGTAATTAATTTTTCATTTGTAATTAACAATTTTAAAACATAGATCATTTTTTTTTTTTTATACTTTGATCTTGATTTTAAGTGCAAAGATAAGCAGATAAATTATTATATAATTTAAGTTTCATTTCGATTTAATATGATGTTGATTTATTTATTTTTTTTTATATTAAAAACAAAAGTCAATATCGAAATGAAGAAAAGAAATTTCGATTGTTTGGAATGATAGAAAAATAAAACTGTAGAAATATTTTACATGTAGTTTTTTAAATATTATATAATTTATTTAAATTTTAAATATATCAGGAATATTCTTTAATGATGCTGTTGAGTGGCATGAACAACGACGTTTTGCATTACGAAATATGAGAGATTTTGGTTTTGGTCGTCGTCATCAAGAAGTGGAAAATAATTTCGTTGAAGAATTAACAGTGATACTTGATACAATTGACAATGGACCAATTAATAATTCAGAAAAAGTTTGTACAATAATACAAAAAAAAAAATAAATAAATAATTATTTAAAAAAAAGAATTTAAACAATTAATTGTTGAAATATTTACAGTCTGTGGTTAATGGTGATTTAGTATATTTTCCAAATATATTGTATCCAACATGTGTCAACATGTTGTGGTCAATTATGTCAGGAGAAAGATTTGATAGATCAGAGCATGATATTCTTCGTGAATTTTGTATCGATGCATCTATATTTCAAAAAAGTGGTGATACAACTGGTGGTGCTACCAGTATGACTGCTTGGCTACGACACTTTGGAGATATTTTTAGCTGGAAAAGTTTTTACAATGCTCACAATGGAATGATTAATTTTTTTCGAGTGATTATTTTTCTATATTACAATATTTTTATCTACTTGAATAAAAATACACATGACTTTTGATGAATTTTATTTAATTTAGATGTATCTCGAGAAGCATGGAGAAAGCCTTACCGATGATGAAAAAGAATCACGTGGATTTATGTCAACGTATTTGTGTAAAATGAAAAATTTAAAAAGCATCAATGAAGCTGGATTTTCTGTGGATCAAATGCTTTTGGTTATTGAAGACTTTATGTTTCCTGCAGCGAGTGCAGTTCCAACTGTTATTACCAATTGCATCAAATACATGATGCATTATCCAGAAGTCATGAAAAAAGTACAAGCTGAAATTGATCATGTTGTTGGTCGAGGACGTGTTCCAAAATGGGACGATAGAAAAGAGTAACAATCTAAATTATCAATTTAATTTTAATGTGTCTAAAAAAATATATTAAAAAATTAAATATTTTATTTTTAGTTTGATTTATACTGAAGCAACACTTCGTGAAGTCATGCGAATTGCAACTATCACACCATTGAGTGTTGCACACAGAGCTATTCAAAATACAAAATTATTTGGCTATGACATACCAGTGGACACAATAATAATGACAAATCTCACTGCCATGCACAATGACCCAGATACCTGGGGTGATCCAGAAAATTTTCGACCTGAAAGATTTTTAAATGATCAAGGTCAGCTGGGAAAAGACTACAGTATGCCTTTTGGAAATGGTAAATAATGTCCATTTAATTTAATTAGTATTAACAAATTTTAAAAATGTTTTTTTAATTTCAAGGAAAACGTCTTTGTGCTGGTGAGACTTTTGCACGATTCATGGTGTTTGGTATGTTTGCCACTCTTGTTCAACATTATGATTTTTCTTTTGTCGATGGAGAACCCATGAGTCTGGATGACAAAATACCTGGACTAACTACACAGCCACGAAGAGCATGGATTAAGCTAAATCCTCGTCAATAAATATATCCTTTTGTTTAATTTTTTTTTTTTTTTTTTTCTTCCATTACAAACGAGCATAATATTTGTTTCGAAAATTAAATATACATAAACAGTATAGGTATATTTTTTTAAAATCATTATCATTGTAACATTGAGTGATATTTTAATTTATCCCATTTATTTATTTATTTTTTAAATTAGCTGTATATTGTGGCAAAAAAAAAAAATAAAAATCCAAATGCAAAAATCATGATAAAGCAATCACTCAAATTATCTCGATTTAATCAATTTTTTTTTTGCTTTAAAAAAAATTATATCTTCTGGATTTTTAATACACTCAACTGTCAACAAATTTTCAAGTAATGTAAATTCTAGTTGTATCATCAAATCATTATTTTAAATGCAAAAAAAAATTAGAAATAGAAAATCTTTATCTCGTGATTGATGATGATGATCCAAAGAAAGAACAATAAACTGTTGTAAATTCAAACAATGCTTAAAATATCAACAAATCAAAGTTCAAATAATGATTAGAGGTGTAATTGGAAGGGGATGATATCAGAAAACACAACGTCAGTTATAAAATATCTTACATTGTCTTAAACTTTGCAAGAAAAAACACATCTTTAAAATGTCAATTATATTTATTTTTATAATAACAATATTAATATTATATATGTGTTATTCTTTTGTCACTGGCAAGCCAAATAACACTCCACCAGGTAAATAATATATTTATTTTAAATAAATTTAAATATCTTATTATTATAATAAATTAAAATAATTTACTTAAGGACTTTTGAGACTTCCATTATGGGGATCATATTGGTTTCTTCTTTGGGGTAATTACAAATTTCCTCACGAAACAATAGCCTATTATGTAAAAAAATATAAATCAAAAATAATAAGCTGTTATTTGGGTAATGCTTTTGTTGTAATTGTTAATGATTATGCTGGAGTTAAAGAAGTTCTTAATAGAAAAGAATTTGATGGAAGAGCAATTAGTGATGTTATGAAAATACGTGCATTTGGAAAAACATTGGGTATGTTAAATTTAATATATTATGATTTATAAATTATTTACTATTTTAATTTTTTGCAAAAATGATTAAGGATTGATTGAAAAACAAGATAAACTGGTCAGTCAATATTTGTATATTAGATAAAATCAATCAGATGTATTTTTTTATTTTTTTATGATTATTTTGTTTAATTGAATATGATAATAATTGATAAAGAGATATATGGCCTACATATGCAGAAAAAAAAACATTGTATTGTTTAAATAATGCGATTTATAATTTGCATTATAAAATTAGCAAAAAAAAATAATAATAAATTTATTAATTAAGATGACATTCAGTGGAAAGAATATAACAGAAAAGAAAACACGAATATTTGTGGATTTCGAAATTTCTTGGATTTTGCTGTGTCGTAATTCTCGTTGATAGAAAAAAAAAAACTGTAGAAATATTTTACATGTAGTTTTTTAAATATTATATAATTTATTTAAATTTTAAATATATCAGGAATATTTTTTAATGATGCTGTTGAGTGGCATGAACAACGACGTTTTGCATTACGAAATATGAGAGATTTTGGTTTTGGTCGTCGTCATCAAGAAGTGGAAAATAATTTCGTTGAAGAATTAACAGTGATGCTTGATACAATTGACAATGGACCAATTAATAATTCAGAAAAAGTTTGTACAATAATACAAAAAAATAAATAAATAAATAATTATTTAAAAAAAAGAATTTAAACAATTAATTGTTGAAATATTTACAGTCTGTGGTTAATGGTGATTTAGTATATTTTCCAAATATATTATATCCAACATGTGTCAATATGATATGGTCAATTATGTCAGGAGAAAAATTTGATCGATCAGAGCATGATATTCTTCGTGAATTTTGTATCAATGCATCTACGTTTCAAGCTGGAGGTGATACAACTGGTGGTGCTAGTTCAATGACCAGTTGGCTACGTCATTTTGGCAATATTTTTTATTGCAAAGATTTGCTTGGTGGATATGCTGGAATGATTAATTTTCTCAAGGTATTATAGTTGATCTTCTTTCCATATCTACATTTTTTAACATTTTTTTAATAATGAACAAGTGTTAATTATTTTTTCTAGCAATACATTAAACAAAATAAAGAAACAATGATTGCTGAAGACTCTCCACGTGGTTTCATTTCTACGTATCTTCATAAGTTAAATAAATTACAAAATAATGATGAATTTGGATACTCAATGAAACAATTACTCATGGTTGCAACTGATTTTTCATTTCCAGCTGGTTCAGCTGTACCATTTGCCATAACTCAATGTATCAAACAAGTTATGCATTATCCAGAAGTCATGAAAAAAGTACAAGCTGAAATTGATCATGTTGTTGGTCGTGGACGTGTTCCAAAATGGGACGATAGAAAAGAGTAACAATCTAAATTATTAATTCAATTTTAATGTGTCTAAAATCATGTATTAAAAAATTAAATATTTTATTTTTAGTTTGCCTTATACTGAGGCAACAATTCGTGAAGTCATGAGAATTGAAACTCCCACACCACTAAGCGTTCCTCATAGAGCCATTAAAAATACAAAATTATTTGGCTATGATATACCAGTGGACACAATAATATTAACAAATCTTGCTGCCATGCACAATGATCCAGATACCTGGGGTGATCCAGAAAATTTTCGACCTGAAAGATTTTTAAATGATCAAGGTCAGCTGGGAAAAGACTACAGTATGCCTTTTGGAAATGGTAAATAATGTCCATTTAATTTAATTAGTATTAACAAATTTTAAAAATGTTTTTTTAATTTCAAGGAAAACGTCTTTGTGCTGGTGAGACTTTTGCACGATTCATGGTGTTTGGTATGTTTGCCACTCTTGTTCAACATTATGATTTTTCTTTTGTCGATGGAGAACCCATGAGTCTGGATGACAAAATACCTGGGATAATTGTACAGACACCAAGAGCATGGATTAAGCTAAATCCTCGTCATTAAATACAGCGAATAATTTATCCTTATTGTATATTTATAATTTTCTTTCATCACCACCTTGGAAAACACATTGCTAATGATCAAATTAACGATGTAATCTTTTGTTTTTCTGACTATTAATTTCACATTTCATTAGAATAAAAAATAAATAAAAATTTACTATTATTTATTTGTTTTTTTTTCTTCATTTATATTCCCTTAAGTCTTCTTACATTAATAATTTTCAAAAAATATTTATTATTTACAATAAAGTAATGTTTTATTTATCAGTTGATTAAATTAGTATTTAAAAAATTCTAACAATATAAAAAAAAAATTAAGAAAAAAGTAACTTTTAGAAATTAAGAATTCAAGTCTTTTATATAAAAAAAAAAATATATATTTATCAATTTATTATTGGAGCAATAGAGCCTTGAACATGATCATATATTTAAAAAAAAATATGCAAATTTATTTGATGAAAAAATTGTAAAATCTCATAATAAAAATTAAATGCAATTTTTTTTTTGTCTCTGTAATGTCTGTAGAATAAACTTGTATTAACAAAAAAATAGTAAAATAATAATTGTTTCTTTTTAAAAATTATTTTATGTGTGCAATATTGTGTGTTTAATAATAAAAAAAAAAAACATTAAATTTTGTATTTTTTCAAGTCTAGATTATATCTATCTATGTTTATTCTCGATGTATCAAAACATAAAGACCAAGTGCTGCTAACACTGCATATTTTAATTTTGGATATTCATTCATGTAAATAGTGACCATGCCAACATAGGGTAGAAAACCACGAGCACGTCCTACAACATCTTTGTGAGTTAACCAAAGTTGACCTGGTGCATATAGACCTCTATCATCAACTGAATTATTATCACCTTTTGTTAAAAATTTAACAGTGCTGTTTTTTGTACTATCTCTGTTGAAATTTTAACATTTATTAAAACAATTAATCTAGCAGCTTTTATACAAAAAAATAAAAACAAAATAAACTACTTACTTTTCATGTAATTTTAGTACTCTATGAACAATTGGAATGTCACGTCCTTCAACTTTAAAAACAACAATTTCACCAACTCTTATTGGTTCGTCTTGATAATTTGTTAAAAATAGTAAATCACCACGATGGAATGCTGGTTCCATACTACCACTGTAATCATCAATAAAAAGTATAATTTATTTTTGTTGTTTAATTAAAAACATAAATACAATTTAAATCAGGCTAAACAATAAATAAAAAAAATAAAAACAAGCAAGGTTAACCTGACACGTACCTAAGTACAACGACAATTGGACTTTCGCTTCCAGTTGCAACCATCAAACCTTTCCATATCATAAGGGCTGATGATACAATCATACCAAAACTCAGCATTTGGTATAAAAACTAAAACAATTTATGAAATTTATATTTTAAAACTTTAAATAATTAAAAAACATATGTCAATGTGGTTTAGGCAAAATAAAAATAATCATGATAAATATTGTTTGATATTTTATTTACCTGACGTTTATTCATCCTTTTGACATCATCAAATAGACCTTGATTCATCTTGATTATTTATTATTTAATTGGTCAACTAATATTATTGATAATTTATTTATAAAACAAATAGTTTGAAATAATTTCATGCAGAATAATATTTTGAGAATATACACCGGTGTGCACGTCAATCGTCATTGGCATCAAAGCGACCAGTTAAAATCATACACACGCACAAAAACATACCACGTATACAGAAAATAAATAAACATGGATGCTAACTAGGGATATAAATTTACAAAAAAATATATCTCCAGAAAGTCAAAATTATTTATTAATATATTTTAATGATGTCCACAAATTTCTATAAAATTATTTAAATTATTTAATATTGTATTATTAATTTTAAAAATTAATAAAAGCAAAAAAAATTATTGAAACTTTTAAAAAAAAAAATCTGGAAGAAGAAGAAAATCCCTAGATAATTTTTTTTATTTTTTTATTATAACCCCCTAGATAATTCTGATTATTATTGATTAATTTTTTTTTTTTTTAACTGTAACACAAAATTAATTGAGGAAATTGAAATGAGGAAAACTTTTTTTTGACGTGGAATAATTACTTGAACTTTTTCCGAAAAAGTATAACGTGGAAAAAAATCAAGAGAAATATTCTTGACTCGGAGAAATTTTTCCGAACATTTCTTCACTCGAGTCTTTTGGAGAAACGGCCGAAAAAATTTTCCATCGTCAGAGATCTCGGAGAAAATTCGGAGTTACTGAGGAAATGATCGAAAATAGGGATGCACGCGAGACGAGACGAGACGAGATTTGATCGAGTCTCGTCTCGGTCTCGAAAAATAACCAAAACAACAGTCTCGTCTCGGTCTCGTCTCGGCTGAAAAAATCAGAGTCTCGTCTCGGTCTCGTCTCGAGTAAAAAAATCAGAGTCTCGTCTAGTCTCGGCTGTAAAAAAATAAAGTGAACAAAAGTAAATTTTGTTTTTTTATTATCAATACAACATTTTTAAATATATACATTCTTGTAATATATGCATATAAAATATTTTTTTTTCTTTTATATTTTTTTATAACGTATGAGTACTTTATTAGTTTTTTTTTCAATTATTAATTAACAATAAATATTGCATTATTTTAACTCAAAAAGTACGTATCGATTGTACTGAACAACAAACAAAAAAATATATAAAATGAATATAAATTAAATAAATAAATTAAGTTAAAATTGAAAAAAAAAATGCTTAGTTATACTTTGATTTAACATATATAATTAAGATGTTCTTTATTTATTTCGTACGTTTAAATTAAAATATAATTTACCATTATTTTTTTAAGTTGAGCTGGATTTCAATTCAATTTTTATTCATTTTATATATTTTTTCGTTTGTTTATAGTTATTATATAGATGCGATGTGTATAAAAACTTAATACCAAAAAAGGCACCAAAAAAAAAAAAAAAAAAATTAAGAAAACCAAATTTGATATTATTGACGACACGGCGAGACTCTCGCGAGAGTCTCGCGAGAAGTCTCGGGCTAATGCTAGTATCGTCTCGGTCTCGTCTCGAGTTCGCGAGACGAGACGAGAAAGTGCCGAGACTGGTCTCGTCTCGCGTGCATCCCTAATCGAAAAAATTGCGGAGTAATATTTTCACCGGCGGTATTTGGAAAAAAAAAAAAAATCTTGACAAATCAGGACATTTTATATTAGAAGGACATTATCAGGACTGATCAGGACGATTGTAGAATGTTCGTACGAACGATTTTACATCCTTTTCAGTTGGAAAATTTGTATTAACAATACCATTATTATCTTTGAATGAAGACAAGATATCTGATATTATATTGAACTATATGAGCATCAAAACAACATCATTTACAAAATTTAATTATAAAAGTATCACAGGCCATTTTTAATTTATTTAATATCTTTCATTTATATAAATTTATTATCAGTTCTATGAGTTGAAATCATTCCCAGACTAATTAATAACAATATTTCAATAAATTAATTTAATAAACAACAATCAGTTTTTTATTTTGGATCAGCTATTTATCTCAATGCAATGATAACATCAGCTCGTAAACCACCACGTGATGCATATGAATATATTCATTGTTATTAATTAGTCTGGGAATGATTTCAACTCATAGAACTGATAATAAATTTATATAAACCCAGGAAAAAATCGCGTAGATCTACGTATATCAAATTAGATCTACGTAGATCAAATTAGATCTAACTGCTTTAGATATAATTAGATCCGCAAAGTGGCGCGATCTACTCGTATATAATTAGATCTAATTAGATATACTGAGATCTAAGTAGATCTACTGAGATTCCAAAAATTTTTCTGATTTAAAAAAAAAAAATTTCAAATTGTTTAAACAATTTTATTCTTTTATTTATATAATTAATGATCTATTGGACCGAAAGATTTAGACCACAAATTATTGCCATCACCTGGACTTGAACACGGTATCATCTTCTTGATGAAAGTCCAGAGCCTTGCCTACTCAACAATAGCAGCAATAATGAAAGACAACGAAATTTTATTTTATTTGAATATTTATCATGTTAATCCGAGAACCAACCGACACTCGGCTGATGATCGGCAAATTATATATGCATAAAATAATATTTATCAATATAAACAATTGAACATAAATTTCATTTGTATTAGTTTTATAGACCCCGGAATGTATTTTTATAATTAAAAAAAAAAATTTTTTTTTTCTTGAAATTTTCGTTACATGAAAAAAAATCCAAAAGAATAACAGCAGCTTTCTATGAAATTCCGACATGTCATGCATATATAAGTATATATCGAGATATAATTAGAACTTGCCGCCTTTTCGATATGATTACATCTGATTATATCTACTTAGATCTGATGAGATCTCGTTAGATCTAATTATGTATGCTTATATATAATTAGATCTTGCTGCATTTTCGATACTATTAGATCTGATTATATCTACTTAGATCTAATGAGATCTAGTTAGATCTAGTTAGATCTAGTTAGATCTCAATAGATCTAATTATATTAAGCATATATCATGCCGCATTTTCGATATGATTAGATCTGATTATATCTACTTAGATCTAATGAGATCTAGTTAGATATAATTAGATCTCAATAAATCTAATTATATATAAGCATATATAAGTAGATCTTGCTACTTTCGGATCTAATTATATCTAATTAGATCTTATCAGATCTAGTTAGATCTAATTTGATCTAAGTACATCTAATTTGATATACGTAGATCTACGCGATTTTTTTCTGGGTAAATGAAAGATATTAAATAAATTAAAAATGGCCTGTGGTACTTTTAAAATTAAATTTTGTAAATGTTTAAAAATATTTTCTAGAAAAGGAAAATAGTCACTGAGCTTCCTTGTAAGAAAGTGCTAATATTTCTGTAGAAATAAGATGTTAATATTAAATAAAAAAAAAAAGTAATGATATAACATAAATAATTCTTCCATGCATGAGTATTTTTTTTTTTTCAAACAATTGTTTTGATGCTTAGGGTATTCATGGAACAACAAAAAACAATAAATCAAATTGAAAAGTTATTAAAAATTTATCACAGTATAGTTTAAATTTAAATAAAAAAAAATAATTAAAAAAAAAAATGTGATACTAAAAAAAGGCATTGAATTATGTATTCGTAATACAATTAATAATTTTCGACATGACAATATGAGAATTGTTTTTTTTTATTAAATTATCATTACAATATTAATATTAAATTAGTAATTATCTTAATTGAAGTTTAAGCTTTTTAAATATTATGATAATTAACATTTCAATCCAACTTTATATTATAATCATAACGTTGAATTTATTGATTAGTGATAAACTTATTTTTTTTTATTAATCAGTTTATCAAGATAAAACTTATTTAATCCTTTTAAATTTTTAAGTGCATCGATACCTTTATCTGTTATATATGTATCAATTATAAATAAATATCTTAATTTTCTAGCATTATTACTAAGATTGATCAAAAATTCATCTGTAACACCACTATCAATATCAATATTCAACATCTCGAGGTTTTTCAAATATCCGATTTGATACATATCAATTTTTTTAGGAATCATTTGATGCTTTTTCCAAGAAAAAATGAATGATAAATTAACCAAATTTCCCATTAGACCTATTGACCCGATTAATAGTTGAATTGGTTCAAAACCATGTATACGTAATGTTTTTAAATTGTCAAATCCAAGAAAAGCCTGAAAAATAATCAATTTATTTATTAAAAATTAAATGAAATTTTTTTATTGTGTAAATAATAATTAATAGGTTGAAATTACCGTAGCCAGTTGAAGTGACATGCAAAAAACATTTTTTTTTGAACTACGCTGAAGATGAAAATATTCCAAGGTTCCACCAACTTGATTAAATGACTTGGCCAAAGTATTTGGTACATTTGAATCCTCACACTGCCAATTAATACTCAGCGACTTAAGATGAGAAATATTAGAAAAAACATTTTCAAAATCTTGGCTTTTAATTTCTTTGAAAGCCAAAAGAAGGATCTCAACATTTGGACAATTATTATTTATCAATGGCATTATTTCAGAAAAAGGATAAGCTTGTACATCTAGCTTTGTTAAATTATATCCACAGAGATTAATCATGTATTTTAGGTCAATAACTTTTTCATGTAATTCATCCATGTCTGAATCTTCATCTTCATCTTCATCTTCATCTTTATCTTTATCTTTATCTTTATCTTCATCTTCATCTATTAACTTATACATTTTACAGAGTGAATCAACGTACATGATATCACAATTTTTACCATATATATGTTTATCTTCATCTCTTAAGATATACGTTTTACAGAGTGAATCAACGAAAATGTTATCAAGATTTTTGCATACTGAAAAATTAAATAAATATCAATACAAAATAATTTTTTTTTCCATCACTTAAAATAACTTACTTTTTTCGAATTGTGGTAGACCAGCAAATAGTGGACGCATCTGAATCATTCGCACATCACATTGTGCTCGGCGTTTCATAAGATTTTCCATACCGTATTTTATAGCATCTTTAACATTAATATTACTTGAATTCACAAGTTGTATGGTGCTTTATTTTTATAACATATGTCTGATGAGTTAAACTGTAAGAAAAAAAATAATTTATAAGAAAAAAGAATTATAGCAACAATAAACAATATACATCCCAATGAAAAACAATAATATATTAATGTATCATGATATGCCCTATCAGCTGGGCTATTGATAAACTATCTATCTATATGTACATGGGTATATATAATTTAGAACTTACTCCGTCTTTCGAAAATGAAATTAATTCTTTACGCCATTCAGTCGGACTCAACTCAATCGTCATTTTGCTTTTATTGATTATTAATCTAAAAAAAAAAAAAATGTTTATTAATTATATTATAACCAAGACCAGGATGTTGGTAAATATGTGACTTGGCAATGAGAACCTAGTAATTTATTTTAAAATGGGGGTGTGCCACTACAGTGACGTCATCCTACGACATGCATGCTGTCGTAGGATTGCGTAGGATCCAGTAGGATCTCGTAAGGCAATGTAGTGAATACTACATTACAATTTGATGGAAAATATTTGAGTGAATTAATTGCACTTCATATGCATACCTTTTTCTAATGCGCGTGAATAAAATCGTATTTATTAACCTCAATCGCCACGTGGTATATAACTTAACTATTTTGGGTAGTTTCGATTTTTGGCTTAAGGTATAACTTGCCAAAATTTTTGGGGGCGTGTCCTAAATATACTGCATATGCTTTTACATGGATAGTTTTTGCGTTGCCAACCCCAAATAACTAAAAAAATGGATCTTTCTCGGTGGTTTGTGGCTTATTAATAATTCTTTTTACTAGAGAATACTATCATTTCGTCTATGTTATTGCATAATAAATCATATTCTTGTAATTTAAACAATTTTAATTAGTTTTTATTTTCTCGTCATGACCCCGGCAACAGTGCTTTTTTTGTCAGTTTGCAACACTGATCTTGACGCCATCTTAATATCTATTTCATGAATGTATGTGTGTGTATACTGTATGTCAGCTGTGTAAAAGCTAAACATAGATGCTAAATTTGCTGTTTAAATTTTCCCGCTCCAATGCGCTGTTGCCAGAGCCCCAATACTCGTTCTCATAAAATTGCTAAAAATCGTGTTTTTAGCTTATATTTTTATTAATTACGTGAGATTTAGTCTTATAAGCCCATTTCATCCTGATATCAAAAAATTCCTTATTTTTTTTTTTATTACCTATTAGTTTTTGGGAAACATCTCTTCACTACAAGTATTGTTTAGTTAAGTTCGTAGATATTTTCTAACACCTCCTCCCATAAGAGCCCATGTTTAACCTTTCTAAATTATGTCAACTTTGAATAATTATTAAAAAAAAAAAAAGTCTTATAACATAAAAACTGAATTGACAAAAAGATGCATTATTATTTCATTTATCTAAATTATTAATTTCATAAACTTCCCTTTATTTTTCATTTTGGCAAGTTATACCTTAATGGCTTTTGAGTTCTGGTCTTTTCTGTATTCTGGTCACTCTGGTCACCCTGGTCACTGACAACGTAATTAAAATCAACTCAACTGATCTCTACTTTCTATAGAACTATAGTTTTAACTCTTTAATTGCTCTTTAATATGCTCTCTAAAGTCTAATTAACTCTAAAGGCTCCCAGGGCCTATAACTAGTGTCTAATAACTGATCTCAGGGGTGTATAGAAAAATAAAATAAAACAGAAAAAAAAAATTTTTATAAACAGTGAAATAAATAACAGGGCCCCAGCACTACGTGTATTTCACTACGATAAATAAAGGCAATAGGTATGTTGATTGAATTAACTAGAAAAAAAATGCTGTTGATGAATAGTAAAAAAAAATAAAAATTATAATAACAGAAATTTAAATAATAATAAAAATGATTATTGTTATGATGATTGTAAAGCAGTGAGCTAGCTGTTTTATTATAATTAGAAAAAAAAAAAAAAAAAGAATGGGAATATTAATATTGGCAATGCTATTACGTCAAAATTATCAGAGTTTAACATGTTATAACATGTGCCATTAAAGCCATTAAGCCATTAAGCCAAAAATCGAAACTACCCAAAATAGTTAAGTTATACACTTAACTATTTTGGGTAGTTTCGATTTTTATACCACGTGGCGATTGAGGTTAATAAATACGATTTTATTCACGCGCATTAGAAAAAGGTATGCATATGAAGTGCAATTAATTCACTCAAATATTTTCCATCAATAAATTTTAATTTAGTATTCACTACATTGCCTTACGAGATCCTACTGGATCCTACGACAGCATGTAGTGGCACACCGCCATTTTAAAATAAATTACTAGGTTCTCATTGCCAAGTCACATATACAGTCACATATTTACAAACATCCTGGCCTTGGTTATAATATAATTAATAAACATTTTTTTTTTTTTTAGATTAATAATCAATAAAAGCAAAATGACGATTGAGTTGAGTCCGACTGAATGGCGTAAAGAATTAATTTTAATTTCGCAAGACGAAGTAAGTTTTAAATTATATATACCCATGTACATATAGATAGATAGTTTATCAATAGCCCAGCTGGCATAGCCAAATGATAGGGCATATCATGATACATTAATATATATATATATATTATTGTTTTTCATTGGGATGTATAGTGTTTATTGTTGCTATAATTCTTTTTTGTTATAAATTATTTTTTTTCTTA
The DNA here is from genome assembly GCA_015776835.1 of Aphidius ervi. Lineage (NCBI taxonomy): Eukaryota > Metazoa > Arthropoda > Insecta > Hymenoptera > Braconidae > Aphidius > Aphidius ervi. The sequence goes on from MKYW01000009.1 coordinate 3,192,544, forward strand.
CAGTTTAACTTATTAGACAAAGTATGTTATAAAAATAAAGCACCAGTACAAATTGTGAATCCAAATGATATTAAACATATTAAAGATGCTTTCATAAAAGACTGTAATGAACAGCGTATAAAACTCCGAGCACAATATGATATGCGAATGATTCGGATGCGTCCACTATTTGCTGGTCTACCACAATTCGAAAAAAGTAAGTTATTTTAAGTGAAGGAAAAAAAAATTATTTTGTATTAATATTTATTTAATTTTTCAGTATGCAAAAATCGTGATAACATTTTCGTTGATTCATGCTGTAAAACATATCTGTTAAGAGATGATGAAGATGAAGATAAAGATAAAGATATATATGAAGATTCAGACATGGATGAATTACATGAAAAAGTTATTGACCTAAAATACATAATTAATCTCTGTGGATATAATTTAACAACGCTAGATGTACAAGCTTATCCTTTTTCTGAAATAATGCCATTGATAAATAATAATTGTCCAAATGTTGAAAGCCTTCGTTTGGCTTTCAAAGAAATTAAAAGCCAAGATTTTGAAAATGTTTTTTCTAATATTTCTCATCTTAAGTCGCTGAGTATTAAATGGCAATGTGAAGATTCAAATGTACCAAATACTTTGGCCAAGTCATTGGATCAAGTTGGTAAAACCTTGGAATATTTTTATCTTCGGTGTAGTTCAAAAAAAAATGTTTTTTGCTTACCACTTCAACTGGCTACGGTAATTTCAACCTATTAATTATTATTTACACAATAAAAAAATTTTATTTAATTTTTAATAAATAAATTGATTATTTTTCAGGCTTTTCTTGGATTTGACGTTTTAAAAACATTACATATACATGGTTTTGAACCAAGTCAACCATTGATCGAGGCAATAAGTGTAATGCGAAACTTGGTTAATTTATCATTTTCGTTTTCTTGGAAAAAGCATCAAATGATTCCTAAAAAAATCGATATGCATTCAATCGGATATTTGAAAAATATCGAGAGGTTGAATATTGATATTGATAGTGGTATTACAGATGAATTTTTGATCAATCTTAGTAATAATGCTAAAAAATTAAGATATTTAGTTATAATTGATACATATATAACAGATAAAGGTATCGATGCACTCAAAAATTTAAAAGGATTAAATAAGTTGTATCTTGATAAACTGCAGTATGATTATAAAGAAAAGAAAAAAAGTTTATCACTAATCAATGAATTCAACGTTAAGATATAATATATAAAGTTGGATTGAAATGTTAATTATCATATTTAAAAAGCTCAAACTTCAATTAAGATAATTACTAATTTAATATTATTATTGTTATGATAATTTAATAAAAAAAAACAATTCTCATATTGTCATGTTGAAAATTATCAATTGTATTACGAATACATAATTCAATGCCTTTTTTTAGTATCACATTTTTTTTTTAATTATTTTTTTTTATTTAAATTTATACTATACTGTGATAAATTTTTAATAATTTTTCAATTTGATTTATTGTTTTTTGTTGTTCCATGAATATTTCATACAATACCCTAAGCATCAAAACAATTGTTTTAAAAAAAAAAAAATAATCATGGAAGAATTATTTATGTTATAAGAATTATGTTAAGAATTGTTTATGTCTTCCTAAAAATATTAATATGTATCCAATTGGATATTTGAAAAACCTCGAGATGTTGGATATTGATTTTGATAGTGGTGTTACAGATGAATTTTTGATCAATCTTAGTAATAATGCTAGAAAATTAAAAAATTTATTTTTAATTGGTACATATATATATAACAGATAATGGTATCGATGCACTTAAAAATTTAAAAAGATTAAAAGAGTTGTATATCTTGGTAAACATTGCAATGATTTTTAATTATTTCAACTTGTTTAAAAAAAAACAATTAATTTCCTGTAATTTCAAAAAATCTATTTGACATATTTTCATGAAAATTTGATTTTTGTTTGATGCCAATGAGTGACCATCTTGTCATCATTTGATTAAGAGGCTCTAATGAATCACCACAATTACGTATATTTGTAATTTCATTATCAACAAGACGTTTAACTTGTTCAAGTTTAATTTGATAATCATTTTTTAATGACATGTTGCTTTGATTGATTGATGTACCAGATGAATCTTCATGAAAAAAAAAAAAAACACAAGAAAAAATTAAATAAATAAAATCAAGTAAAATTGTCATTTCAAATAATGATAATTAAATTACAGTAATTTATTTCAGCAATGTATGCATCAGAAGCAGCTTTAGCAGCTGATTTTGCTGATTCAAAATCTTGGAGTAATTTTATTTGATGAAGCTGATGATTATATTCATCTTGATGAAGTTTTAGCAACATCAGTTCTTCATTCAACTGTTGTTTCAGCAATGACATTGTTTCTTTGAGTAATACTGAACGTTTTTTTATGTCTTCAATGATTTTATTATGTTTATTTATTTTATCATCAATATTTTCATGATTTTCATCAATTGATACAATAACTTTTGATGTACCATCTGTACATTCAGACCATTCATCACTGCAACTGTCTGACAGCTGACAAATATCCATATTTATTTAATTTTATAAATCAAAATAAAAAAATTAATTAAATATTTTAATTAACAATTCATGTGAATTATATATTACATGTCAATAAAAAAAAAAATTTATTTAAATTCTTTTGGTTTGTTTACTTTTTTTGAAATATGTAAATGACGTATAAATAAAAATGGCGTCAGCATCAACGTCACTAAGCTCATGAATATCACAACAAACAAAATAACTGTCAAAACAGAAAAAAAAAAAAAAAAAGAACAACCGAATGTTAAAAAATAATATTTAATTTGATAATGTTTACTAATCAGGATAATGAACCAGTTGGTTTTGATTCAACAGTCACATCTCAAATGTAAGAGCAATTAAGATAATAAATATAAATAATAAAAAACAATAATATTTATTTTATTTAGATCAGAATCATCAAGTACTGTTCAAACAGATTTAATAAATCAAGATTCAAAATCAACACAAAAAACCATTCATCGAAATGTCATGGTAATATAACAAAACAAAATAAATAAACAAATTTAAATATTCATGACAATTGAGCATATTAAACAATGTAATATTAACAATATTAATTTATTTTTTAGAGTCAAACAACAGATGAAATTAAATCAACAGTTCCATCATTTGATTATGATAAACTTGCTGCATTTTTAAAAAGAGTTACACCAGGTATTTTGGAGGCATTGGACGAAGTGACAGACAGTGATGTTCTTGATGAATATGATCCAGTTGCATCAAGAGAAACAATAGCTCAAGTTAGATTGTTAACAAAATTTTCAACTCTTGATGAATCAATTACACAGGTATTAATAATAATTGGTTTTTTTTAATTCTTTAAATGTAATTAATAATTTGTATTTATAGAAAAAAATAAGTGCTGCAAGTTGGAGTACAAATGGTGGAATTTTAGCTGTTGCATACAGTACATTAAAACATGAAACTTGGTGTGATCATCTATCTGAAATTAAATTATATGAATTTAAAAGAAATGATGAATTTCAAAAAAATTCAACAAGACAATTTGAAGTTGCTTCTTGTGTTACTTGTTTGTCATATCACCCAACAGAGCCTTCAATAATGGCAGCTGGTCTTTACAATGGTATAAAAAAAATACCAAATACTATTTAATTATTTTAAAATCAATATTGATGATAATAATTTTTTTAATAGGTGATGTTGTCTTGTGGAATTTAGCTGATGAAGATTCAATAACACCAATTCAAATTTGTACACATGGTGATACAGTAACATCATTATTATGGAAAACAAGAACAATAAATGATCCACATTTGTTGATAACATCAGCTGCTGATGGTTATATTTTAATCCACAAATTAACTGCTAATTTTACAATGTCCAGTCTTTGCAAAAGGTTTGTTAAAACTAGCATCATTAATTTTATTAAATTATCTTGTTGTTTTTTTTTTAATTTTAGGTACAAAATTATTAAAGAACATAATCCAGCTGAAAATACAAGACCTCAAAGTTCTGGTGGACGTAAAGAACGTGCTGCTGAAGCTGGACTATCAATAACTTGTATTGATTTTACAATGAAAAATCCATCAATTTTCATTGCTGGTACATTATGTGGTGGAGTGTATAAATGTAGTCTAGATGCTGCTACACCAATTCAAGGTATATTTAATTAAACAGCAACAACATTAATCAATTATTTTTGTATTTAAAAATAATGATTTATTTTTAATTCAGGTGATGATACATTGATTGATCCAGTTGTTGATGAGTATGAAAGATTCGAAGGAAGTGTTACGTCTATTAAATGTTCACCACTGAGTAATATTTTTGTATCAACTGGAACAAATATGGAAATACGAATATTCGATATTGACAAGGTAAACCAATAAAATATTAATCATTACAATATTTATTTAAATAATTTTTGTATATTATAGGAAAATGTACAACGAGTAATTACAGTTGAACACACTATTGTTGGTTTACAATGGTTTACTTCAAATCAAAATGTCATATCAGCTTATGGTGCTGATTCAGCTGTTAGTTTTTACGACACTAAAAATGGATTAATCATTCCACAATTGAAAATTCAATCAAATAATAAATATATAAGTTGTCTAGATTTTAATACAAAGAGGTATTTAAAAAAACTAAATTAAAAAAATTATAATACAATTGTTTTAAATGTTTATATTAATTTTGGTTTCATTTCACAGAAATATAGCAGCACTTGGTGATACCCAGGGAACTTTAGAATTATTTACAATGTCCAAAACATTATCTGAAACATAAAAGAAATATATTTTGTAAAATTTAAAAATATATAAATTAAAATAAACAACAAACTTTCTATCTTTTTTTTATTTGTTTCCTTGGTTGTTTGGTGGAATTGTCATCTGGCTGGCTTCTGGATTCATCTGGCAACCATCTGGACCTCCTGGACTTGACTCCAATTGACTGGCACATCATCCAAAGCAATGATCATGATGATCATGATGATTTTTTATAGTTGCGTTTTGAAAAAAACGGATTTGTTTTTTGTTTTTCAATTGAAAGAGTATATCTTACGTTTAAAAATTTGCGGGCCCTTAAAAGGACCCTAAAAAAAAAAAAATTTGCCAATGAAGTTAAATCGATGGGAGTTGGAATTTTGTTAATTATAAATTTGTCATATTGTTTTTTTATTAAAAAAGTAGTGAAAATTGTTTAAAAAATTTTTTAATACGAGCCCTTTTAATTAAATGAATATTTTAAATATTTTTAGATTCTATTATTATTGCCAATTGTTGAAAAAACTCCCATCGAATATTTTTATTTATTTAAAAAAATAATTATTTATTTTTTACTGTTTAATTATTAATTATAATAATATGCTCGTTAATAGGAATTTATATATTTTATATTTTAAAAAATAAGCCAATTGACTAGCTTCTTGGCTTATGATGATTAAGGACGGTTGATGAAATTGATAATAATCATCATTAATTGCTGTTTAATGAATGTTGGTCAATAATTTATCACCAAAGCAAGATCAAATTTGCTATAATCTCTTCATTCTATTTAAAATCTTTTTACTATTTTCTTCTCATTATTTAAAAAACTCCAGATTAATGTTGTTTTTTTTTTTTTTTTTTAAATTCATTTACATGATATTTATTTTTTATAATGACCTAATTATTTTTTTTTAAGCATTATTTATTTTTTTTCTTCTCAATCTGTAGTTTCTTATTTTTTTTTTTTGCAATCTTTTGTTAATCTCTTCTTGATCATTGCATTTTCCAGCCAGATTTTGTAGAATGTATTTTTTATTTATATATATGAACAAAGCTACAAGTCACCTGGTTTCGCTTTTATTTATTTATTCATTTTTAAAAATTTTTTTTAATTATTTGCGTGATCTTGTTTATACTATTTCACCCTGTCTGTTATCACTATTATTATTAATCTTCTTATCTTCATTTATTGCTGATCGATGATCCAAACTCTATTGACAATCATTATTATGCTGAGATGATGATGATAATGATGATCATGATGATGATGATATTATTTTACATCTTGTTTATTTATTTATTATTATTATGACATTAGTTTTAGAAAAAAAAAAAAAAGATATCATGCTTTCTCTTCATTCATTCTCTCTCTCTCTCTCGTTGTCTACAGAACAATCAACTGGATTCATTATTAATTATATGCCGCATTTTGCTTGACCAAATTACTTAATTTAATTTTTTTTTATTTTTCATTTTTATCTACGCAATGTTTGTTTGGTCACTTAAACACTACCCTTTTTACCTCCATTCAAATTTTTTATTTAAAAAAAAAAAAAAGAAAAAATATTTATGACGATGTAAATTATAATTTTTCTTGTACGTTTTTTTTTTTCCTTGTTTTTAACGTGGTCTGGTCGACATATTTTAATGTCAAAGTTAATTTTAATACTTGCAATTTTTATTATTTTAAAAAAAAAACAATAATTTTCATTTTTCAATTATATTTAATGTGATGTCTTCAAAACCACGTTCAAGAAAAATACTATAAGACGACGTTGATGTGATTTTGTATTTTTTTTTTTTT
>MKYW01000090.1:11803-44244 GCA_015776835.1 Aphidius ervi
TAAAATTTACGTATCAAAAAATATTATATGAATGAATATACATTTATTTTTTTGCTTGTACAAAAAAAAAAAAAATTTAACAGAAAGTATTTGTTAATTTAACAAACAGCTGTTTGTAAATTTCATTTCACAAACAAAAATTTGTAAAATTAACGAACAGCTGTTTGTAAATTTTATTTTACAAACAAATATTTGTAAAATTAACAAATTATTTGTAGACCTAATTTAACAAATAAAATGTTTGTTAAATTAACAAACGTTTTTTTGGTGGACCTAAATTAACAAACTGAATTTGTTAATTTTACCAACTATTTTTTACTGTGTATTATTATTATCGATGATATTTTTGAATATATTATTTTATTTATACTATGGTTATATATGAATAATATTATTATAAATAATAATAACACCAATAATATTATGATTAACAATAATATCAATATAATATTAGTAATAATATCGATGGTATCAATTATATCGTCGCTGAACATACACCCTTTTTTTTTCTTTAAGCCTTAAAATTAGATGCAAAGCCCGAAAATCTATAAATTTGCACTTACGCCCTTTTTCTTTTAGAGAAAAAAAAATTCCCAAAAATGGCACTTACGCCCTTCTTTCATTAATGTGACGATATAAATAATGAAATTTATAATAATAATATTCGAAATATAAATATTAATAATTATTATTAACTAATAATATTTATATTTAAATATTATTGTTAGTATTATTATTATTATTATTATTATTATTATTATTATTATTATTATTATTATTCAGCGTAACATGCAACTACTCCGAAAGAAGTTTCACTTCCCCCACGCGTACTCGCAACACGCTAATTTTTTTTTTTTTCTTCTGTCTCCCTCCAAACCCTCCAACTTTTACTGGAATTATTTCTCGATTCCAGCCATATTTTTCGCGAAAAATCCATTAATAGACTAAAATGGGACAGTCTGTATATAGAAACTGAGATTATGATGTTTATAAAAATTTACAAGTCATACTCATAAGTATAAAAAATCTGCAACACATCGAAATTAAAGTTACTTGATACTGTTAGTAGTTAAGTAGGGCCAGTTTTAGATCAGCAATGAGGGACTGAAGCTTGATGCAGGGGCAGAGGTTGGGATCGGGGAGTCAGATTTGAGGTGCTAAAAGATATCGTAGTCTGACACCATGATTATTATCGGGGAGTCAGATCGTAGGTGCGAAAAGATATCATAGTCTGACACCATTTTTATTCAAACGATTATAAACTTCTGAGAAAAATTAATCTAGAAAATTTTCAGAATATTCTTGATTATTCATTTTAGAAAGACAAGTTCTATAAGAACGTTAAGTTTTTTTGGTGAGGAATTAGTCAATTGCAAAATCTCGTGCTCGTGAAATTTGGATAAAAACTCAGTGTTCAACCTCTCGTGTTTATAACATCTCATAAAAATGGCAATTTTCGTTGACATTCAAGGTTTCCAATTATCTGATAAGTTTATTCTAAAAGAATTCGCAAGCATCGGTTTACGTGATATTAGAATCGATCACATGATAATTACACCACATGTACCATGGAATGAATTAGAATCAAAATATCAATCGATTAACAATAATTGTTATGCACTATTCCGGCAGGGTGATGGACTATTTTAAAGTTCATTAGAAAAAATCAATGAAATTTCAAAAAAAGCTGAGTTTATTTGTGTCAAAGGATCACTCAAGAAAAAGTTGTTGGACAATATTACACGGAGAGAATTTTTTTTTTTTTTTTTACGAAAAAAACATAGCAAATTTTACAATGGCCCATAGCTGAGCTGCGCCATCTATCGGTTTCATGATATTTTCATATGGGCCATAGCAGAATATCGTGTGGGCGTGGCTATTTTTTTTTTTGTGTACCATAGTAATTTTTGTTATAATCAAACGCAAAATTTATTCCATTTATTGAAAATATTATAAAAATTTTTTTTTTTATTGTCAATATCTATAAATTATTTATGTGTTTTTTTTTTATTTAATTTTATTTTATTTTATTTCATTTATTAACCTGAACCAGGGTTTGAACCCCAAACCTTCCGAACAGAATTCCTACGCGTTATCCGCTGCGCCACAACAACATTTACAAAAGCTAACATTTGTTTTTTTTTCATTAACAACTTAAACATAAGCAAAGACACGCCTGCGCAGTCGGCTGAAAAGTGGGGGTGGTTGACATTTCTGAGTCTGTCATTGCTTTTGCTATGGCCCATTGTAATTTTAACCATGTTGCTTTGTATTTATCAGTGACACCTATAGGATTTCTAAGAGAATTAAATTTTTACTATGGCACATTGTAAATTTTCAGAGGATCATTTTAATTTTGTCCACAGCAACAACGTAAAATTTTATGAATAACAAAGCAAAAAAAAAAATAAATATATTTTGCTATGGTACAATGTAATTTTTAGGCTAGATTATTTTAACTTATAAATTTGGCCTCGGTAAAAATTTCTTAATGCGTTGTAATTTTTTTTCTGAACATAGCAAAAAAAAAACATTATATAAATTGCTATGGTACATTTTAATTTTTCAAAGCAAAAATTGTTTTCTTTTGTTAACATGATAGTAAATATTTTAATAGTCAGAAGATAGACCCTCAATGATATGGCGCCATAGCAAAATTTGCTGAAAATTTTTCTCCGTGTATTAATCATTGAAAACAAGTACTTGATCTTCATGATTATGGCTGTTCAGCTTTAAAAAAAATACGAATACCTCTTTATGAAAACCACAAATATGGATGTAGAAAGATGACACGTAGAGAAAACGTTGCACATACAAACTGTGCTGCAAAACAAGTTTTGAATTGAAGACACTGGTATATATCAATGTAAGTATATGTTCAATGAAAGAAAAAATAATTATATTTTAAAATAGTATTTTATCCAATTTTCAGAAAATTAACTTCCATTTTTCAGGTTATTAGAAGTAGATTGCTGGGGTGAATCTACAATTGATTTAAAATTTTTATCATCATACTCAACATACATCCATAAATTCAATCAATTGAAAAGTTTTTATAAAAAGTTACGAATCTTTTTGGAAAGGATGGAGCTTTGAAGGAAAGATTTTGATGTTGAGAAACAGAAGGAAGTATTTGATTTTTATGGTACCGAGGCACCTATGATTTATTTGTCTACAACACGACCATGGGTGACAGATCTTCATCAGCTCGTTGAAAAATATTTTGATAAATCATCATATGCTGACTGAACAAAAATGAAAAAGTGAAACTTTGTATTCGAGGAAAAGAAGAAGGAGAAGTCAAAATTATATTATATAAGTAAAAGATAATTAAATAAAAGGATAGTTTTCTAATAACAGAAAATATTTATCGAAATATAGTTCATTGATTTTTTTTTTTTTTTTTTTATTNTTCATTCAACAAACAAGTTTTTTCTGAATACTCGTCAGTAGATTTATTTTTCTTTTCAAAAATTTTTTTGCTGTTATCTCATCAAAAAATGAATGACATATGAGGAAATTTTTTGCTTTACACTCCAATAGAGGTTCTACATGCAATAACCCGCTTACGCGTTTGAAAAAATCGTAAAAGTATTGTCCAACCGCAGAGGGGTGATATGAATTTTTAAATTTGTTAAATAAAAAAAAAAAAAACATATATTGCAATAACTTTTTTATTTATTGAAGAAATCCTTTGAAAATTTTAGTAAATATTAATTATAATGTAGGAAACCCTGTAGAACGATTATAATTTGCAAATTTTTATATTGTTTATTATATTATTATTTTTTAATGGTAGATTTTGTTTATTGAATTTTTTTAAATTCGTCATTAAAAAGTGTCGAATAAATTTTATCGTAGAAAAAACTTCCAGTGGAGAAAATATCAATAGCTACTTGAACATCATTTATTGAAATTTTTAAACTTTTTTTTCAAAAATTGACTTGTATATTAAATAAACAATGTAGCACGTGAGCTAATTTCGTACGCTGGTGAAGTTTAAACTCATACGTATCCGTTTTCTTGATAAACTAAAAAAATTTCGGCGCAAGGAAATTATTATCTATATATATAAATGTGAAAATGAAAAACTTCGTTGCTAATGTTCTCAACAACTACCCAACCGATCATCATGATTTTTTTTTTAAATCAAAGAGCTTATCACGGAGATAGGCGTTTATTCGATTTCCTATCTTAATGAACAACCGAGTTATTAATTATTATAAATAATAGCCTGTTACGCGACAGAGTCAACAGGCGGCGCTTCGGTAGTGGCTGCTTTACATTCATACAATCACAGAGGTGGAAAAAGAGAGAGAACGCGCTATAGTCCCAAATGATTTATCTATTTGCATTTTAACATAATCAAAAAATTGCAAAAAAAAATAAATAATATTTTTGAATCAACTAGCTTAGGAATCATCAGGCCAATAGATAAATAGAAGTGCAGGTCAAAATAAAGTTACAAGCTTAAAAATTTTGGTAAATATTCGGTTCAAATGAAATGTGTTATGTTAGTATAAAATAAACTGTGTATTGAAATGAAAATGTTATTAACGTTCAGAATAATAAAATTCAGTCAGTGAGTATGTAATAATTTATTTGATGGATGACCTTGATTTAGATTTTCCATTAATTCTGTCCTTAATGATAATAAAAATGGCAGCGTGAAATTATTTAATAATTATCATTATACCGTATTATTTCATTCAAAAAAAGTAAATTTTATTCAAATAATTATGGTTGAAAGTAAATTCCATTGTCTAACAAAGTTTGGGCCCGAGAGGGTGTGCTTCTACATATGGTTATAAAAAATCTTTTCAGTGCCCCCTGTCCAAAGTATAACCACTATACTGGCAGGTTCTTAGTAGTATATGTGTCTGTAATCTATCTGGATAGACACACACATTCTACCACAGGAGAGAAACAAGAAACAGCACCATTTAAAATTATATGTCCACTGAATCCCTAGGAGAAACAGGATCTATAACTGCTTTAATAATCCGTATTGTTAAGTAGAACAAATTGATAGTTGACCCAGCGATAATTAATAGAAATTCTTTCAACTACAAGCGTTAATATGTGTTCTGTCTCTATTCCTAGGTGTTGAAGTTTCCAGTTTTAATATCAATTATCTAGAAAAAAAATTAGCGTTAAAATTCTGGAAAATTCATCGGAATAGATGATTTTTCCGGCTTTCATTTGCAACCAAAAAATCGAAAATTGAATAATGGGAAATATATTCAACTCCCAACCGTAAGTTCGGTACAGGAATATTATTTGAAGCTAGCAAGCTCCAATTTTCTTCAAACAAATGATAACATATTTAAAAATTGTCAAAGAAATCCCGAGCAAAGCCGGGTTAATCAGCTAGTACATAATATTATTTATTTATATATCCATTTGTTTATATATATTTATACATTTTTTTTTTTATAACAGTTTTTTTTAACATATGAGCTTACATTTAAAGACCTTATTATTGTATATAAATGTCTATACATATATATATACATATATTAGGCTGCTTTGAATTTTACTTTTATTTTTTCTTTTTCGGTTTAACCGATTCTACCGTGAAATAAGCGCCAAAAAAGAAGCCTCTCAAATTTTTAGCTAGATTGAATAACATCTAGAGGTCACGCAGAACCCAAGTCGTTTAGAGTGGGTATTAGCAGAGTGAAGCCACTGAGGTTTTATTAGTCCGACATTTTGTGCTCGCCGTATGGAGTGGGTATAAAAGGGTTCCGTCACTTCCGAGGTAAAAATCATCTATGGCTTCGCTCTGCTTATACCCACTCTAAAGTCGTTTTTCCATTTGATTAAAATAGGCAAATTGTGTTTATCTGACTCTTCCTGTGATATCTCAGCCAATTTTTGGAATATTGCAATCGTTCTATCGTCATTTTGAAGCTTATTAAAATACTTTCCAATGCTATATTCTATAAAAAAAATTTCTAAGCTATTATACTGCTTATAAACCGAGATGATTATTAAGAGATCCCCGGTAAGGAGGCAAAATTACGATATCAGTGGCGACAAGATTTTATGACTGATATTAGAATGTCTTTTCGAGAAAAAAATAACCGCCGCAGCAGAATTTCGATATCTTGGATACTTTTCGAGATATCGAAGAAATAAGACATCGAATTTTTTTTTGTCATTTTTTAAATCGATAAATGGTTTTAAAAAAAATAAATTTTAGGATCGATTATAATAGTATTTATTACGAGAAATATTATGGATTAAATGGCAATATCGTATGTTCAATTGTTTCCGAAATATTTACCTTTGGAGTCAAAATACATCGAAATTTTTTATTATTTTCATATTTTTTAATGATAATGAAATTTAAAAAAATTAACGGTTATATAACAGATATACAACAATATAACAGTTACATAACAATTATATAACAGATCAAGAGTAAAGAGACGAACCATATGGTTTTTCTCAAAAACTAAAAAGAAATTGAAAATTTCATAGAACTGAATTTCGTTCTCTTTTTTTTTTTTTTACATTTAAAATAGAATAACAAAAAATTTTTTATCAAACATTGAAATTTCAAAAATCGAAAAAAAATACTTCCCATTGAGTGCCTACTCTATTGAAAAGCATATAATACTTGTTTTTCGTCCTCGAATCTATGATCAAAATTTCAGCAAAAAAAAAAAGGGACTATTTCAGATATCTTGAAATTCGATTGTGGCGCCCTCAAAAACTGAAGAAATAGAAAAAAAAAAAAATTAGTGGTTTTTTTTAAGGCCAATATCTACAACATATCAAAAAATTAGCAAAATCGCAAAGGGTCAGGCCGCAAACCCCGTGAATTGGTTAAGAACGCCACATATATATGGGGCGTTCTTAGTCAAATCACGGGGTCATTTGCCTGACCCCCTACGATTTTGATAAGGTGAGCTATTTTGAGTTGATTTTGGGCTGAAATTAAGCCTCTGATTTTTTTAGATTTTTTCATTAATTTTTCTAGACTCTATCATCGTAAATATCACTATTTTTGGAATTTCTCAAAAAAGAACAATTTTTACGCATTTTAAGCACAGCACGAATCTGGGTCCAGAACTATAAATCTTTTTTTTTGATTTTTAAAATTTTTATTTTCAGCAAAAAAAATTTCTAAAAACGCAGAAACAGAAAATTTACCAAGGGAAAATCTAGTTTTCTTTTATTTTTTTTGGAATCAAAAAACTTAGATACAATAAACTTATATTCATTTCGATAAAAAAAATTTTTTTTTCTCGAAACAAAAAATTTTTTTAGTGAAAAAAAAATTTCAAAAATAAAAAAAAAATATTCATATTTCTGAAATCAGATTTGTGCTGTCCTTAAAATGCGTGTATTGTAAACCTGATTCTGTGAAAAAAAATAAGTGGTCCTTTTTGAGAAATTCCAAAAATAGTCATATTTACGATGATGGAGTCTAGAAAAATTGATAAAAAAATCTAAAAAAATTAGAGGCTCAATTTCAGCTCAAAATTAACTGAAAATAGCTCATCTTTAAAAATCGTAGGGGGTCAGGCAGATGACTCCGTGATTCTACTGAGAATGCCCCATATATATATTAGATCATCGATCCAATGATATTCTTCTTTCGTTTATTAATATATTTATATTGACTATAAATGTAAGCTCATATGTTAAAAAAAATTGTTATAAAAAGAAAAATGTATAAATATATATAAACAAATGGATATATAAATAAATAATATTATGTATAATAATTTCCTTGCGCCGAAATTTTTTTAGTTGATCAAGAAAACGGATACGTATAAGTCCAAACTTCACCAGCGTACGAAATTAGATCCCAATAGCTCGCGTGCTACATTGTTTATTTAATAAACAAGTCAATTTTGAAAAAAAAGTTTAAAAATCTCAATAAATGTTGTTCAAGTAGCTATTGATATTGTCTTCACTGGAAATTTTTTCTACGATAAAATTTATTTGACTTTTTTTAATGATATCTGTAATCCGTAAATATCGTTTGTTAAAAACTGATAATCAGTTTGTTACTAATGAAATTTGGCCAAGAAATGCAAAAAATTTTTATATTTTATTTTTAGAAGAAACTTAAAATGGTACAAAGCTCATTAAATAAGTTTTAACCAACGACTGATGATAATTCTCGGACGTATTTGTTGTTATTTTTAATTGTAAAAAATCAAAAAACGTTATAAGAAGATATGATATCGACCAAAAAACAAAAACAAGTTTTTGTACAAAGAGAAGAGTCAAGTATTCAAAGTTTATATTTGTTTTATTTTTTCAATATACAAAAAAATAGAATGTCAAAAAAGTCAAGTACGAAAGTAATTTTTTGTATAATGAATAGTCTTAACTATTGACAAATTTTTATACTTGACCCCGCTTGGTTTTCTCAAATCAAATTCAGAGTTTTTCACAAAAATGTAGATTCAATAAGAAGTAAAATATAGAAGTACTTCAAATGTATCAAATTGAAGATATATATGTATCATACTGTATCAATGTGCGTATGAAACATATGTTTATAATACTGAACTATCATACTCACCCAACCCCTGGTGAAAATATTTCTCTCCGATTTCTCTTCAATTTCTTCTCGATTACTTTGGATTCTTCCGTGATTAAGTCGGAACTTCTCTTCAGTAACGTTGAATTTCTAATGCAAAGAAATGAGTGGAGGAATGTGTGAAAAAAAAACCTCCGAATTTTCTCCGAAACCATTGGCGATTGGGCTAAAAATGGCGTCAGTAAAATAGTTTAAAAAGTAAAATGTAAAGGCGCCTCAATGTATGATACAGCGGTATCATACCTACTTAACACTAATCAGCAGGGCCGCAAAGTTCAGTAAATTTTCGGAGCGCTTTCATTTTGTGGGTATACCGGTGTAAATAAAACAAATGATAAAGTACCAATATGTCAAATGGGTATGTTTGTACGTACGGGTACTGTACTCGTTTGTTTATTTTGAAAATATGGAGGTTGTTGTTGTTAGGTTGTATTGACGCGAGGAAGTGGATAGTAATAGGAATAAAATGATAAAACACAAGGTGTTTTAAATAACAAATAAAATAACTGTTTATTGTAAATCTAATTATAAGTATTAATTAAACTCATTGCAAAAGGTGTCATACCTTTCGCAAACTCTCAAAGTTAACCTCAAAAACCACTTGGTGTTGTATGCACCAGGTGCTAAATACAGTGTATATAATATAGACGTTTAGTCTATTGTAGTACGAAGCGTTGTGTGTCTCAGTCCAGTTGGCGTAGTCCAGTAAGAGAAGTAACCGAGTATTCTCGGATCCATCCGAGAATACACGAATCCAGCAGCAAAGTCGCGCCTGCGCATGGTGTATCCAAGCGTTGGTGTGACGTCAAAAATAAAGTTGGCCGGCAGGTGCTGCTATACCAACATTGCGGTCTCTCGCGTAAACAGGTTGAAAATCAGACCGTACACGGTCTACTAAAATTGTAGATACAAATTTCAAAAATTTTAATATCTCACCACATAAAAATTGCATCGTGTACGGTGTACGTCATTGAAAATTAAACCGTGTGCGGTATATAAACTGTATACGGTTTACTGATTATTGCAAATACAAATTTTTTTATTTAAAATATTTTAATCATATACTGTGTGCGGTGTACGCCATCGAAGATTGAACCGTGTATGAACTGTATACAGATATTTAACTACGAATCATACCGTGTGTGGTGTACGTCATTGGATAATAAACCGTGTGCGGCATGAACTGTATACGGTTCGATAAACAGAAAATACAAATTTTTTTAGTTTAAATATTTGACTGCATACGAATCATACCGTCTGCGGTGTACATCATTGGATAATAAACCGTGTGCGGTATGAACGTACACCGCACACGGTATGATTCGTATGCGGTCAAATATTTAAACTAAAAAATCATACCGTGTGCGGTGTACGTTCATACCGCACACGGTTTATTATCCAATGATGTACACCGCAGACGGTATGATTCGTATGCAGTCAAATATTTAAACTAAAAAAATTTGTATTTTCTGTTTATCGAACCGTATACAGTTCATGCCGCACACGGTTTATTATCCAATGACGTCATTGGATAATAAACCGTGTGCGTACACCACACACGGTATGATTCGTAGTTAAATATCTGTATACAGTTCATAACGCACACGGCTTAATCTTCAATGGCGTACACCGCACACGGTATATGATTTAAATATTTTAAATAAAAAAATTCGTATTTGCAATAATCAGTAAACCGTATACAGTTTATATACCACACATGGTTTAATTTTCAATGACGTACACCGTACACGATGCAATTTTTATGTGGTTAATTATTTAAATTTTTAAAATTTGTATCTACAATTTAAGTAGACCGTGTACGGTCTGATTTTCAACCTAACAAGAACATCCTTCATATTTTCAGAATAAACAAACGAGTACAGTACCCGTACGTACAAACATACCCATTTGACATATCGGTACTATATCATTTGTTTTATTTACACTGGTATACCCACAAAATGAAAGCGCTCCAAAAATTTACTGAACTTTGCGGCCCTGCTAATCAGTATTAAGCGGTGTGTCCACATTCTAGATTTCTCATGTAAATTCTTGCAGCAAGACCTTGCATCACTAGATATTACCAAAATATTCAGTAATATCTAGTCAAAATATCGTAATATCTAGTGATGCGAGGTCCTGCTGCAAGAACTTGCCTGAATAATCTAGTATGTGGACACACCGCTTAACAGGGTAAAATCGTAGAGCAAACAAATTATCATTAATGCCGTCGTCAATATTATAAACAATTATGATGCCATTTTTAGAAACAGAAACTTGGAAAAAATAAGAAGTTTCCCCACCAGAGTACGTGTGTAAGCTTGAAATTTTATTTGTGAAGAACCGTGCGGGGTCAATTCTAAAATATTGTCAATAATAAATTAAGACTATTCATTATATAGGTCAATGATATTGAAAGAAATTAGTACTTTTGTTATAGATACGTAATCAAGATCTAAAGAGATAAGACCATTAACAATCGTTTGGAACAATCTATTTGTGGCGGTGCCAACTGCCCAAACTGCAATTTCACCAGTTCCAAAGATGGCGACGACTGATCTAGGGAATTCTCATCTAGGAACATTAAGGCGTCCGCGCAAAGAGACTCTGGTCGCAAGAGATATATTTTAGTTGTAAACTAGACTACACTTGTAGCCTAACGTTTTATGTAATTCGAATCTTATTATTCTATTACTTTTGATATTCTGATAATAAAGGAACTACCTCATTATTATTCCTGAAATAATATATAGTCTAGAGTTGATTATTTATCTAGTAATAATCCCAACCCTATAAACTATAATTGGTAACCCTGCAAAAATATTTTTTATGCAATTTAAAAAAAAATAAAAGAATACATTCCGCACCCTTGTGTTTACCAGTGTACCGGTGTTTACATTTCGACACAAAGGAATGAGTCACAACGTGCTACGCCGCAATTTACATATGTAAACAAACAAGTGCGCATTGAATAAAAAATTTAAAAAAATACAATTTCACTGCAAAACAATTAGACAATTAAAGTGAAAGTGAATAAAAATTAATAAAATGTCTGATTTAAAAAAATTAATTCAACAACGAGGTGTTGTTTAACGGCAATTTACATTAATGTTTAAGTTTTTCCAAGAAGAAGGGCGTTCACGTACCCAGGCTGAGGCAAAATTGGTATCTCTCGACCAATTGTTTAAACAATTTACCACTATATAAGACTCAATTGATGCTCAACGTCTCAAAAATGATCAAGATGATCTCGATAAAGCCACCTTGGAAGATGATGAACAAAGAACATTAATTGATGAGCAATATAATCAAATCAGCACTGCAATAAAACAAATTTTAGAAAAAGAAAAGCTGAATGATGATGAACGTTTTACTCAACTTCAAGAAGGAATAGCAAGACTACGTTTGATCAACGAGCAACAAGGTTGGACACCTAATCCAAGATCACAACGTATAGTTCTTCCCAAGTTTGATAAACTGCAACCCCAACTTTGGTGGACACAAGTTGAAATGGCACTACGACTTGGTGGCATTACAAACGACGAAGATAAATTTTCACAAGTCTTAGTGAATCTTGAGAGTGATGTATTGATGTTAGTTGGTGATTTAGCTAACAATCCACCAACAATGGACAAATTCAACACACTCAAAGATCGCATTTTACAAAGCTTTGCTCAAACAACAGAAGCACGACTCAGACGCATGTTTCGAGGCGATGAATCTGTTGGTAAAAAGCTAACTGAAATACTTGCACACATAAAAAATTTAGCATCTGGTGAGTGCAATGCAACTGTACTAAGAACAATATTTTTAGAAAAACTCCCAGAGCAAATGCGTGTGTTGTTAGCCATGTGTGAGCATGAAGATCTGGACAAAGTAGCTGAGATGGCAGACAAAATATACAAGATGTCAAATACTTCTTCATGTGCCATTGCCAGTTCTCAGGAACAAGCATCTGTTCAAGCTATTGCCAGTCATGAATCGCCAATATCAGAGGTCTTTAAACTAATCAAGACTCTCTCTAATAAAGTTGACAAATTACAGAGAGAATACAGATCTAGATCCAGGTCAAGATCCAAATCACGTGGACGCTCAAACAGTCCAAGCAATAATCTGTGCTTTTATCACAGAAGATTTGGTGACAACGCAAGAAAATGCTTAGAAACATGTTCTCAAAATTCTGCATGGCAAACAATGAGATCGGAAAACTAATGGAGCTGTCGTCATTAAAAACAAATGACGACAGCAACCAAATCAGCAACAATAACAACAACAACTGCAGCAACGACAGCATAAATATAAACAGCATCAGCAATATTAAAGAAACTCGTCTTCATGTCATGGACAAAAGAACACAAATTCGTTTCCTTATTGATTCTGGATCAGTGGTCTCAGTTATTCCACGTTCTACAATCAAGTGCAACAACATTGCTGGTGACTTTACACTATTTGCTGCAAATCAAACTGTTATCCAAACATATGGTGATCACATAATTAATGTGGACTTTGGACTACGTCGACCATTCAAGTGGTCATTCACCGTTGCTGACATCAAAACACCCATTATTGGTGCAGATTTTTTAACTCATTATAATTTACTCATTGACTTCAAAAAGCAAAAGCTCATCGATGCTGAAACACAGTTCTCAGCACATGGTGTAGCTAAAAAAACAACAGAATTTGGTATCACTACTATCAGTTCTTTAAACAACACAATTGTCGATATCAATAATATTCTTAAAGAATATATTGATATCACAATCTCACCTGTAAAACGAGAACCACCTGTCAACTCGTCAGTAGCTCATCATATAGAAACTACTGGTCAACCAGTGTCAGATCGTCCTCGTCGTATTTCTGGTGAAAAATTGGCTGCAGCTATAGCTGAATTCAAGATACTTGTTGAACAAGGTATTTGTCGTCCATCCAGAAGCCCTTATTCAAGTCCAATTCACATGGTAATTAAGAAATCTGGTGGATGGCGTCCCTGTGGAGATTATCGCAGACTGAATGCACAAACAGTACCTGACCGATATCCAATTCCACATATACATGACTTTGCAGAGCATCTAAACAATAAAAAAGTATTTACAACAATTGATTTAGTTCGTGCATATCATCAAATTCCAATGGCTGAAGAGGATATACAAAAAACTGCTGTCAGTACACCAATAGGTCTACTCGAATATGTCTACATGCCGTTTGGACTTTGTAATGCAAGTCAAACATTTCAACGACATATGGGATCCATTCTCAGAGACCTTGACTTTGCTCACTGTTATATTGATGACCTCTTAATTGCATCAGAAACACCAGAGCAACATCTAGAGCATCTCCAAATAGTCTTCTCACGTTTGAGACAATACAACTTAACTATTAACGTCAACAAGTGTAAATTTGCTCAAACAGAAGTACTATTCCTGGGATATAAGGTAAATATAAATGGCTGTGAACTTCCAGAAGATCGGGTGTCAGCTATCAATGAATACAAATGACCAGAGACCATTTGTGAACTTCGCAAATTCTTGGGACTGATAAATTATTATCGTCGTTGTATTCCACATGCTGCACAACTTCAAGCACCTCTCAATGACTTTTCAACGAACTCCAAGAAAAATGACAAAAGAAAAGTACCACATCACATCAAAAGCAGTATGTTTGTGCTCAAGGACTTATATACTTGCTCACATGTATTAATACGAACCGATGCAGTTCGTCAACCTCTTGAACCTCCTTACACTGGACCATATGAAGTCCTAGAAAGGATGACTGATAGATTATTTGAATTAAAAATTAATCACAAAATAGTTAATATTTCTGTTGACAGATTAAAGCCTGTGTTTTTAGCCAAAGAAGATAATCCAAAGCAGCTTCCACAAAACCAGCTGAATCTTAATCAACAACAACAACACTTGGAGATGACACCTAGACCTGTCAAAACATATATAAATAAAAAAAAAGTAACATTTGCTCCTAATATTCGTGACAAATTCACTGGAAAGGGAGTGGATGTGGCGGTGCCAACTGCCCAAACTGCAATTTCACCAGTTCCAAAGATGGCGACGACTGATCTAAGGAATTCTCATCTAGGAACATTAAGGCGTCCACGCAAAGAGACTCTGGTCGCAAGAGATATATTTTAGTTGTAAACTAGACTACACTTGTAGCCTAACGTTTTATGTAATTCGAATCTTATTATTCTATTACTTTTGATATTCTGATAATAAAGGAACTACCTCATTATTATTCCTAAAATAATATATAGTCTAGAGTTGATTATTTATCTAGTAATAATCCCAACCCTATAAACTATTTATTATCGCCCTGCAGTGCCCTCAGCCGGCGACTTTTTTCGAGACATTTGACAAGCTTGACCTCCACCTCCTGCTTCTAGCCTTATTGACTATGGACTACAAAACCGGCCCTTAGAGAGCTGACAACACGTCTCATTTTACGGATCCAAAGTTATGCTACCTCGAATGATTTTCCCTGTACTTGATTTTTAATTACTCTTTAAATTAAAAAAGTAATCATTTGCTGTTATGTTTGATAATCTATTTACCAATACTAGTTTTGTAAATATTCAGCGTCAAGATTTTTTTTCAATTTTCAAAATTCAAATCACTTTTATTCATAATTTAAAAAAAAAAAAATTATTTATAATCAATAATTGGTCATTTTGGATGGAAATCTTTTACCAAGAAACTTTGTATCT
Source organism: Aphidius ervi (assembly GCA_015776835.1). Classification (NCBI taxonomy): domain Eukaryota; kingdom Metazoa; phylum Arthropoda; class Insecta; order Hymenoptera; family Braconidae; genus Aphidius; species Aphidius ervi. The sequence continues at coordinate 27,085 of MKYW01000090.1, forward strand.
TGGGTAGAAAGTAAAATTATTGAATATAAAAAATAAAAATCAGAAACAGGCTTTTTTATACAGAGTATCCGTATCTTATAAAATATATTCCTAAAAAACGACAAAGATTTGTAGATATTGAAAAAAACTTTCGAAGACTGGGGATATATCTAAGCCCGTGAAGGAGAAAACAACATGGCCAAGCAATGGGCCAAGCCTGGCAAAATGTTGCCAAGTCTTGGCTGCCAGTCTTGGTCAGTGCTCGCACCAGGCTTGGGGATTGACACCAATTTAAGCTTGGCTACCAATACTGGGCCAAGCATTGGCTGCCAATACTCGGCCATGACTTCCAAAAATTTATTAATTTTATAAAAAAAAAAACTTTTTTTAATTGTTTAAACAATTTAACTTTTTTTTTTCATACAATTGATAATTTATTTGACCGAAAAAACTACACCATAAATACTTGACATCACCAGGACTTGAACACGGTATCTTCTAGTTGAAACTCCAGAGCCTTACTTACTAAACCGTAGCAGCAACAATTCGAGATGAGGAAAATTTGTTCTACTTGAATTTACATTATAGTCATGGCAATCCAAGAATCAACCGACACTCGGCCGATATATAAATTTTATTTGTTTCATTAACCCCGGAATATATTTTAATAATTTATGAAAAAAAAAATTTTTTTCTTGAAATTTTTGTTATGTAAGAAAAAAATGAGTAGCTGTTATACAGTATATAATTGAATAAAAAATTTTCAGTATTAAATACATAACAGCGGCTCTTAATATATTCACATATGTCGAAAGAATGAAAAATAATCAATCTTGGTGACCCAAAGAACAATCGACACTCGGCCGACGAATGACAAGTCAAGTTCACCAATCTTTAATGTCCCAACTCTTGGCTTAATTGTATATTTCCAGTCTTGGCCGCCCAATAATGAACCAAGACTTGGCTGATGAACGGTCGATCAGTAGCTGGCCAACCCTTAATGAGCCAAGCCTCGGCTTAATCATCTGTTTCGAGTCTTGGCCACCCAATAATTTACCAAGACTCGGCCGATAAATAGCTTGATAAGAGCTGGCCACCTCTTCTTCAACCAATGGTCGGCCAAGCATTGGAATACAAGCCTTGGTAAGCAAATAACCAGCCAGGCCTTGGCCCATGGATGACGCACGATTGGCTGCCAAGCACTTGGTGCCATTATTGGGACAAGACTTGGCCGTGTTGTGAGTCTTGGCAATTCCTACACGGGAGAGCAAAAATACTACTCGAATACAATACTCCATCTCGGAAGAACAATAAAATAATTTTTTTTTTTATTATTTTTATAAGCATTTATTTATTTCAGTGAAAGTTTAATATGTGCAATGAATGTAACATGCTATTATGTCGAGAAAGAGATAAAAGTTAATTCTCCTGGTTTTCTAAGTTTTTTGTATACACTCACGAAACATGAGCGAACACTGTCAACTACTATTCCCATATGAGTGAGTTTGCTATTCATAATACTTTGGAAACGCATTTAAAAATAGACAGTTCATACTTTGAACGGTGGAAAAATGTATCTCAAGTTTCTCGGAATTCTATTTACTTATTCATTCATTCAATGCTATATTCATTCAACACGGCAGAGTGAATGATCGAAAATACCATAAAAAAAGTCACATTTTATTTAAGAATCTAGAATGTCTACGTGACGATTCTATATAGTTTTTATTCATTCACTTTTTATTCTCAAAGTATCAAAAACTACAGTAGTGACCGTTAGAGAGTATATTTTATCGATTAAATTAACCTGAAGATCTTTTTAGTTGCTGATCATACAGCTTTTCGACAATCTTGGAAGGTGACGTGAGTTTTTTTCTTTACTCATACTGCTTTCATAAGTTATTGAACCTGTTTAAAAAACCAGACAATGCTCATTCATTCGTGTAGTTCTTTGATTGTTGACTAAAATGTTAAAAAACAAGAAAGTTCTACATAGAATTTCAGTCATTCCAATCGTCAAGTTTCGTCATTGATCTCATCTTTTTAGTGAGTATATCTTCAATGTCTTATCTTACTTTATAAACGAAATCTTGTATTATCGTTATAGGAAAAAGGAATTTTCATAAGTTACTATGTTTTTTCTGAATGACTATGTAAATCTAATAGAGGAGTGAGGATCATCTGTGTTTCCTGAAACCTAATCTTTTTGTATTTATAGATCACTATAGACCAAGCTATTCAATACGATAGGCTTCAATTACTTACAACAATATCTTTTGGTAAGGAAAGTCGGATTTCCACTCATCCCAATGAATGCCGTTCCTTTTTTCTAGTTCTCTGTACGATGTTCTGCAGGGGCCTAGCACTACATATATTTTTTTCTCAGCTTATATTTTTCACTAGCGACCAAGTGGAAACATGCGCAGAAACCAATTCTCGTATTTTGGCTCGGGGTGATATTTGTTAAGAATATATCTACGATGCCGACACTGCATACGCTACCGATAGCTACGGAAAATTTCGTATATTCGTAATTAATCTTATTATTGTAAATGAATTTATTCAAGTAAATAAGAAGCTATATGAAAAATAGCTAAGAAAAGGAAGTGGCCACATGTTAATTCATAAAGAATTAATTTAGCCAAAGAAATTATCACGTAGGCAACATCTTTTTCTTAGCTATTTTTCATATAACTTTTTATTTATTCAAATAAAAAAAAAGCTATAGGAAAAATGTCTATGAAAAGGGTGTGGCCGCATGTTAATTTATAATGAATTAATTTAGCCAAAGAAAATAACTCGTAGGCAACATCCTTTCTTTAGCTATTTTTCCTATAGCTCTTTATCTATTTAAATAAACGAAATGGTATGAGAAAAATGTCTATGGAAAGGATGTGGCCACAAGTTGATCAACAAAGAATGAATTTAGCCCAAGAAATTACCACGTAGGCAACATTCTTTCCTTAGCTACTTTTTCTATAGCTTTTTATTTATTCAAATTTTATAAATAAAAAAATTTTATTTATTTTAAATAAATAAAAAGCTAAAGGAAAAATAGCTAATGAAAGGATGTTGCCTACGTGTTAATTTTTTTGGCTGAATTAATTCTTTATAAATTAACATGTGGCTACATCCTTTCCATAGACATTTTTCCCATAGCTTTTTGTTTATTTAAATAGATAAAAAGCTATAGGAAAAATAGCTAAGGAAAGGATGTTGCCTACGTGTTGATTTCTTTGGCTAAATTAATTTTTTATTAATTAACATGTGGCCACATCCTTTTCATAGGCATTTTTATCATAGCTTTTCGTTTATTTAAATAAATAAAAAGCTATAGGAAAAATAGCTAAGGAAAGGATGTTGCCTGCGTGTTAATTTCTCTGGCTAAATTAATTCTTTGTGAATTAACATGTGGCTACATCCTTTCTATAGACATTTTTCCCATAGCTTTTTGTTTATTTAAATAAATAAAAAGCTATGGAAAAAATAGCTAAGAAAAGGTCGTTGCCTACGTGTTAATTTCTTTGGCTAAATTAATTCTTTATGAATTAACATGTGGACACATCCTTGCCATCGACATTTTACACATGGTACAAGTAAAAATGTAAACTGCATGGATAAAATTAGACGTTTGCCAATAGTTTTTCAATTTATTTTGACAAATGTAGCTAAAGAAAAGATGAAACCAGATAAATTAATTAGTGATATTTCTTAATTCCTTAGCCATTTGCTACAATTATTTGAATTAATTACCCAAATATAGCTGAGGGGTTCATGAGGTTACTAATGACTTTATTTAGCTACATCTTCTCCTATTGCTTGTCCTTAGACATTTTCACATATAAAAATAGATTGCATGTATTTAATTCGTTAAATAAATAAAATACCAAGGAAAAGCAGTAGCTAAGGAAAAGATGTACCTAAGGAATTGATGTAGATTACCATTTAATTTTTTTCGGCTACATTAATCCCTTAGCTCCATTTTTTTCTTAGCTACCGCTTGTCCTTAGTCATTTATTCATTGAACAATAAAATACATGTGCTTTATTTGTTGAATAAATAAATGTTTAAATAAATCAATTGCTGAAAGAATTGTTAAAATAATTGTGGTGAGTGGCCGAGTATTTAATTTAGTTTACAACACAATTTATTTAGTTTCATCCTTTTCTTAGATACAATCGCCATGATAAATTTAAATACTACTCGCAAATGTATACGAAAATGATTAAACTAAATAAATTGTATTGTCATCTTTATTAACTACTTTTTGCCACAATCTTCTTAATTTATGATAATAAAAAAGTTATACGTAAGCTCTTAGCAGAGAGTTATTTCAAGTAGAATAAAAATCTCTGTTTGTCAGCTTGCGTTCGTGGTAAAGTCGGTTACAGCATGGTGTTCGTATTAGGTCGAATTAAGTAGCGTTTTAGGGTATAGGAGATCGAGTCTTTGTCGTTGCCAGAAATTTGACAAAAAAAAAAAAACAAAAAAATGGAAAATATCACGCACTACTATTTTTGATTATACATTTTGCATTTTAAATATCACAAAACTATAATTTTTACAAAGTATAAGAGTAACACAAACTTTACTTATAAAAAATGTAAATTTTACATTTTTCGAAGTAACACAACGTGAACGCGTCGAAACGTAAATTTTACCTTTTACGTAGGCGAAGCCTATAGTATTGAATTCACTCGCGTTTTTTAAAAAATGATCATATCTTGCAAAGTAATAAAGTTAGAAGAATCGTATCAGGACCAAATTATTCGTCTATGAAAATACTAAAACTGGGAACTTACAAAAAGTAATTTCAATTTCAAACTTACAAAAAACGATCACCGTATAATTTTCAAAGCCAAATAATAACAAAACTAAGAACAAATCATGGATGCAATTTTTTTCCAGGATATCAGGAATGACAGAATTTATAATAATCGAGTTGAAAATTGTTTTTAATGTCGTTAGAAGATTGTTAATAAACAAAAAAACAAAATTGCGTTTTTTTTATATTTTGCATAACTCTTTAAAATTTTAACTTACAAGCTTTTTTTATGGCTCAAATTAATTGTCTTTTTGATACCGAGAGCCACCCTCTCTTGATAAAATTTGCTCTGATCATTTGTTAATTAGATATCAGCAATTGTTTATAACAATCACTATCATCCTTTATGTTACAGTTGAAAAATAGTAACGAAGGAGTGATTTTAGCGATTCTTATCAAGACAGGGTGGCTCTCAAGAATTTAATATCAAATTTTTCGAGCTCAAAAAAACTTTTTTATGTTAATTTGTTCAAAAGTTATCCAAAATATAAACAATTACCGATTTTTATTTTAAACATTTTTTCTTCAAAAAAGAGTTTAAAGCACATGCGTAAAACTTTCTTTGCTGTGGTTATAATTTGCTTGATCGATAAAATAGTTATTTAAATTATCATGTTATTGAAAAGAAAAAAAAAAAAACTACCATGGACAAATATTTATAAATAAAAGTAATAAACAAAATGGTTCTATTTAAGTATAAATTCGGATCCGGTTTAAGTATTAATTCGGATCCGGTTTAAATATAAATTTGGATCCGGTTTGAGTATTAATTCGGATCCGGTTTAAATATAAATTCGGATCCGGTTTAAATATAAATTCGGATCCGGTTGAATTATGAATTCGGATCCGATTTAAGTATAAATTCGGATCTATGCTGGATATGCATTTTGCAATCCGATTTTGTTAAGGGGTCCTTATTACAACCAGATCCGTATTCCCTGATCCGATCCGGATCTCTACCGGCGTTACATTCGGATACGAATCAGATCTGGTAAACCGGGTCCAAATCGGACCTCATATCAGATAAACCTGATCCGAATCAGATCCGAATCGGACCAAAATTTCCACTCGGGTTGTTAAGAAAACCAGAGAAAAATTGATGTGCTGAACAGCACAATCATATGATGCTTTGTATTATTTCATATTTATCACTGATGATTCAAATGAAAAATATTGACGTATTTTGTTAAATATGAAATGTCGTTTTTCATCCAGTTCCTCACTAATATTTTATAACTTTATTTTTGATGTGTAAACATCTTTAGGCACGGGTTGGGTATGGAGTAAAAGGAAAAAATATAGAGTTCAGACGTCAGATCTGGTAACGGATCTGGGCAGGAATCCATTTTCTGTCAGTCTACATTGTGCCTTGCAGCGCCATGGTAATCGGTTGGTAACCGTTACCATCAGGCATTCTGTAGTATATATGAATTTTATTGCGAGTATTTATATATTTAATTTATTATTATTATTATTATATATATATGCCGTTGTATATATTAATATACAAGTATTTTATTTGTATTTATTAGTTATACTTGCATTTGTTAGGCGAAGTAAAGTTCATATTTCCGAGTGGAAATTGAATCCGGCTTGGCCGGATCCTGATCCGAATCGGATCCAGTATGGCTAAGGTAATCCGGATCCGGGTTTCCTGACCCTTTTCGGATCCGTTATGGATAAGGCTAACCGGATCCGGCTTTCCTTACTCTTTCCTGATCCGAATCGGATCCGGATTGCCGGACTTTAATCGGACCTTATTTTTTTTTCAAAGTTATCTTCGGGTTCAGTCAGGTTTGGCTAAGGCTAACCGGATCCGGTTTTCCTTACTCTTTCCTGATCCGAATCGGATCCGGATTGCCGGACTTTAATCGGACCTTATTTTTTTTTTAAAGTTATCTTCGGGTTCAGTCAGGTTTGGCTAAGGCTAACCGGATCCGGTTTTCCTTACTCTTTCCTGATCCGAATCGGATCCGGAATGCCGGACTTTAATCGGACCTTATTTTTTTTTTCAAAGTTATCTCCGGGTTCAGTCAGGTTTGGCTAAGGTAAGCCGGGTCCGGGTTTCTTGACTCTTTTCGGATCCGAATCGGATCTGGGTAACCGGACTTGAATCGGATCCGGCTTTCCTTACTCTATCCTGATCCAAATCGGATCCGGAATGCCGGATCCGGTTTCCCTGATTTAAAACGGATTGAACTTAGAAGAATTTGAAAAAAAAAAAAAAAAAAAAATTTATTTCAGAATGTCATTTTATTTTTTGATAATATTAAATACATTGTTGCCTATAAATAACATTAATCATATCAAGTTTTTCTATTGTAATTTTTAAAAAACTTTCTACGCTTGTAAATGGCTTTTGATTTTGTCAATTCCATGTACGCCGCCGTGGTCGATAGGATAGTGTCGCCGACTTCAAACGCATAAGCCCCGAGATCGATCCCCGTAAGTTCCGGAATTTTAGTTTAGTTTAGGTTGAATTTTCTAAGATAAAAAAATTGTTAATAATGATTGTTAAAAAAAATAATTGAAAAAAGCACATATTTTTTTTTTTTTTAAATCGAAATTCAGATCCGATTTAAGTTCAAAATTCGGATCCGTTTTGAGTATAAATTCGGATCCGATTTAAGTATAAATTCGGATCCGGTTTAAGTATTAATTCGGATCCGGTTTAAATATAAATTCGGATCCGGTTTAAATATAAATTCGGATCCGGTTTAAGTATTAATTCGGATCCGGTTTAAATATAAATTCGGATCCGGTTTAAGTATAAATTCGGATCCGGTTTAAGTATAAATTCGGATCCGGTTTAAATATAAATTCGGATCCGGTTTAAATATAAATTCGGATCCGGTTTAAGTATGAATTCGGATCCGATTTAAGTATAAATTCGGATCTATGCTGGATATGCATTTTGCAATCCGATTTTGCTAAGGGGTCCTTATTACAACCGGATCCGTATTCCCTGATCCGATCCGGATCTCTACCGGCGTTACATTCGGATCCAAATCGGATCTGGTAAACCGGGTCCGAATCGGACCTTATATCAGGTAAACCTGATCCGAATCGGATCCGAATCGGACCAAAATTTCCACTCGGGTTATACTCAGTCTCTGTTCTAGCCGAACATATTTTTATCAGCTTAATTTTTCCCTCAGCTACATCTTTTCTTTAGCTAAATTTTTTCCTTAGCTAGATTTTTTACTTAGCTGCATTTTTTACTTAGCCGCTTGATCTTTTACTTAGTCTTAATTATAGCATTATAAACACACAATATCTTCACAATTTTACCTACTCTATTTTTCCCTCAGCTACATCTTCTCCTCAGCTAGATTTTTTCCTTAGCTAGATTTTTTACTCCACTACATTTTTTACTTAGCCGCTTAATCTTTTACTTAGTCTCAATTAGAGCTAAACACACAATAAACACATGATTGTACCAGCTTTATTTTTCCCTTAGCTACACGGAGAGATTTCCGCAGCAAATAATGCTGTAGAGTATCAAACAAATTTTACTGTAGTCTACTGGAAATTGAGAAGTTGTGTGGGGAGGCCACCAGGATCGACTAGAATTTCCTACTACACTACAGTAATTTTAATCAAAACGAAACAAAAAAACGACACAAAAAATTAAATAAAACCTTATTGTTTAAACATCTAAATAAAAATGTAACGTGTTTATTAATTTAAAAAAAATAAACCATTTTCTAATTTTCATGTGTTTCACCGCATTTTCATTTAGATTCATGAATAAAATGAAAACAATAAACTTTTTTAGAAGAGGTTAGGAACACACTTGATTTCCAATAAATATTCGTGTCATCTGGCGGGAAAACCTGCTGTACACTACAGTAATTTCTGGCATAAAGTATACCATTAACTCGAGACTTCCAAAAATTCCGGTAGACTACAGTAAAAATTTAGATGAAATATAATAATAATCATTATAATAAGTGGGGATTCGTCGCTTTAATGACGTCGGCTATGATTTATACGATACCACTACAGTAATATATGCTGCGGATTTCTCTCCGTGTACATCTTTCCATTAGCTAAATTTTCCCTTAGCTATATTTTTTACTTAGTCCCAATTATAGCCAAACAAACAATACTTACATATTTCTACCAGCCAAAGAATTTTACTTAGCTACATCTTTCCCTTAGCTCTATTATATTATCAATTACGAAACAAATTACCACCGATACCAGAAAAATATCGATAACTCGAAAAATATTCGGAATATACTAAAAAATTTTTTTTTGAACTTTTTTTTCTACTTGATGAGTTTTATCAATCGTTTATATAAAATTAGGAAAAAAAAATCGATATATCGAAATTTTAAAATCATTGATTATTGAAAATTACTGAACAACAATAATTGTATAAAAATAGAAAAAAATAAAATAAAAACAAACAATATTTTCATAAATGAATGAAAAAAATTTGTTTATATGTGTACTTATTATTATTTTGTTCAATTACAACAACACGCCGAAGATGTTTCTAGACACATAATAAACCCACGAGTCTAGATGGCTCACAAAATTTTTTTTTATTTTATTTGAATTTTTAGTGTTCTGTGGGACACTTCCATAACTACTCTCTAATCAAATTGACTTTTAAGAATCTCATTTTGTTATTTATTTTTTTTTTTGGGAAAACAATGTGTTATTTACTCACTTGTTGGAGTACATAAAATAAATAATAATTAGATAATATTTGTCAAATTCAACCGAGTCAAGTTAAATATCGAGTTCATCATATAAATTATTTTTATTGTTTTATCGTTTGAATAAAAAAAGACGACCTATATATGAAACAAAATTTTATTTCAATTTTATAAGATCTACTCATCCTGGTAATTACTATTGATTTTTTTATTTGAGTTTAATGATTTTTTGTCTTAAAAATCTCTATCGTCCGCATTGTAGATTTTTTCTGCTACCTTCAATAGTTTTTGAGAAAAAAAAACTTTGAATTGGAAAAAAATGAAAATATAGTCAAGCGCTCGTTGAAACCTAAGTGTTCCGTAGGATTTTTTTTTTTTTTTCTAAATTTTCTTTTAACGTTCGATTTTTTTATTTTTATTTTAAAATAAATGACTGTTTTTATTAGTTTCTTTTTTCTAATGTTGTTGTTTTCTGCTGTCAAGTAAGATCTGAAAAGCAAGAAAAAATAATATACACAATCGTCATTCATTACCATGGACTAGAACCCTGGTTATAATTTTTTGAAATTTGTTGGCCTTATTAGATTCAATATTGTTATTTTATCGCAGGGCCCAATTGTAAATATGGAAACCAATTCGTTTTAGTAGTTCAGACGATATCTTGAAATAACAAATTCTGACACTACATTTTGTTGAATGAAAAGAAAAATGAGAGACTTAAAAATTTAAAAAAAATATCTAAAATCTACTATTAAAGCATTGTCGATTGGGACATTGCCGGGATCGATCGGTCGATATTTACAATTGGGCCCCGTGAGAAAATGGAAATATTAAATTTAATAAGGCCCAATAATGAAATTAAAATATGATGATTGTATTTGGGGAAAAACATTAGAGCAAAATGAGCATTTTAAAAGTCAATTCGATCCAGAACTTTACATTTCTTCGCGAAACAACAAAAAGTCACATGAAAAACGAAAACATAAGTGTCCTACGGAACACCAAAAATTGGATATTTAATTTTTTTTCTCAAAAACTATTTAAGCCCAAGGAAAAAACATACCTATTTTATAATAGAGCATTCTGAGGACTCTCAATTAAGCCCAATACGATGTTTCTATCATCATTACGCTGGAAGTTATAGCATTTTTAATTAATTTTTTAACAATTTCGAAAAATCAAGCAATGAATAACTCAACGTAAAATTTGAATAGAGACCTCGTTTTAAGCTCATATTTTGCGTCTCAAGAAACTCTATCACCCACATTATGCGTTTTCCTACGCTATCTCCAATAGAAAAAAAAAAAAAAAAATTTAAAATTAAAAAAAAAAAAGAATAAGATATTTAATTTTTTTTCTCGGGAACTATTGAAGGTAGAAAATAAAACAATATATCATATAACAGAGCTTTGTAAGGACTTCTTTTTTTGAGCCCAATTTGATGTCTCTGATATAAGTAGTAAGTTGGCAGCCGTGCGAGCAAGTCGCCTTTTAGTGAGCTCTCCACCTCTCTGCGTTTTAATTCAACTTATTTACTAATTTACTAAATAAAATCAAAGTGAAAATACTTCATAAGTGTTACGTAGTACGGTTGCCTTCGAGTTTGATTATTATTAACATTAATTTATAACTCAAGACTTATATTTTGATCTGTATTTTGTGAGGCAAAGTTGACTGATAGTCAACCGCCTGGTTGCTTTCATCTCACAAGTGAAAGTGTACATAGTCTCAGCATAAACTCACAAACCTTAAAACAATGAGTGGCCATTGAATTTATCAAGGTGTAATTAAGTCATCTGAAAGTGTAAAGAAAGGTTGAAGTGAAAAGTGTTTCTTATATTAAACAGTAAACGAGATCATATAATCATAACTTTAATTGTAAGAAAAAAAAAAAAATAAAAAAAAAAAAAGGGAGGAAGAATTATAATAATAATAATAGCGTGAAACGTCATAGTGTTGTCCCTCAAATTGTATCTTAAGCATCACAAACTATACACGGAGAGAATTTCACTGATATTATCAGAAGACACAAATTTATAAAATCTCGGAGAACCCCGATACAACGGCATTTGTTGCCAGCACTGATTTTTTCACATTGAGCGACCGAGAAAATCTTGGGGTAAGCCCTCACAATTATCAAAAAAGTCAATTTTTGGCAGCAAAGTTTTTTTGTTGATGTTGCGTACTTAATATCTGAGGGTAACCACGTGATTTAATTGGTGCGATTGATTAAAATAGACAATCAGATTTTTTCGGTGTCTTGTAGTGAAAATCTCGGGCTAGCACTTAAATAATGATAAAGTTTACAAAAAAAAAAAAGTGGATTTTTCGTTTTTTTTTATGTATTTTTTTTTTTTTTACAGAATACTGGCACGCACCCGGACTCGAACCCCTGTACCCTAAACGCTACCTAATTCTACCTGATACGAAAACCGTGCCTTAACCGACTTCACCACCGACGCAAGTTGACATAAAAAGATTTTTATTTTACTTGAATTAACTCTATGACACTACTGCTTCTTCCTACACATTTTTAATGACTTAATAAATAAAAATACATGGAATTTATTTATTTAATGAATAAAATACATGTGATTTTATTTTGAAAAAATGAAATTGTCCAAGGAAACGCAGTAGCTAAGGAAAAAATGTAGCTAAGGAATTAATGTGGCCAAAGAAATTATATTTTCAGCTTTATTGATTCCTTAGCCACTTCTTTTCCTCAGCTACTACTTTTCCCTGGACAATTTTATTTTTTAAAAATTAATATCACAAGTATTTTATTCATTAAATGAATAAAGATACCAAGGGCAAGCAGTAGCTAAGGAAAAGATGTAGCTAAGAAATTAATGTTGCCGAAAAAATTATGTTCCAAGCCACATAAATTCCTTAGCTACATCTTTTCCTTAGCTACTGCTTTCTCTTAGACATTTTTATTGTTAAAAAATAAATTTACATGTATTTTATTTATAAAATAAATGAAAATCCCAAGGAAAAGCAGTAGCTAAGGAAAAAATATAGCTAAGGAATTAAGATTGCCAAGAAATTATTTCCTTGAAACATAATTTTTTGGCAACATTAATTCCTTAGCTACATCTTTTTCTCAGCTACTGCTTTTCCTTGGACATCTTCATTGTTAAAAAATAAATTTACGCGTATTTTAATTATAAAATGAATAAAAATCCCGAGGAAAAGCAGTAGCTAAGGAAAATATGTAGCTAGGAAATTAATGTTGCCAAGAAATTATTTCCTTGAAACGTAATTTTTTGGCAACATTAATTCTTTAGCTACATCTTTTCCTTGGACATTTTCGTTGTTAAAAAATAAATTGACACCTATTTTATTTATAAAATAAATAAAAATCGGGTGAATTTTTTTTTCAACAATAAAAAATGTCCAAGGAAAAGCAGTAGCTAAGGAAAAGATGTAGCTAAGGAATTGATGTTGCAAAAAAATTACGTTTCAAGGGAATAATTTCTTGGCAACATTAATTCCAAAGCTTCTGCTTTTCCGTGGACCTTTTTATTTTTAAAAAATTAAATAACATGTATTTTATTTATTAAATAAATAAAAATGTCCAAAGAAAAGCAGTAGCTAAGGAAAAGATGTAGCTAAGGAATTAATGTTGCAAAAAAATTACGTTTCAAGGAAATAATTTCTTGGCAACATTAATTCCTTAGCTACATCTCTCCCTTAGCTACTGCTTTTCCTCGGGATTTTTATTCATTTTATAAATTAAATACGTTTAAATTTACTTTTTAACAATAAAAATGTCCAAAGAAAAGCAGTAGCTAAGGAAAAGATGTAGCTAAGGAATTAATGTTGCAAAAAAATTACGTTTCAAGGAAGTGATTTCTTGGCAACATTAATTCCTTAGCTACATCTTTTCCTCTAGCTACTGCTTTTCCTTGGGACTTTCATTCATTTTATAAATAAAATACGTGTAAATCTATTTTTTAACAATAAAAATGTTTAAGAGAAAGCAGTAGCTAAGGAAAAGATGTAGCTAAGGAATTAAGGTTGCCAAAAAACTATGTTCCAAGCAACATCAATTTTTTAAAACATAATTTTTTGGCAACTTCAATTCCGTAGCTACATCTTTTCCTTAGCTACTGCTTTTCCTTGGACATTTTCATTTTCAAAAATGGAATCACATGTATTCTATTCATCACATGAATTAAAAACCTAAAGAAAAATAGTAGCTAAGAAAAAGATGTCGCTTAGGAATTAATGTGGCCAAAGAATTTATGTTTCTGGCAACATTAATACCTTAGCTACATCTTTTTTATAGCAACATCTTTTCTTCTGGTATTTACTTATTTAATAAATAAAATACATGTAATTTCATTCTTCAAACATGAGAATGTCACAAGAAAAACCAGCAGCTAAGGAATTAATGTTGCCTTAAACGGCATTTTTTCGGCAACATCAATTGCTTAGCTTTTGCTTGTTTATGGACATTTTTTATCCATTTAACAATTTGCAATACATTCATTTGTTAAATAAATAAAATATCACCACTGACGCTCAGAGGGGAAGGGATTAAATTGATAATCCGCACCTCAGGGTCAATCCCATATAACCGGTTTTTATTTTTAGTGGTTCCTCTAAAATATCACGGGGCAGCCCTTATTTTTTAACGTTGTGCCCTGTGATTTTCACGGGACGGCTCATCTAAAAGAAATTCCAGAGATTATCTCGGGGCAACTCTTATATAATACAACTGTTGCCCCTAGAAAATCTCGGTTTAACAAAATTCATGATAAAATCTACAAATTCACGGGGTCACACGGAAGTTTTCCAAGTAGGCCCCGTTAATATGTTAATTTAACTTGTTGAAAAAGGCGTGGTGGGTCACCGAGTTCGTGCGATCGGGATTGCCACGCGATAATTTCGGTTAAATTCTCTCCGTGTACAGAGACGCAGCAGAAACTATATATTGATAACAAGTGATTAATTTGATTTGGTGTTTTGGTGTGAATTTCTACCTGGGTATTGGTGTGATTATTACTATTAATTACTAATTATTGGTAATCATTTTTATTAACTATTAATTATTGGTCAAATTGCGTCATTGAGGAAATTAATGTATAACGATATTCCTATAATTAGTAAGAATTCAAACAATTTACCATTGCAAGATATTATTAATACAAAATCATTAGTAAATAATATAGTAAATGTGGACTTATCATTTGGGTCTAGAGATATTTCGGAAAACAACTCAGACAATACTGTAAATCTAAATCTATTTTACCAGGATGACGATAATATTGTTACGTTATATTATCAGAATGCGAGAAGAATAAAGAACAAACTCATGATATATATGTCAACTCTCTTCACATAAATTATGAAATTACATTAACAACTGAAACATGGCTTTATAATAATATTTCGTCATACCATGTAAAGGGACTAAATTTATCTTTTATTAATATTTAAATAAATAAGTCTTTTACTTTTTTTTTTTATCAAATATTTATACACAGGTTTACTTTTAATATTGAAAACAAAACAATTTATTAAACAATTAGACTATTTGATATTATATTTTAACAAGATACAATATATATATATATATATTACTGGTTGTGAGGTGGCATAGCCACATCACCAATACAATTTTGATAAAAGTTTCGGTCGCACCTTATAGCTTGGTGGCCGGACTTAAAGTTGTTTTATATTTCATATTTTACATGACGAGATAAACACCATATTACTAGAGTCCCGGTAGACGAATGTGGTGTGGATTATCGAAATAGGTATGTGAGTATTTTCACTCGTTACAACCATTACTTTGACAGCGACAAATTTGTCGTATATCGATTAGATAGGAATACCAAATCTAGAGGTGGGGGTGTAATGTGTGCTATTAATATTGATAGAATTTACAATTATCATTAACTAAATCTTCCAGCAGATATTAGTGATATTAATGATGTTGAAGCTCTGGGTGTTTACATAAACTTCAGGGGCTCAATCTATCGTATATTCTCGATCTATATTCCACCGGATATAATTAATAACAGACATAATGTTGTATTGAATTTATTTAAAAATTTAAAGAAATATTTTTAGTCAACAAAAGGTAAAATACTGTTGATAGGTGATTTTAATATATCAAATTTTTGTGATCAAGTTAATGGTAATCCAACCAACAATAAAAACAACATTAAACTCTTTTTGGCACTTTTACTTCTAACTAATGGTGCGAACTTACAACAAATTAATAATATCAGTAATAGTAGCGGGAATACTCTTGATTTATTTTTTATAGATAACGATATTAAATTTGTATTGATCAATCAGAATCACTGACATTGGCTGATAAATATCATCCACTAATACTACTGCAATTATTAAATAAACACCAGGAGGCTCATGTTGATAGAATTAACATAAGGGAAAATTATCATAGGAATTTTAACATGAAATGCACTGACATAGATATTTTTAAACGTAAAATGAGAAATAGCGACAGTGTTAGTTGATTTACGAATTGTAATAGTCATGACAGTAATGATAATATTGATTGTAAAAGTGTGGATATGTTGGTGGACATATTTTATGGTAAATTGTATGAAATTCTAGAAATAAGTCACAGTCAACCACGTACATTTGTGTGTATTTCCTTTTCACTCACGCATGCGCGCATCAAATCTTGTACAGTCAACGTCAAAACAAACTAGTACTACACGATATAAAAGTTACATTCTATTTTAGTAGTCTCAACCAATTTTAGTTGACGTGACTGTACCGACAAGAACAAGAATACACCCGATTCGTTTTTCTCTCGGTGACACTTTTGACGCGAGAGTTCAGCTTCCAGTTTCATTATATTTCAGTGGTATATACACTGTGTAATGATTGGGAGATGAATGTATAAATGTATTAGGTATAAAAGTATTATAGTGGTATGACTCCGCTGTGTATTATAATAATGTTAATAATAATAATATAATGTGTTAAATTACTACCTTAATGGAGTAATTTTAATCTGTACCCTGTATTGGTACTTTGTACTGCTGGCTTCGATCAAAATAAATGAATAAATAAATAAATAAATAAATAAATAAATAAATAAATAAATATCATTACCCCAAAAGTTATAACATTTTTAAACAATTCTGAAAAAGTAGGCAATGAATTACTCATTGTAAAATTTGATTAGAGACGTATCGATATATCGGATATTTTTTTTTTCAAATATCGGTTATCCGATATATCGGGTTGAAACGTACTCGGTATATTGAATATCGAGTACTTTTAAAATGAAAAAAAGACCAATGTTTAATGGTTTTTTTATTTCAATTATTATTTTATTTAAATATATAAGTATTAATATTATTTAATACTGATCCTATGTTTTATTTAAATTTAAATTGTTTTTCATAAATTTTCTTTATTAATATATTAATTAATAATAATAAAGATTAATAATGATGAACATTAATAATATATATTAATATAAAAATATATATACGTATTTTTAATATTTACGAAACAGTATTTAATACTGGAAAGATTTTCTTCCAGTGAGGTTATACAAGGGTGCCACTTCATTATTTTTAAAACCTCTACCTTCAACAAATAAGAATGGTAAATGATCAACTGCAATCATGTATGCGATTGTATTTGTCAGTGTACCAGCATTTTCACCATCTAATGAACAAATTATTGAAA
>MKYW01000090.1:48800-97846 GCA_015776835.1 Aphidius ervi
CCCAAAGAGTCGTCCTACTTTGGGATTTACATACCGCCTTAATAAAAAAATTCTGAATTTTTTTAGTCGATTGTTTTTTTATTTACCCAGGTTACGATGCAAAAATGAAACTATTTTTTTTAGATATTTTTTGAGATTCATAATTAATAATGAATAAATGAACGAATTAGTTGACTTGGAAGAGAACCGAAAAAGACAGCTAGTTTGAAATATAATCATGCGACTAGGAATCCTTCAATCGCTCTTTGTTAAAATTACTGAAGAAGTTTCACTTCCCTGTGCGTACAATAACACACACATTTTTTTTTTTGCTGATCCACAATGCAACTCATCCTCTGAAGATGACTCAATTTTTCTCTAGAAATTTTTATTAATTGGAATCAGCAATTTATTATTAATTTATGTATTTACTTGATATTTTGTTAACTGAATGAAATAATATCAGAGTAAATAATAATAATAATAATAATAATAATAACAATACCTTCATGTTTACATTTACAATGGTTGATGATTCATCATCTGATGATGTTGGTCCAGAAGTAGATGAGAAAATTCGAGGTTTTATTTGGATAGGATAAATACGTTTCACGTGTGACAGCAGAAATTAAAATAATAGATAATATTAATAATAATAAATAATATTAATGTTTACTAGAATAATGAATAATATCGCGTCCTGTCAATCGAAGTGTTTTTCAGTTTTTTTTAGTTTGTTTGTTTTTTTTGTTTTTATTTTTTTTTATCAATATTGTGTGTAGAGGTCTCTAGTCTTCGGTATTTTTCGACCGATATCTGGTAAAAATATCGGTTACTCGGTATATCGGATCAAAAAGTATCTAGTAAAAGTATCCAATATATATTGGCGATATATCAGCTGTGTCGCCGAGTATCGCACATCCCTACAACAGATGTCTAATATCTAGTTGCTTTTTATTAGAATGTGCAACCACAAATTTTTTTTGAGATAAATAAAAAAAATAAAATAAAAAAATATTTTGCAACTTGAATGATAAGAATAAAAATGGAAAATAATGATAAAAATAAAAATCGTGATATGACCATTAAGAAAGAAAAAAAAAAAAAAAATTGTGTGTGTTACCAGTACGCGCGAGGGAAGTGAAACTTCTTTGTTAGTTATTTTATCATGTAGATGAACTCAAAAATGTATAAGTGAAAAAGCAAGAAATATAAACACAGAAGTTTTCCTCATGGTCAAATTTATACGATAAAGAAATTATGAGAAATTTTTTTTTCAAATTTATAGTTGCATAAATCTATAAATAAACATTATTCATCATAAACGTGAAAAAAAATACAGCAAAATGGGCCTCAATTGATTTCGTTATTATTAATCGATTATAATTGATATTGATCAATATCATTTGAATAATATGTACGAACGAACAATTTTCGATAGAATTATATCTGGTACTAAACGATATTCAAATTTGTTATTAGAGGTGAACGTATACGGCATTTTTACTAAATATTGAATACTCATGAATATTTTAAACAATAGTTATTTATTAATGCACAAGTTTATATATTCATTGACTTTATTAATTTCAATTTTTTAGTCCCTCAGGAAAGAAAAAGATAGACTGCATACACACATACTACCAAGAACCTGCCAGTATAGTGAATATATTTTGGACAGAGGAGCACTGAAAATATTTTTTATAACCATATGTAGATGTGCACCCTCTCAGGCCCAAACTTCGTCCACCGATGCGATTTACTTTCAACTTTAAATGAATGGAAGCAAGGCTTTATTTTTTGTTTCGGTAATAGGAATAATATTATCAATATTATTTGAAGAATAAATATTAATAATATTATTGATATGATTGGAAATATTATTGAAATTATTACTGTTACTATCCATACTATAAATATATAGTCATTGTGATATATACAATCATTCCAATAAAATATATAATAAAAAAATCAATGATATTGATAATATTAATAACAATGTTAATAATAATAATAATGATATTCAAACTATAAACATCGATAATATTATGTATATTTTAAATATTATTGTCATTATTATTATTATAAATATAATTATTAATTTATAATATTATTGTTATTATTACTATCAATATTATTATTAATATTATTGAGATTATTGATAATATTATTGGAATTATTTTTATTATTATTTTTAATACTATCAATCTATATATTATTTTATAATATACTATATATACTATTTCATTTTTATCAGCTTTATTATTGACCAAATTAATGACACTTTGAACTGTATTTAAATAATCAGTTTTCCAATAGTACACTCATACAATGCCATATACTTTCTCACAGACACCGTGTAGTCCTTTCTCACTCAATTTTATTAAGTGTTTGGGTGAAAGCTTGTGAGCTAGGGAGGGGACTTACACTCGAGCGTCAGTGCTGAGTGTCACTACTGAGTGTCACTACCGAGTGTCACTGCTGAGCGTCAGGCCCGAGCGTTACATACAATTTTTTTCTCACTACCCAATGAAAAAAAGTTTCACTTCAAAAATAATTTATATGCTGAACACGATATTTAATTTGACTCTGTTTAATTTGACGAATGTTATTTGATTATTTTTTATTTCATGTACTTCAATTATTTTTGAATCAAATATTTGTTCCTTAATAAATTTTTCAGGGCTAGGCGAAAGATCTCAAACTGATTGAATACGTTGACTAAAGTTTCAATTGACGGCACTAAATCAGTAGACTTTACGATAAATTTTTTTAATTTTTGGGTTCCCTTTTTTTTTTTTTTCACAGTTAGTTATTTGAAGATATTTTTTGAACACATTTTCGACATTCAATAAAAAATAAACAAAAATATTATCATTTTGATATTTCGAAAATCACATAAATAAATACATTACACACAATACACAAACAAAGAATTATCTAATAGTATAATACACATCAAGATATTTAAAGTAACAACAAATAAAAATCAATGTTTATGAAATTGAAATCTTCTTATAATCATAACTTTAAATATTCGTCGAAATCGATGAATCAAGGAGTTGGTCATTACCAAAATATATGTATAGATCAAAATTTAAGTTTGTCCATCTACCCATGATGCATCATTATCATTGAATTACTTTTCTTTGTTATGTGGTATAATCATTTCCACACTGACTTTTTCAACATTATTGAATTGATAATTCATTTTATTATTTTCTATTAGATTCATATATTAATGAATAATTTCAATGTGACCTATGCCAAATTATGCACTTTTTACGTGTTTTAATTTTGTGTGATATTTTAATAACCGTTACGTAAGAGGAATGCCCCACGTCACCTACGTATTGAATTTGTTTTTGAAAAAAAAAAAGATATCGTAGCTCTCCAGCCAATGAATCTAGACACTTCACACTGTAACTAAAAGAAGCGTATTCCCAATACCTAAAATCTGTGTATTTTCAATTTTTTGAAATCTACTATCAGAGCCATAAGTATGAAAATATAAAATCTGTCATTTTATTTTTTTTTTGCAAACAGTTGATATTTATTAAACTATGAATCTGATCTAGTAGCACAGAATAATTGAAAGTTTTTTTTTTTTTTTCCTGAAAATTCCAGATATTTTTCAATCAATATCTTGAAAATTCACGGAGACACTGGCCATTCATTGCAACATTATATTTCTAGTGTCTTTGTACTAATTAACATTGTGATCCTTAAAAATCATATTTTAGACAGATTCACACACAAATAAACATATGTTTATGATAATTTGCAAAATGGTCTGCGATACTTTCCTTTATGTTTACCAGGGAATGTGGTCACAGTTTCATTAGCCTAAAATTTAAACTGATGAGTTGTTATGCTGTGAAATTCATTCAATTGATCATAATTACAAAGACGATCAAAATAGTGAAAAATTTAAACTTACTTGAAGTCATCCAATGATTTATTCTCTGGTAAATCACTCGTTAATTCATTAATTACGTATTTGATTACGTTTCTTGTTATCCGGTCGCGATTGTTAAGTTGGATAAATCTTTAGTTGCATCTTCATTTTTCAATACGAAGTGAATACTAGATAAAATTAATATGCCTTTAGAATCACCATTCAGAATTGTATATAAATTCTGAAACAAAGAATTAAAAAGAAAAAAATAAATTTTTTTCCCATTTCAGACGAACCATGCGAACATAAATTACATTCTAAAAAAAAATATGTATGTACCCTAGTTTTGTTCATTTCCTTGATCACATTTGTTAACTCATTATCATAGAGACTTGTTGATGAACTTGGTCTTGGCATATTTTGTGATAATAACAATGATGATTATGGACATCGTTGAAAAACATATAGTAGAATATCATTTCTATTTCGTGATGATGATGATTAACATTGTTGTGCTATTGTTGGTATTATAAATAGCGGTTCATATTCATCGTTGTCGTTTGATAACGAAATATAAACAAACTACTATGCTAATATCTGACGATATATATTTCTTGATAAGAAAAACTTATGAACTAATTTATCTGTTTAGTCGATAACATGAAAAATAGTTCAACATTAAAAATTAACGAAACAAGTTTAAAATTTAAAAAAAATTATAAATTCTAAAATTCCTACAAATACATTGAGAACTTTTTTATTCAATTAAAGAGTTTTAAGAAACTTTATATTCAGCTGTTTACTTTTACACTTGTTTGATGTTTCTCATTGTTTTTTCTTCATGTTTTCATTGTTGCATATCAACTAATGTTTAGCTAACATGAAAAAAAATAGTGATTCGACACACTGAGAGAATTTTCCTTTTATAATTGCTGTAAAAAAGATTAGTAATTTCGGGAGTCTCCTGAACTGGTGAGACGTAACGACACTCCTTTTGTTTTTACTGGATTAAACCGAAAACTTTTCGGGAGTATCTTTAAAAAATAAAATTGAGAAAATCATCATAATAATTCAAGTTTGCAGGGGCTTCCTGTAAAATTTGAGGTATTATCAACGATAAAACAGTAGTTTTTCTTGCTTAAATTATTATTATTATTTTTTTTTAACTTTCAAATATGAAATTTAACGGGAGTCTCCACTTCAAACAAAAGTATTATCAACGATAAAACAGTAGTTTATCCTGATTATAAAATTATAAAAATTTTCGGGTGCATCCCGTGAAAATTTCACGTGGATCCCGTTGTAAAATAAGGATTGTCTATAATAAATAAAATATATATAATACTACGGTAAGAATGCTCGTTTTCTCCCGGAAAAAATTAGGTAGGCTCACGAGCTATCAAAGATACCTGAACTTACACTGTACGTTCCCGTAAAGTTTTCACGAGATCCACCAAAAAATAAAAAAAAATCCTTAAAACTTTTGTGGATGGACGTTACGTCTCACCAGTACAGGAATATCCCGTAAATATAGAAGGATAATTTTCTCAGTGCATTCATAACACGAAAAAAATAAGACAGGTTGAAATCGAAATCGCTGTTGAGTATTAAGGCCTAGACTCAGAAAACCGAGTTCAACACTCGTTATGGCAATTTTTTAGTGTTCCATAAGACACTTATGTTTTTGTTTTTCATGTGACTTTTTGTTATTTTGCAATTAAATTTCACGATTGAATCAGCTGTCGAAATTATCATTTGATTAGATATATTAGGCTATATTCTCATTTTCTTACAGGGCCCAATTGTAAATATTGACCGATCAATTCCAGCAATGTTTCAATCGACGACGCTTTATTAGTAGACGTTACGATTATTTTTTTTAATTTTTCAGTCATTTATTTTTTTTTTATTCAACGATATGTAGTGCACAGTAAAAAAAGTGGGTAATACGTTTGTAATTTGTAGACTGCAGTCGTTTGTTGAATTTTTGTATGTTAATTTAACAAAAAAAAAATTTGTAAAATCTCTCGACAAATTTAATCTGTTAATCTTACAAACGAAAAATTTGTTGAATGTTTTTACAAATTTCAATGTTAATTTTACAAATTTCGCTTGTTAATTTTACAAATTTTTTAGTGTTTAACTCGTAACATATAAATGAAGATATAATGTAAAAATAAGAAGAATATCTGAAAAAATCTCCCGCCCGTAACTATTGCGTGGAATACGCATGCGCAAAATTATGAACACGAATGCACACGAATACAGCCATCTTGCATACGGTTGGATTGAGTCGGACGACGTGTGTTTTTATGAGCAGCTAATAATAGACAACAAGTGAAGTATTTTTATTCTTCAAAAACAAATAAATAATTATTAAATTATAATTATAATAAATAAATAATTCGTGTTTTCAATAACTTCATCAAGTCAGTGAATTCAGAGTGATTTATAAATCCCTTTAAGACTATTTATAAATGTTATTTTATATTTCTAATTAATTCTTAATTAATAACTTAATAACAATATGCTTGTTGACAATATTTTCGAACTACTTACTTCCCGAGATGAAATTTTGTCTCTGAAAACAGCCTCTTATCGTCTCTTCAAGCCTCTAACTTTCTCCAACTAGCCTCTCTCTGACTCTGCGAACTCTGAAATAGCCTCTGCTTAATCTCTGTAGCCTCTACAAGAAATTTTTTCAGAGACAGTCGTTTTGTGCAAGTCTCTAGAACAGAGAGAGATTTCTCTGCAATCTCTGGCAATCTCTAAAAAATCTCTATTCTATCTCTGAAAGTCTCTACGATTTTTAACTTTGAAATTAATTAATTTTTTTTCAAAGTTTAAAAATTACAGAGACTCGTAGAGGCAAATTTCTCGGGCAAGGTAGCAACAACTTTAACTTTTAAAATCACAGAGCCTCTCAGAGACAAATGAGAGAGAAGAACGATGTATAAGCTAAATACAAATTAAACAGCCGTGTCACCTAAAGCTGAAATAGCTATGTGTGTTAAGGCCCTTGTTAAGGAATCGAAAGATTGAGGGTTCGTGTCCGACTAAAGGTAATTAATTAGGTCTCGTTTTCTGTGTAATTCTTTTTTCCATCCATTGAATCAGTCTCGTTGTCATTATAGTATTAAGAAAATTTTCAAGTCCAAAAAATTAAGTTTTTTTTTTTTTTTTAATTTATAATAATATTTAGTAGTCAGTTATAGACCAAGCATAATGCTCAACTATAAATAGTTATTCTTTTTATATAGTCTAACAAAGTGACCACTGGCCAGGATTGAATCTAAAATAGAGACTCGATTGCAGAGGCAATCATGTCTGTATCACGCATATAATATTTCAGAATTTGTCAGAGACTATTGTCTCTGATCGAGAGGCAGCCTCTGAACTACCTCTAATTTGGCCACTAGAGAGACAGTTTTTAGAGGCTGCAGAGTTTTCAGAGGCTGTTTTTAGAGACGAAATTTTATCTCGGTTTGATAACTAATTAATGGTTAAATATCAGGTAATATTATATGAATATGAATGGATTAGAAGAATTTCCTGATCAATGTCAATTTTCGAATGAGCTTTTGGTCATCTCCATCTCTTTTCATTATTGTTCAGTATGAAAATAAGAAAAAAAGGGTACAGCTCTCAGAGCATTTTACATATGCTGAAGAATTTGTTTGATTCATTAATATTTTTTTCAATTTTAAAATATATGAAATATTTAAATTACCTGACAAGCAAGATGTTGAGATTACCAATTTAAATGATGTTATAATTGATGAAGATATATTGTGTAATTTCATACGTTCAAGTGGTCATAGCTCGACAATTAAACTTAGACAGAAAATAGTCAATTTGTTCGATATTGTAACGAGATTTGGCAGATCTCGCGCTCCCGAAAATAATTAGAGGTCTGGTCTGAGGGGTTTTATCGACTAAGACGCTAATTAATACCACCGGTTTGTGAGTGGCCTCGGTAGTGACATCCATTTTCGCCTGAATGTCAGTGTTGACTTGGTAGACATCCACCATGAGTGGATAATCCGGATTCCTACCCTGGCTACGTCAGATTCGTATCCCCTACTTCGACACTCCCACCGGAGAGTCGCATCGAGGTGTGCGCACAGATGGTCGTATGGAGTGGGTCAAACGGGAGTGGGGATAGAGAGTCCATAAAACTGGTGATCGCTGGCATCTCACTGCCAGTCGTCGGCCGGCTCTCGGAGCTGGCTGATGGCACCGGGACTGGTAACAGTCCGTGGTTGGTTTCCGATGACGCTAGCTGACTCCTTGGTGGAGTTGGCTGGTGACTTGGTGATGTCGACAGACTCCTACGGAGGAGTTAGTTGATATCATTGGTGAAGCTGGCATGACTCCTTGGTGGAGTTAGCCGACTTAGACGGTGACGTCGACTGGATCCTAGGGTGGAACTAGTTGATGTTACTGATGAGTCCAACCAAGCTCCCGATGCGTGGTGCATGCTCCCGAGGGTGATTTATGATGTCGCTACGCTGCATAGGTAGGACGTTGTATATCACTCGCTCTCTCGCTCTAGTGTGGTTACTTACTGTCAGGGTAACCTATAATCGAGTAGTCAAATGCATAGAGTGGTCCGGCGTAAGACCAGCGTGGCTGCGGATGGACTTTATGTTCGACTACTTGGTGCACTAGAGTGAGTAGGCAATAGGAGGATATTTGGTAAAGCCTGCGAGGTACAAGTATCCTCGATCTCGTATTGACTTAGGTTATGCGCGTTAGTAAAACCAAAGTTAATGATCACGGTAATAACCGCCGCCGCGGGGTGAGGTTATTACGCTCCCGGCCAATACTAAAATCTCATATACATTTTAGTAGTGGTGCCAGAGTGACGTTTCGGAACCAATATGGTGGACCGCGCCCCTCTACCATTTCTTGCTGAACTAGTCGCTACCGAAATGGCCGTCGGCGGCCATTGCTCCCGAAACTACCCCACGGTCCGTTGGTTGCCGTTATACACCAGCTGGCTCCCTCCTGGCGGTAAGAGAGGAGGATGGTGAGAAATCCTCGTTGATCCCATAGTAATTGACGCTTCTACTTTATCGGTGGAAAAATCAGTTACAATATATATAAGACTTTTTTGCTTTTTTATTTTATTGAAATCATTAACTAAAAGATTGATTATTTGTTGACATGATCATATTATGTGATGTTTTTTCAGCTAAAAATATAGTTGCTAATGTTGCACAAATTCATGGCTTAAAGCATGCTGATGGTAGTACAAGTGCTGATGTTATACCAGTACCATCAGATGAACCAATTGATGTCAATGATGACGAAGAGCCTTCACCAAAAAAATCAAAATTGAAAAAAGAAAAAAAATGCCGACGTGGTTTCAGCTAAAGTTAGTTGTTGAGAAATAATTTAAATTATATTTTTTTTTTTTTTCATTTTACGGAATATCTAATTTTTTTATTTTATCAAGCAATTGAAAGAACTTCTCATTAATTACTCATATGGAGATGACATATTTGAATCATACAATGATTTAGGATATTTAACAAAAAAATGTAGAAAAGTTATTGTCAATATTGTGGCAAGTGAATTTTTAAAACATAAAAAAATAACCCAGAGAAATCTTTGGAATGAAGAAAAAGTTCAGTGTGCCAAAGCAATTATTGAAGTATCCCCAAAGCTTGATTTATTAAATTTCGGTTATGTAAGTTCAATGAAAAATTGTTTTAAACTTATTAATAAATTAATTTTAACTTTTTAATTCTATGAATATTTATTTAACAAATTTAACAAAAGTAATTTTATGATCCTGAAACGAGATGTGGTTTTATTTAAAGATGAATTACATCAACAATGTTTGACTAAGAAATTTGCTGATAATAATTTTTAAATACAAAACGTATACAGAAGTTACAAAGATGGTAATGTATTCAAAAATAATACATTTTTTCAAATAAATAAAATTTAAATTCATCTACAAATTTATTATGACGAGTTTAAGGTTCGCAACCCTTTGAGTCTGAAAGTAGGTATATACAAAATTGGTGCTTTTTATTTTTCCATTTCAAATTTACCGTTACATATGCTTTCGAAATTAGTCAATATTCATTAACTTGCCCTCTGTTATAATTGCGATGTTAAAAATTTTGGTATAAATCCAGTTTTAAAAGTAATAGTTAATGATTCAAAAATTTTAGAAACAGATGGTATATTTATAAAAGGACTTAATTCTTTTGTCAAAGGTAGTTTAATATCTATAAGTTTTAATAATTTGGGAGGAGCAAAAATAATAGGTATGAATAAATATTTTGTAGCCACGTATTCTTGTAGAATTTGTAAAATAACTATAAAAGAAGCTGAAAAAAATGTTTCATTAAATGAAAGTCTGTTGCGAACTGAATCAGATTTTATTTCATTATATCATCAGTTAAAATATTGTAATAATGATACATTTGATTTTTATGGTATGAAAAAAATAAATCTTTGGGTAGAGTTAAAATTTTATGATTTTGTTGATAGTTCAATCGTTGATTTTTAATTTTTTTTCTATATTTTACTTAAGATTGATAAGGGACATGCTTATTTGTTATTCATTTTTTACTGAAAACTGATGAGGCAAATGATTTTGACGTTAGCTTGATTGGTCTATTATAAAAGGTTGAAAATGTACTTGAATGTTCTGACCAACCAGCAGTGCGATGAATAGTGTCTATGTCAACACCACTTGCATATGCTGATGATACAGCAGCATCTTTGGTGCTGTATGGTGAAAATTTTTCAGTATCAAGTCTAGCTCTTGTCAAAGACGATTTCATCCAATAGCCAATTGTTTGAGGATCAACATGGTGTGGTTTTATAGTTGAAATATATAGTCTCTCATTATCTTTATGTCTCATTGGTTTTGTGTATTCTAAATAATCTAAAACTGTTGTTGCTACACATAGTTGGGGTTTATCTTTAAAAAATGGTAGCACAAGCTCTGATTGATATGAACCTGGTTTTAATGTTTTGATTTTATCAGGTATTTTTATACGTATACCTAATTCTTTCGATATTATTTTTGACTCTAACTAAAGATAGTGTTTGAAGTCTATGAGCAGTTGTTAATGTTAATTAAGTTGCAATTTTTTCAGCTACCAACTTGTGGTTGTGGTCTTTCAAGTGATGAATTGTTTCAAGATATTTTAACACTGGTGTTGTATCCCACGTAGTTGAGTACTTTAGTCTACTCGGTCTTTTATAATAAACCTCTTTCAAGATTCTTGAGACTAGCTGATTTTTTCCAACATTATTATTTGATATTAATGAGATTGCTGACCTAGTTGAATTTAAGGTGCCATAGCTTGCACCATCTTTAAAACGTTCATCCAAAAATTTTATAATTCCTGGTACTGTAGGTGAAAAGACATTCATTTTATTTCTTATTGTAAAATCATTCCAGAATTTTAAAGAACAGAATTATTATTTGCAGGAGATGCTGCAGTTAATACCCTCAACAATTAAGCAAAGTCTCTGATTTTGTACTGTTGACGATCTTTAAACTGGGTCGTCATCTTGGTTATTTGTGCTTTCTTTTGATCAGTTGATTCTAGTGAATAATCAATTGAATTTAAAATAAACCCCAAATATTTACATTTATTATTGGAAATTAAAGAGCTTTGCTTATAATTAATTAACATACCCAAATGTTTCAGCAGATTTATAGTTTTAGAGACGTCTTGTTCACATGATTTGGAATTTTTATTTATTATTCAAATATCATCAACGTATATGGGGCATTCCATGTCAACTCACAGGGTTTTTTCCCTCACCCTCAGAGATTCGAAAACTAATATTATTTTTGGGTTCGACATCGACTCAGATGTACCTCTGATTTTTTTCTTATTTTTACCATCAACAACCCCTGCGTTAGAATCAAAAAACATCTCCATCACAAGAGTAAACTACGATTTTCCATTTTTTAAAATTCTGATGTTTTTACTATGAATAGTAGAGCACAAGATCATCTCAATTTTCAAATTTCATCATGAGGTAACGATTGGTTCATTATAAAATATTTTTTTTTCCATGTGAAAATTACCAAAATCAGGCAAGATCATATCCAAGACAACATATTTTTTTCCCTCGTTTCTTATAGGAAATTTCCTTACGATGACGGGAAAAATACGAAAAAAATTCCCACGCATGCGCAAAGTGGTTAAAAATCGAATTAAAATATCGATAAAACGGATACTTATTGGTTATATATCGTATAGTTATTAAAGTAATCATTTATTCTGAAATTTAATAATAGCGATTGATAAAACTCCTCAAGGAGAAACAAATGTCCTGATAAAAATTTTGATATCTCGAATAGTTTTCGAATTATCGATATTTTTTAAAAACATGTATACGATTTACTTAGCCACTAGATATTTAACTAGCCTTAGATATAGCTCAACAATCAATATCTATTCAATATATCAAAATTTTTATTACATTTCTTTTTCCTTAATGAGTTTCATCGATCGCCATTATTAAATTTTAGAATTAATGATTATTTTAATAACTGCACGATATATAACCCATCGCACATCGTTACCCCATGATGAAATTCAGAAATTAAGCTAATCTTGTGCTCTACTATTCACAGTAATAAAATCAGAATTTTAAAAAATGGTAAAATCGTAGTTCAGTCTTGTGATGGGGATGTTCTTTGATTCTAACGCAGGGGTTGTTAATGGTAAAAATAAGAAAAAAATCAGAAGTACATCTGAGTCGATGACAAACCCAAAAATGATATTAGTTTTTAAATCTGAGAGGATGAGGAAAAAACCCTGTGAGTTGACATGGAATGCCCCATATGATCATTAAGATGCCTTTACTTTTCAGATTATTGATAACTGGCTTCATGATTTTTGTGTATAGATATGGACTTGTTGACAAACTAAATGGTAGACACGTAAATTGATACAATTTGTTTTCGAATTTGAATTTAAGAAATTTTTGGTGTTCCTTGTCACCAGGAATCGAAAAATTTAAGTCCACAGTCAAGTTCACAATCATGATGATGATGATGATGATGATGATGATGATGATGATGATGATGATGATGATGATGATGATGATGATGATGATGATGATGATGATGATGATGATGATGATGATGATGATGATGATGATGATGATGATGATGATGATGATGATGATGATGATGATGATGATGATGATGATGATGATGATGATGATGATGATGATGATGATGATGATGATGATGATGATGATGATGATGATGATGATGATGATGATGATGATGATGATGATGATGATGATGATGATGATGATGATGATGATGATGATGATGATGATGATGATGATGATGATGATGATGATGATGATGATGATGATGATGATGATGATGATGATGATGATGATGATGATGATGATGATGATGATGATGATGATGATGATGATGATGATGATGATGATGATAATGATGATGATGATGATGATGATATACTAGCACCTTAAGCTGATAGTGCTGATCCAACACAACTTTGAGTTTCTCCAAAATGTTTATCACGTTCTTTGGCAATGTCAGTCATTCTCTTTTCAATCTGCTGATTGATTTTTGATGCCTTCATAAAAGTCTCCTTTTACAGGATATTTTTTAATATCATCCTTTTTTTTTTCGTCTCTCATCCACACAATTTATCTCTTTTTAAGAGAATCATTGAATTCAATCAATGCTTCATTATTTAGTGTTGGATCATCACCTAATATTTTCATTATTTCTGGATCCAATGAGGTGTTTAATATTTCCTCAACATTGTGTTGGACAATTTACTATGACATTTTTTATTTTCATTGTTTTTTTTAGATTACAACAGTGTTATAACTTTAGAATTTTTAAAGTTTTTCAAATTTCGCTAAAAAAAAAGTGGTAACAGCACTAAGGGCTGGGTGGAAAATTTCAAAAAAAATTCAGGCTTTTTTTTGTCGAGTAAACTTGAAAAAAAAAACATCAAAAAATTCCGAGGAGTCGAGAAAAAATGCTTAAACATTTTACTTGGAATGCTCTATTCCACTGGACCAGTTATACTGAAAGTTATTTCGCGAATAGAACAAAAAAATCATTTTTTATTATTGTCCTCAGCAAGTAGAATTTTGAATGATGCAAATCTTTTCGTGGAATATGCTGATTATGCTTAAAAATCGTTGAGAACATTTTGCTGATAATGGAAAAACTTTCTAAATGCTCCGGGTTCAAATAACAGCTTTTTGGAAAATATAAATGCCGTGCAGGTCAGAAAATCAGTTACAAAATGGATAACCATCCATCCCACGTTGCATTTTGTAACCAATTTTCTTTACGAGATATCCCAACGATGTCGAGAGAACCAGCAGTGAACCAAGGGAGCCAGTCAAGAGAAGGTAGTGATCAGTTCGAGAGCCAGACAAGTTGTGTCGTCTCACGACGACGTTGAGTGCTTAGCTACTGGAGGCTCTCTTCTCCCACTCGCGCGCTCTCCTACCTATCGCCCTGGACATGCGCAGCACGCTTTCCTAGCCCGCAACACGAATAGGTATACAATCCGGCCCGTAGCCTTTGGAGAGTTCGTTTTCTCGATGGATGGAGGGGAGACTTTTACCATGATGAGGTTTTAAGTATCAAGCCTGCTACGGGACCTCGAATATATACAAAACATGTGCCACACTGACACCACTCGTGACCCTCCACAGAGCTATAGCAGTGACCCTTGGAATTATTAATAATCAACTCTTATTAATTATTAATAATTCACACGACAACAAATAAATAATGAGAACTCGTTATTCGTTAACAAGCTCTTTTCTGTTGATTGTTTATTTCGAGAACCAGCGAAATAATAAATTTCGTTACACTCCTCCCCGTGAGGGAAGTTTCGACTCGAAACTGACAGAACCAACTACCCTCCTACTGACTTATGGACATGACTAGCTTGTCCAACTCATTTGACATCACATGTCATTCCTTTTTTTGTACAGTTTCAAGTCTGTTATTGAAAGCTTGCCTTTATCCTTTCCAGAGAGATCCGTCAACTGATACACTGTCGGCGATAATTTTTCTACAATTATCCAGGGATCCATAAACGGTTTGTTTAGCGATGCTGTTCGGTACGCTTGTGCCTTAGACAATTCTCGATTTCTAACGAGCACGAGCTGTCCAACTTCGTACTCGAAATCCCTTGTTATAGTGTTCAGCCCGACGTTCGCTAGCTTCATTCAACGCGAATTTAAAAGCTAGTCTCAGAGCATCATGGCGTCTTATATATTCAAGCCAATCTCGAGAACCTATCTCAATACTTTCGTGATCCATTTCTAATTCCCTTCTTAGTGATCTTTTCTGTTCCAACTCTCGGCTTAAGTTAGCAAAAGCCGGAGTTGCTTGTAGTGAGCCATGATAGGATGTATTATAAGCGAACTGTATATCGCGAAGATAGACATTTTTTTCTGGAATTCGGTACCATTGTCCGTGAGCAGTTCTTTCGGGATCCCCCAACGAGTCATTACGTGATCCTTCAATATTTTACAGATAGCCGAACCGGTAGCTCTTTTCAACAGAGCGATCTCGATCCATTTCGTGAGCGTGTCTTGGACAACGTGAACATTACTGTAACCTGCCTTACTCTGTATATACGGACCCATGATGTCAGCCGTTATACGAGTCTATGGTCCATTGATTACTCGTGGCTTCATAAGACCAGCGGGAACTCTTTGCTCTACCTTACAACATTGACATATTCCGCAGCGGCTAATGTATTTGACCACGTCGAAATACATGGCTGGCCAGAAATATCTTATGATCAAACGTCGATAGGTTCTGTTAACGCCTTGATGTCCAGCTTGTGGATCATCATGACATTCAGCAAGAGCTCGAGATCGTAGCTCACGTGGTAGTACTAACTTCCACGCGTCGAGATCAGTATTTTCTGCTGAGGCTAACGACCCTGGGAGATGAAAATACATCTGTTTATTACTGAACCTTCAATTCGGAAACTTGTCGGGATCGCGTTGAATAGCTCTTCGACGTCGTAAATACCATTTGTCTTTTACATTCTGTAAAGACAAGATGGCGTCGATGGCTATCCATCTTCGGGAGCTCTCGATAGTGCATCGGGAACATGGTGTAACGGACCCTTTCTGTGAACGATTGTGAAATCATATTCCATCAATCCGAGAGCCCATCTTGCTAATCTACCGCCTGGATCCTTTAAATTATTGTGGAGCCAGCGTAGACTACTATGATCTAGGATCACAGTAAAACGGTATCCTTCAAGATATCCACGGAACTTCTTAATCGACCATACAACAGCTAAACATTCTTGTTCAGTGACTGTGTATTTCTTTTCGGGATCAGTTAAGGCTCTACTTGCGTAGGCAATAACTCTTTCTTTGTCATCCTGAATCTGTGTCAGGACAGCACCGAGGCCCACACTACTTGCATTAGTCTGCAATGTAAGCTATCAACAAATGGACTGAGGAATGAACTTATTTGGTCGAACTAATTCATTTAAAATTATCATTTAGTCACATCTATTCCTTGGCCTATTTGCTATCAGCAATAAGATTTTATGAACAAATAGAAGCTATCAACAAATGTTTAAAAACTAAATGTGTCTGAATGTTAATTTTTTTTTCTTAATTTATTCATTTTCAATTAATATTCAGTCACATCCATCCCATAGCCCATTTGTTATCAGTAAATCATTTTTTTTTTTCAATAAATAAAAGCTATCAAGAAATGGGCTAAGGAATGAATGTGACTAAATTTCAATTTATTTGGTCAGATAAATTCATATAAAATTAATATGCAGTCACATCAATTCCTTAGCCCATTTGTTAATAGCTTTTATTTATTCAAAAAAAATTATTTTCCAATCGCAAATGGGCTAAAGAATGGATGTGACTGAATAATAATTGTTAAGAAATTAATTTGATCGAATAAATTAATATTCAGTCACATTCATTCCTTAGCCCATTTGTTGATAGCTTTTATTCATTAGAAAAAAATTATTAACTGATACTGAATATTAATTTCAAATAAATCAATTTGACCAAATAAATTCAAATTTAGTCACATATACAATTACAGGGAAACATAAACGACAGAATAACATTGTCATGAGCATCAGGATCAATGCATCTATTTAATCCTTGTTTAAATTCGAATGTACGTGAACTCACTAATTGATCTATTACCATCTGTCATTTCACGTATATTATTTTTAGCTTCCGTGCTTCCTAGTAACGTCTCAGATGATGGAGACAAATTTTGATTATCAGGCAATTCATTGTAAAATGTAAACTAATTTATCAAGCGTTGCTCGAGGAACTTTACAATTAATTGCCCACTCTCTCAAAGCATTCATTCTTCGTATGCACCTTTAGTCACTTGAATCATTATTGTCATTAGTCTATCAACATTGTGATCATCACTATCAATATTGTCATCATGTCTATCAACATTGTCATTATCAGAATCGTCATTGTCATCGTCATGGATTTTAGTCTTATCCATTTTCAATTCTTTTTCATTTTGATTTCGCAAGAAAAAATTGATTTAATAAAATCTCCAAAATATTTTACTTTAACCTCAACTATTCAATAAATAGTAATATTATTATTTATAAACAATATGAATATACTAATTAACTATTTAACAAAATTGAGAACCACTTTCCCTTATTGCGTCGATAGTCACTCCATCCAATAGAAAGTCAATTTTTAATCATAAAGCACTAAATTTTGACCTCGAATTGACATACGATTTGTACCTAGGTACTTTTTACTGACAATGGATTTTTCTCGAAAAATATGCTTTGAACGAAAAAATCAATCAAGAAAAAATTGGAGGATTCGAAAGGACATATAATAAAAAAATTGAAATAGTTGATATTCAAGTATGAACATATTTTTTTGGGTGAATACATATTTATTTGCCTAACCAAAAAATTGTTTACATCAAAAATTAGACTTTTCAATCAAAAAATTTTTTGATAAAATCAATTTCTCTTTTGGCCTGATTAAATCTGTTACTGGATTGTCCTCGAAAAACATGCCTTTAATTAAAAAATGGTTTTTGGAAGAGTAGAAGGGTTCAGAAATAAATGTATAAAAAATAACAAAAAAATTCAAACAAGTTTAAAATGGCGAAGTTTTTTCTGTAAACGGTGTAACGAAATTTATTATTTCGTGGGTTCTCGAAATAAATATTATTTATTTGATGTCAAAGGATTATTGATAACTAATGGGAGTTGGTTGTTAGTAGCCCAAGGGTCCCTGCTAACTCTGTGGAGGTTCAAGTCTGCTACAAGTGGTGTCAGTGTGGCACATGTTTCGTATATATTCGAGGTCCCGTAGCAGGCTTGATACGTAAACCTCACAACGGTACTAGTCTTCCCCCCGTCCATCGACAAGATGAACTCTCCGAAGGCTACGGGCTGGATCATATACCTCATCGTGTTCTGAATGCGTGCGGCGCATGTCCGAGGCGATAGGTGGGAGAGCGCATGAGTGGGAAGTCGGAGGAACGCGCAGTAACTTAGCACTCAACGTCGTCGTAAGACGGCACAACTTGTCTGGCTCTCGAACTGATCACTACCTTCTCTTGACTGGCTCTCTATGGTTCACTACTGGTTCTCTCTACATCGTTTGGATATCTCGTAAAGGCTCTCTAGGTATCAGAAGTTAAGTCCTGGTGAAACTCTGTCCGAATTTCCAATGACAGACTAATACTAATGATCACGCTATATGGTTCTCTTATTATAATAATAATAATTATTATATTCTCACTACGTAATGTGTATGTGATGGTTACACCATCATCACACATAAACGCGTATGGATGAGTTCCCGAATGGATCGCTGTAAATAATAACAATAATAATAATATTGAGATATATTATTATTGCAATGGCAACGTATGTGTAAGACCTGGTCACGATGGATCGCTGTATGGTTCCCTATACAAAATACTTATCTCACGTGTAGAATATTTGCTCCCACACTTATGATGCTTGTGTGTAGGTATTTTACTATAGTATAGTCGCAATGTAATATAGACGTATGAAACACACTCTGCTTGGTTCACGATAGTTCTCTCAGGTTTGGTTACGTATTTCATAATCCAATCAGGTGGACCGCGCCCCTCTACCATTTCTAAGACTGAGTTAGGTTCCCGTTTTAGTTCTCGTGACTCCCACGGTTGTTGGCTTCCGAGATAACCAACATGGCTCCCCCCGGTGATTTAGAGGAGGATGGTGAGAAATCCTCGTTGTTAACCTTGGCCGATAGTTCTCGCCGTGCAGGTCAGAAAATCGGTTACAACGGGTACTGTTGTTTTTCATTACTATAAAATTGTTCACATCGAGACTGACACTTTTTCTTTATCGAATTTTTTGATAGAGTCAATTTTTTGTTTTAAGTTATAAGCCATTCCAGAAGCCAGTCTTGGACTTTGTTTTTTTTTTCAAAATCGCTTAGAATGTGAGGTTTTTTGCATCCTACATGTGTGCAGATGTGCGTTTTGTGGATTCATAGAGTAAGTGGAAATGCAGGGGCCGTCAAAAATGACTTAATCCAACAATTTTATTGGAGAAAAGTGTTAGTCTTGATGTGAATAATTTTTACTGGAAAAAAAAACCCTAGTACATTTAGAAAAAAACTATGTTCATACTTCGGACTCCGCTACTTTGAACTTTTTTAATTTTTTTTTTTTTTTTTTTGTGCGTTCCATTCTGAATTCTAAAACTTTTTTTAAAATAGTTTTTTGATTGGAGGCATATTTTTCAAGGACAATCTATTAGCAGATTAAATCATACCGAAAAAAAATTGATTTTATTAAAAAATTTTTCGAAGAAAAAGTGTCAGTTTCAATGTGAACAATTTTTTGATGGAAAAAAAACATAGTATTCATTTAAAAATATGACCTTACATGAAACTTTGCCATTTTGAATTTTTTTTTTTTTTTTATAATTTTTCCCTCCAAATCCAACAACTTTTAATTTAAGGCATATTTTTGAGAAAAATCCATTGTCAAATTAAAATGTGACAGTCAGTTATTCAATTGAAATATTGATACCGATCAACATATACATTCAATTGATTTTTATTTTACTAAATACAAGTACCGATAATAATTTAGGTTAATAATGTTTTGAAAATATCTATTCGAAGCTATAATAATGCATATTCGTGAAAAATAATGATATGATGACTTTCCTTTTAGACCAATTATCTCGAAACGCGCTTGAGGGTTTTTTTTTTACGTTTTTTATCTACAATGTATGGAATATTGACGATTTTGGTTTTTAATAAGTTTTATAATTTTTTTTCCGACTATTCGGTACACCATCTGCTAACGGTAAAATCTCATTAAATATAATTTTTGGTATCCAATGCTCGACATTTCTTTGTTGTTATTGGTTTCTGTAGTTCAGAATAAACTTTTTACTTGACACCATGTTAATAAATTATTGATTTATTCTACTACAACATTATTGTAATAATTATCATAAACAAATAAAAAAATATTTTACCTTTAAAAACTTTTAATAATTATTCATAAGTATCATTTCGTATGAGATCGCCAAATTTTGTATTCGAAAATACTACCGTGGCAAATGTATAAATTTCGTTATTATTCTCATCGATTTGCCGGAGCACTTGTTCATTCGAATGACGCACTTGTTTATTTGACTTTTCACGTTACTAAGAGAATACTCTACTAATGATCTACAACGGCATTTGTACGTTTCTCAATCATAATCATTGTGTTAGAATATATATGAAAGTTCATTTTGACTCTGAGACAAGAGATCTGAATCCAATTCATTTTGAACGAATCATTCAAACTTCAAAAGTCAAATTTAGATTAAAATCCATCAGCTGGAGCGAATTTCTACTCGGGTTGTCAGAACAATAATATTAAAAGATTAATTATAAAGTCGATAATAACATCATGATATTGGAAATATTAAAAATTATCGATAATCAAATTCACCCTTAACTTTACAGATAAATGTTTCAGAATTATCAATTCGATGATTCAATAAGAAAAAAACGGGTTGATTTACTTGTTTACTTTTACACAAATGGAAATGTATAAGTGCACCCAGTATGAACTAATCCCATTTTTCTTGAATATTTCAATTCTTCCAGAAAGAAGAATTTTATTCTATCTGATATAATCCTAACGATGACGACAGGATCAAGTTCTGGATACTATGGCATTCTTCGTGCTCGAAGACGTGACTTTTCGCAAAAGCTTAATAGTAAATCTTCACGAGAAATGGTTTACGAAAACGAAGAACTGAGACTGAAGACAATGTATATCAATGCAGAAGTCGAACAAGGTATCGTGTATATTCACGTAAACGTATATTAAAGACAAATAATCTACTTGTCAGACTAAAAATAATATGCATTAAGTTTTAATTCACGCCCAAAATTACCAGTGTATGCTCTGTAATAAGCGAGAATGGTAGATTGAGTGTAGGGAATTTTATAAGACATTTTTGAATTTCACAGTGACCATTTTATCTTCAAATTCGCAAAAAAATAGTGTTTGGAGATATTTGCACTCGTGATTTTTAAATGTGAAACTCGCATGCTATCCTAGGACCGTAGGTTAATTCCATTGGATGTCGGATATACATATAATGTAAATGATATTATAGATTTCAAAAATAGTTGCAATATGAGAAATTATTTGTTTATATATTGAGAAAAAAATGAGTTAATTGGGACGTGCTCGCATACGTGATCACTATCCTTATCATCAGCCAATCACCACCGGATGGAACAGGATAATTTAAATTCAATTTAATAATAATTTATCATAATTTTGTCAAATCGTAAAATAATAAAATCTCTGTTTGCAAGTTTAAGAAACATACAATATTTTACATTCGTTAAAGCAAAGCTAAATCAAGTCAACAATAATTAGTTGCTGAGTATCATGGGAACCCTTTGTGATCATTGGTCAAAAAGTGTGCCCACTTAAACATCCCTGTTATTATTATTATCAAAACCTATGTATTTCGAGAGACAAGCGCTCTCGCGAATAACAAATAATAGTAGCATGTACTTTTTTGCAACATATTATAAACATGTAACATCTACAATTGAATTATATCAATGAATCTATAACAACTACAAGTTTATAATAAATAAAAGTGTTCATAACTATTTTTATACAAGTTGTTCTTGTTGATTATAACATAAATACTCAACATATAAATTTCGTCTCCATAAACATTTCCTAAAATTTTTGTATCTTGACATGTATAAAGCAATTTCTAACAACTTAAAGCCCTCATATGTACAAATATACGATCTAGACTGCAAGCTCAGAATGGTTGTCTTGAATGAATAACAAGTCCAACATCATGCATTTTCTTCTCTGAAATTTTACAAAACTTCAATTTAGCTTCCAGATGAGTTGTTTCTCCATAACGCATGTCTTCAGTCAATGTTCTATTATATCTATTTTTTATTAGTTGTTGAGTTCATGATTCAAAATTATCTAGTATGGTTTCGATTCTATGAGCTTTTGTTCTAGTCGTTCATGTAGTATTAGATCAATATTAATATTGATTTATGTTTCGACAAAGAGGAGCAAACTTCCATTGCAAGAATAATTACTATTTATTTTCATGAGATATTAATCTACAACATGCATAACGAGAGCATGAGATGTTAATCTACAAGAAGATGTTATTATCGTTACTCTCAGACCAACTTTATTAGTATTATTATTGAATAATGACGGAGCATATCAGTTGATTTAATCATCAGACATTCTTATTGAACTACCACTCTTGATAGAAAAAGGAAATTTTATTGTTAATACACGACCAAAAAACTTACCGAATTACTTAATTAGTCGTTGATCACTCATGTTGTGTAGGTTTTTAGATTTTGAATAATCAAATTCAAACTCTTAATTAATTTGTGAAGGTGAATGAATAACTGATACACACAAACAATTAATTTGATTTAAATTTGTTTACTGGTTTATTAGATATTGTGTAATTGAAGATGTTGAGGTGTAATTTTTATATTGTTGCAGTCTTGGCTGTTGCACAAGAAGTGAGCTAGAGTCAGAGGATGTCGAGGTTTCAGGTCGCATATATTTTTTCTCTGAAATATTTATTTTTTGTACCGACCCAAACTTTCCCTTATTTCCTTGAATTTAAGAGGAAAAGATTTAAAGTTGGTTTCCCATGTTTGTCGGAGGTTTCATTAAACTCCCGTAGGGCCCATTGCCAAATGTTTGACAATAAGGTTGTAGCAAGATGTTCTTTTTTTTTGTTGCATTTTCACATTTCGAATCGACGAAACGTGAAGAATTGCTTAATTAGTTAAGCTTGACCTCGAGGTAGTGTTGCCCCTTTTTCCCATCTGTGTGCGTGGCCATCTCACACACAGAAGAGTATGGGGCGAGCGTCTTCCTCAGTAAATTCAAGTAATATTGCAATGGCCAAGTCTACGTATTCATCTGAATAGACTATACCACATGGCCTTGCAATGCTACCCTGGGAGTTTACTGAGGATTAACTCTGTTCTCTTTCGTCTTGCGTGACAGGCGGACTTTTTCCTTTTTTTTGTTTGTACCTTTACATGTTCCGATGGAACAACTCATTCAAATTTTTGGAGGTTCGTTATGGTTACCACGATCGTTAACTTGTGAAGCATTATATTATGAGTGGCGAAGGGGTGTAAAAGATATATCGTGTCGTTGTGAAGTTGGATATATCATAGTAGAAAAAAAGATATCCTGTTCTTAATTGGCTTTCTTCTTGACCAGTTTCCTTTCATGAAGTCATCCAATTGCCACCGTTCCACAGAGAGCGGCTTATAATTCAATGGAAAAACCATATACAGCATATAGAGTGAACGTGCCCTACGTATTCTCTTATATACTTTCAATGATGTCATCTTCTTGATTTCTTGACTAGGTCTTGATGTAGTGAATGAAGGACCTAGTGAGATGATAGCGTTGATTCACGCTAGTCCATGCATAGATTCATCGAGTATTTTAGATATCAGTGATATCTAAAATATTATTAGTAAAAACGCCAATTTGGTCTCTTGGATCCAATGTCACTATCTCCGATCTTCTAAAAAATTATAGAGCTTGGAGATCCTAACAAGCTAGCAACGCTAATAGAATTTTAACCTAACTCCAATAGTCTCCAACAGTGATGCCACGATAGACGAGAGAACTCGAGACGAGACGAGAGAGAGGTGACGAGAGACGATAAAATTCGAGACGAGAGAAGAATTTTCTCTTGTCGCGAGAGACGAGACGAGACGAGACACCAATGTTGATATGCAAGAGAAAAGTCAAGAGATAAATATTCTAGTTACTTGTTTTCAATAAGATTTTTTTTGGTTCAGTGATTACACTTTAGACACTTTCATAATTTTGTTGAATCTATTATAATTAATTTTCGATTTTTTTTCATCAATGTTGATTATAATATTATTTATATTGCTTCTTGTTTTTATGTAGTATAGTAGATAATATATATTTATGTTCCATATTATATTTGTTTTCCGCAGAAAAATTACCGGAATAACCAAATAATATCTGAGCATAAATGATTCGTATTAAAAAAATTCCAAAAAAAATTAATAATAAAATCAAAGTAATGAATCTATTATTTATATTGTAAATAAAACTACTGAAAATAAATTGACCAAGAGAAGTCGAGACGAGACGAGAGATAGCTGACGAGAGACGAGAATATTCGAGACGAGAGACAAATTTTCTCTCGTCACGAGAGACGAGACGAGAGACGATCTTTTGAAGTCGAGACGAGACAAGAGTCAGCTCTCTCTCGTCTCGTCTCGTCTCGCGGCAGCACTAGTCTCCAAAAAAAACTTCAAACGAATTAGTACAATAGTTTATTCGTACTCCATAATAACCAGGTTAATTAGATTTGAAGCCAAAACGTTGAATTACTGGTAGTCACTGGTAAAGACTGGTAGTCTCTAAAAGAATAATTGACCAGTCTGATACCTCAGTAACTATCGTTCATTGAATTTGAGACATATAGTAAACTTATGCATTCGAAATATTTTTAAGTTTACGAATTTTTGAAATAAAAAAAATTAATTTTTCGATCAATTTTTAGTTTTCATAAGAGTTGCATCTTTATATGATAGTCATGCTCTAAAATTTTAAAGAAGATCGAAGATAGTGACACCAGATCCAAGAGACCGGATTCGCGTTTTTACTCATATATAAATAGAAAAAAAATTTCTTTTTTTCTCAAAGTAGTAAGGAAACCAGGTTAAATAAGTAATAAATTATTCATAATTATCTACTGCTATTTCTATTACAATTTCGGTCTATGTTTGTCAACAGTTAA
Organism: Aphidius ervi; assembly: GCA_015776835.1. Classification (NCBI taxonomy): domain Eukaryota; kingdom Metazoa; phylum Arthropoda; class Insecta; order Hymenoptera; family Braconidae; genus Aphidius; species Aphidius ervi. The sequence goes on from MKYW01000090.1 coordinate 74,070, forward strand.
TGCTTTTCCTAGGGAAATCATGGATTTTCGTACTCTGCTAAGTAATAATTTTTCCTTTTTTCCTCCATCTATAACTCCGATTTATCTTTTCTCAAAGACATCAATTATTTCGAAAAGTCCATTCCAATGTGGGTACAATCTTTCTCGTTTGGGTCATTTTTTAATGTAAACATAATTACCGATTTTAAAGTTTTTTTAGTTCAATTTTCTTATCATATTGGTCTTCCTTTCTTCGTTTAGCAAAGGTTTTGTTCTTGGAGATTTTTTACGAGATTCTCTATGAACCCTTGGAAAGTCCGTAATTTTTTTGCTTAGAATAAAGGCTTGCTCCAATCTTGCTTTTTTGCCGTTCACTTATTGGAAAAATGTGCATTTTGTGGAATTGTGTACGTTAGTATTATACGATAAGACCACTAGGTTTAGCCATCTGTCCCAGTCATTCTTTTCATTATTAACATATTGTTTTGATTATTCACCAACTACATGGTGAGATCTTTCCAATGACCAATTCCTTTGTAAGTGGCAAGCTGTTTTTTCAATTTTGTCAGTTTTAAAATGTTTCGATAATGATTTTAAGTGCAAGCCTTTCAAAATTCTACCTCTATCACTAAGATTTGTGACAGAAGTACACTGAGAGAATTTTTTCGTTATTTTTAGGTAGAAAATTATTTATAATTACGGGGTAGCCACGGCAAACTGGGCCAGGATGACAACACCGTATTTTGTACGAGATACTTTGTTTTTTTTCGTGGGTTACGCACGAATATTGAAATTCGAATTTTATGAATACGGACAAAACACAATAATTATGTGCTATTTCGATAATTACCACATTACATTTGAATACGTGAAGATTTATAAAAATATAATACATACAAAAATATTTACAATAATGACACAGAATATGAATATTCACAGGTTAAAAGTTTTCAATCGTAATACACTAAAAATTCAAATGATCTTTTTTTTACAATTAAATTTTTGACCTTGAACAATTAAACATACTAACCAATACAATTAAAGCTTTATAATATTCCTTAAAATTGTTTTTTCCTTTATAATTAGTTTTCAACCTTAAAAATTTAAAATAAAAATACTAATATTAAAATTATCGATTATTAAAATTTTAAATTCTTTTTTAAAAATCTCTCTTGTCACTTGCCCTCTGCATTTACCGAACTTAAAATAGAGATATAAAATTTAAATAAATAAATAGAACGATGAATTAATTTATTACAAATTAATTGAAGTTCAATAATAAGAATTAAAGTTAAAATATTTTAAAACAAAATAATGTGTTAATTATTAATTATCAAATTCATCTACCCTATCACATCCTATCAGATGTGATAGGATGTGATAGGGTAGTCCCTTAACGGACAATATATCCAACATTTTTTGGTGCCGAAACCAGGGACATTTAGATTAAATAAATTAAAATAAAATAATTATATTTTATTAAAAAACAATGAAATAAATATAAAAATTGAATAAAGTGATTTGATTTAATCAAATAACAGTGCTTCATTGTTATAAAAAACTAATTGAATTAATAATCAAAATATATACAAAATATATTCATTATAAACTTAGTTCAAAGTGATAGTGCGTTATTTCGTGTAAAATAAATATTAACAATAATTCTAATATCTATATAATATTATATAATAATATATAATTTATTACAAACCAATTGAACAATTATATTCAAATATATATATTGTAACTGATTTTTCCACCGATAAAGTAGAAGCGTCAATTACTATGGGTTTCAACGAGGATTGCTCACCATCCTCCTCTCTCACCGCCAGGAGGGAGCCAGCTGGTGTATAACGACAACCAACGGACCGTGGGGTAGTTTCGGGAGCAATGGCCGCCGACGGCCATTTCGGTAGTGACTAGTTCAGCAAGAAATGGTAGAGGGGCGCGGTCCACCATATTGGTTCCGAAACGTCACTCTGGCACCACTACTAAAATGTGTATGGTTTTTAGTATTGGCCGGGAGCGTAATAACCAAACCCCGCGGCAGCGGTTATTACCGTGATCATTAACTTTGGTTTAACTAACTCGCATAACCTAAGTCAATACGAGAACGAGGATATTTGTACCTCGCAGGCTTTACCAAATATCCTCCTATTGCCTACTCACTCTAGTGCACCAAGTAGTCAAACATAAAGTCCATCCGCAGCCACGCTGGTCTTACGCCGGACCACTCTATGCATTTGACTACTCGATTATAGGTTACCCTGACAGTAAGTAACCACACCAGAGCAAGAGAGCGAGTGATATACAACGTCCTACCTATGCAGCGTAGCGACATCGTAAATCACCCTCGGGAGCATGCACCACGCATCGGGAGCTTGGTTGGACTCATCAGTGACATCAACTAGTTCCACCCTAGGATCCAGTCGACGTCTGCGTCTAAGTCGGCAAACTCCACCAAGGAGTCATGCCAGCTTCACCAATGATATCAACTAGCCCCTCCATGTCGACATCACCAAGTCACCATCCAACTCCACCAAGGAAGCCAACCACGGACTGTCACCAGTCCCGGTGCCATCAGCTAGCTCCGAGAGCCGGCCGACGACCGGCAGTGAGATGCCAGCGATCACCAGTTTTATGGACTTTCTATCCCCACTCCATACGACCATCTGTGCGCACACCCGATGCGACTCTCCGGTGGGAGTGTCGAAGTAGGGGATACGAATCTGACGTAGCCAGGGTAGGAATCCGGATTATCCACTCGTGGTAGATGTCTACCAAGTCAACACTGACATTCAGGCGAAAATGGATGTCACTACCAAGGCCACTCACAAACCGGTGTTATTAATTAGCGTCTTAGTCGATAAAACCCCTCAGACCAGACCTCTAATTATTTTCGGGAGCACGAGATCTGCCAAATCTCGTTACAATATATATATACGTTTACACATTTATACGAGCAACAAAGGCGCCCAATACGAGGCGGGCAGAAATTCAACTACGTGCTGACGCCAAACTGCAGCCATCTCGGTCCAAAGATTCATCGAACGGCAAGTCACTGAATTGTTTTTTACCGATTAGAATAATTGTGCAATACCATAAAAATAAAATCATTTAAATATTATACATATTCGTTTGAGATGATCAAAATTTAAATAATATATACACTAAAATACCATAATCAATCCGATGATTATCGACTGAAAATTATCTCTGATAATTGCAGTCACAACAAATTACCATTGTTATTAATAATATAACAATCAAAATTATTCAATTAATGGTTTAAACAATAAAAATAATACAAAATTAAATTGATAAATCATTAATAAAATCTTAAATAATTAACCAAGCGCTATATAAATAAAATAAATATCTATTCAAACCATTAAATAAATAATTCAATCAAATGATTGAATAATAAAATAAATAACAAATCAAAATTAGTATTAAACAATCAATTGAATAATTTAATAAATAATAAAATATAAAAATAGACAACTACGTTATTGCAAAATACAATTAATAATTAAAATACAATTGACGAATTGTATAATTGATTATTTATTTATTTGATCATTTAAATAAACATACCAACAAATCACGATTTAGATAAAATTAATCGATAAACAATACCATTGACGATTGACCGCCAAATTTAAATGTAGCCAGCTTTGTAAATTTATAAAGCTTACTGAATCAAATATTCAATCAATTAATTAATTATTTATAACAATTAATTTTTTATCAATTTGAGATTATAATATATAAAGTAAAATAAACAAGAAAATGAAATTGCAATAATAAGTTTTTTAAATTGACGGTGAAATATATAAATAAATTTGAATTTATAAAATCATTTCTTTTATTGATAAAATAAATTAAATTCAAATAAAAGATCCAATATTAAAATTTTACAAATTTTAAAATTAATTTCATTCTAATTAGTTTTAAATTGAATTTAATATATTTTCAAATTAAATCAATCAAATTTGGATACTGTTTGTATATTTCAACTGTTTAAAGGTTTGTTTAACAGCAAGTAACATCTATAATTCAAGGCTATTAAGCGTGGTGAGTGCATTGATTCATCGACTGTTAATCGTCTCATTGTTTAATTAAAAAATAACCATGGTTTCTGTACGAACTATTGTCCAAAAAGGACAACGCTCAAAGCCCAGATAACGATGCTACAGAATTTAGTAGATATTGATTCAGTCGATCTGTCAAATATGCGTTTACGTATAAATCGAATTACCGAGCTATATAAAGAATTTGAATCTTTGCATAATGAATTGATTGTAGCCGAACCGTATAACGATCATGCAAACGAATTTGAAAATCTTTTAGATAAATATTTTATATCAGCGTCGAAAGTAGAAAAACTCGTGCAACCGGTCGTCCCAACGCCTCCTCAAACCGAACCTATTCAGCCTAAGAGAAAATTAAAGCTGCCACAAACAGCGATTCCGACGTTTAACGGAAGTTATGAAAATTGGTTATCTTTTGAAAATTCGTTTCAAGCTTTAATCAAGGCCCATACCGAACTTGATAATATTCATAAATTTCGTCTCCTTGATGAGGCCATAGTCGGTGAGGCCAAAAAGAAAATGGCTAATTACCCTATCGCAGATTCGAGTTTTGAGAAGGCTTGGTTCACTTTAGTGCGAGCTTTTGAAGTTAAAAGAATAATAATTTCACGCCATTTGTCTTCTGTACTTAATTTACCAGCTCAAGAGCAAGAATCCGCTGAAGGTTTGAATTCCCTCGTTGATCAATTAAGACTTCATATCACTTGCCTTGGAACATTAAATGTACAAATTGGTCAAGAAATGCTCGTCGTCATATTAGAGAGCAAGCTGCATCGATCCACAGCTAAAAAATGAATCAATACTCTCGAAAGATTGTTGTCTCTAGGGTTGTTAATTTACCGGTGTTTCATTTTTTTAGCATTTTTAACCGGATTTTTTACTGGTAAAAAATCATTTTTAACCAAAAAAAGGCGGAGCTTACCAGACCCAATCACCGTTTGCGCGGGTGATTTCAAATAGTCTATTTCATCTTCAATGTGAATATATTGATAAATAATAATTAAATTATTAATTTATGATCAAATTTATCAATTAATTAATTTATTATTATTTATTGTTTGATAAATAATTTATTATTAATTTATTATTCAATAAATTATATTTTTATTATTAATTTTATTATTATTAAACTAATTAATAGATGGTTATTCTTCGAATTATAATAATTAATGAGTCCATTCAATTGAATTATTTATAATAATAAAAATTTACCTCTCGAGTAAATTTTTTTTATATATGTGAATACATAAATAGTGTTTATTTATTAAATATATCATATCATGTATTATCAGTCATCTTATAGTTTTTTAAATTTACACTTTCATAGTATTATTACTATTATTATAATGTAAAGATTAATACATAAAAGGTACTTGAAGTAATTGACTGTTTTCTTAAATAATATTAATTTTTTCGGTACTCATTGCATAAATATCAAAAATATTAATATCATGTTCATTACAAACATGATATATATAACATTTTTTTTTTTTTTAAAGTACATTTTAAGCTTAATACAAGATTTTCAGTTCAACTGAAACATATACATCTACCTCTAAATATTATTGAAATGGACCTTACTTTTGTCCTTATTTTTGGCATTGAAGTAACTGATATTTTTTGTTTCAAACGAATAAAATAATTAAATGATATGATAATCATACGTTAACTTACTTAAAATATAATTAAAAAAATATTAAAAAAGTTCATCAAATGAAAGAAAATCTCCATAATCATCTGCTTCATCATCAGAATCTTCATTATCAGCATCAACCAAAGTTATTGGTTCAAATTCTTCTTCCTCGATAAATTGTTTTTTGTTTTTTGATGGATCCGGTGCAAGAAGAGATAAATTGTATTTTACTGATACAAGTTTTATAGTACGAGTGTTTGTCAAAAGATTGCGATGTTTTGTTTTAATATTGCTGAAATCCTTCCAGTTACGTTCACATGCAGCTGATGTACAAGGAAAATTGAGATAAATTATTGCAAGCTTTGTCAACTCTCTCATTGAACAAAAACCTTTCCACCAGGTGACAGGATCTAGTGTTTTTGCAGCATCCCATATTTCTTTTGATGACCAAATGGAACACTTGCCAATATATTGTGCTGTAAAAAAAATTATAATGAATCATTATGAAAATACATCAAAATGGTCCAGTGACAAGTTTATTTCAAGTCAAATTAAGAAGGCAAACTTACCAATATCATTAGTAATTTTAGAAGTGTCCAAGCCAAGACTTTTGGCATGTTTATTTATGAAATCCATTGCTATTTCTAAATCCTCTTCATCCAAATTATCTGTTCTTAATTTTGGATTCAACACATGTGCAGCTAATTGAACTGGATGAGATGAAAAATCTTTACGTTCAGCAAAAGTGCCAAGAATAAACTCTTCATCAATAGTAGAATAAAAAAACAAGTTTGCTTTAAGAAAATCAAATAATTTCTTGATTCTTGTTGGAAAATAACTCAAATTTGGTTTATCTCCTTCAATACATAGTATCAATGCAGTTGCTGGTGAGATCAATTTGCATAAATTATCAACAGATGTCCAAAATATATCTTCCATGATATTACGTCTTATAACTTCAGGCATTACTTTTTTACGTCTTGAATCATTACTGCTAATTGAAGAGAATCTTTTGCTTTTAAAAGACTGTTTAATGATGCTCGGTGTGATTGCCATCGAGTAGGACACGAACTAATCAAAGTAACACAACTTTTATTTTCTTTTCCTTTTCGTTTTAAAATTTGTTTGGGCTGACGATGGCGTTGAAAGAAGTCAATTATTTCTTTTGCTGCTGTTAATACATCTCTTTCAGGTTCATCAACATCATTTATCATGATTTTTACATTTAAAATATCTTTCACAAGTCAATTTAATCCATGGCCTAAACAACTATATGTTATCAAATGAGGGAATTCATTACGAAGAAGTGACCAAGCTAATTTCATGTTAGCTGCATTATCAGTGACAACACGTTTGAATTTGTTAAATCCAACAGCACGTATTGCTGAACTTAAAATATTACAAATGTATTTTGCAGTATGTGCTTCTTCTTTAGATTCAACTGCTTTGTAAAATATAGGCTCTGGTGTTGTAATAACAATATTTGTAAAACCATCTCCATTAACATCAGTACAACCATCTGACATGATTGTCAATGTATCTGCATTATTTATTTTATCTTCAACTGCTTTGTTCACTTTTTCATATTCTGCATTTAACAATCTGTGTGAAATAACATATCGAGATGGTTTTTTAAAAGCTGGTCGTAGTGATGTAAAGAAAGATTTCCAGTAATAATTATCAAATACTGACAATGGTAAATTGGTGGCAATCAATGCTCTGGCAAAAGCAGCTTCAAGGTCTTTTTGTTCTTGAGGAGTCACTTTGTCAAAAAAATGATCTATTTTTTTCTCTTTGTCAACGCCTTTGAAAACATACATTTGTGTTGATGTCTTTGGTGTCAAATCATCAATGACATTGGTGCTTGTGTTTGTATTAGAAGTGTCATTTTGACTAATTGGTTCACTATTAGAAAATTCTTTATACTTTCTGGACATTCATTGCACTTAAAAATCAAGTGATTAAGAATCCTTTGGGCATTAGATGTATATTCTTGGCTACAAAACTTGCATCGTCCTTTTTTGGATTTACTAGCATTTGCATTTACTTGGTCAAAGTATCTCCAAACTACTGACTCAGACCTTCCCATGATGTTCTTTTAGCCTTGAATTTTTAAAAACAAATTAACTTTACTATTTATTGAATAATTCGTATTATTATCAAATAACAATTAAGAATAATTCATTGTTTTTTTCTTACCTTGACGACAATAATGTATAACCTCTAAACTTGAAATCCAGAATTGTTTTTCATTTGTTGAAAAAATATTTATCAAAGTTGATAAAAATAATAAAAATAAATAATATTTAATCAACACTAAATTAATATATATTAATTTACCCATATCTTATTAATTTTTATTAATTATTTAGAAAATAGATTAATAAATTAGTTGTAAAATTAATAAATAGTAGAAAGTGAAAAAAAAATTTTAACGGATATAAGATGCGCAGTATAAATTGGCGCAAGTATGTGGCTCCGCCTCTTAGTGGTTAAAAAAAGGTTAAAAATACTACTATAATCATTATTAATATTCAATTTTCCTCAATTTATTGTTATTAAAAAATATGAAAATAATAAAAAATTTCGATATATTTTGCCTTCAAAAGTAAATATCTTGAAAACAATTTAACTTACGATATTGCCGTTTAATCGATAATATTTCTTGTAATAAATACTATTATAATCGATCCTAAAATTTATTTTTTTTAGAACCATTAATCAATTTAAAAAATGACAGAAAAAAAAATTCGATATCTTGTTTCTTCGATATTTCGAAAAGTATTCGAGATATTAAAATTCTGTTGCGCGAACATTTTTTGCTCGAAAAGACATTCTGATATCAGTCATTGAAAAGTATTTTAATAAGCTTCAAAATGACGATAGAGCAATTGAAATATTCCAAAAATTGGCTGAGATATCACAGAAAGAGTCAGATAAACACAGTTTGCCTATGTTAATCAAATGGAAAAACGACTTGCGCTCTGCGCGACCTTTAGATGTTAACCAATCTAACTAAAAATTTAAGAGGCTTCTTTTTTGGGGTTTATTTCACGATAGAATCGGTTAAAACGGAAAAAAAATAATAAAAATAAATTCGAAGCAGCATAATATATATAATATGTATATTATATATTAAACAAGCTTGTGTACTGAACCACTAATTGGATTACATTCAACAATTCGATCATGTGAAATTAAACAATTGGCTGAAGTTTGAGCTGGAAATTGTGTTGTCGATTCAAATCCAAGTCGAATATCTACTGATCCAAATCAAAAAAATTCATTTTGCTTTGAACAATCTATGACAATGAGTGAAGCTTCTTTCAAAAATTTTTGTCTCATAGATAATGGTTGTGGTTTTTTGTATAATAATAAGGAGCTTGAAAATATGAAAACATATCTTATAATAATGAGAATTCATTATGAGCACAATCAATATTCAAATTTACATAAGGATATGATTGCTTAACATCACGCAAGTTGATGATCAAAAACACTTGAATCGTTTGTTACAGACTTTATTCGTATTGTTTGGAAGCCTAAAATTATGTATCTCCGTTTTTCCAATTGTGTTGATGTTTACACACTTTAATTTTGCTTTGTAGTTGCAGGTAATAGTGGATACTAATACAATTCTCATGAACGAAAACTGATTCCTATGGAAAGATCTTCGGCCATGTAATTCAAAAGTTGAATGTTCTGCTCATCAGACACTTTGATATATGGAAAAATCCATTCAACCTTCCGAAGTTCAATTTGTATTTCTTTTCCTGGAAGTTGTTCTCGTAGACAAGCATTCACATCACTATTTTTTCTTATTAAGATTAGTTCATACTTTGCATTCATAATTATTTTTCTATAATCTTTAGCAAACCCTAGCAGCAGGCTCAGTGATATTAATATATATTCAATTAACCATTCGAATCGGATAATGATTTTTCATCAGACATTGACCATCCGGCATTTTTCAATAATGATTTTTGATTTGGACATAATGAAATATATCCTCTAATAAGAATCATAAGGCTAACATTCTTGCCCCGATCAATTATAATTGCATTTATCTAATAGCAGATTTCTTCAAACATATGTGCTATTGCCATTCGTACTAGTGAAGTCGTTTTTGGCACAAATTTTCCGTCACGTGTAAGAAATTGTCCAGTGATATGTAGTGAACTTTTACTTGGTAGTACACATAAATCTTGATGTTGAATTCCAATCCGGATTTCATCGTTGTCATTAAATGTTAAAGAGCCATAAGGCTGATGAGCATTTAACTCACAATGGGCAATCGATTTATCAATGTAAATTGTACCATAGAAAGAAAGCAACAAAATAATACTTTTATTTCTTTTGATGTTGTTGACGTGGTTTGAGACCGAGACTCTTGAGGAATTGAATACTTTGATGTGTTATCGCTTTGCTTCCTTGCTTTTGACTAATTTTTTTATGACATAATGTCTCACATTTATAGCTTTGCTCAATTATTTTATTATTATCTTTATTCTTTTTTTTTTTGAAGTGAATTTTCTTTACAAAGGGTAGCGACAAAATTTGAGGCCCCGCTAGCGTCACACGCTGTGTCACACTCTTTGTCACACGCTCTGTTAACTGCTTTAACTGCTTTAATAAGTGCTTCAAAAAGTCTTAGAATAATTTTAAGAGTCACCAGCCGAAAAACTGTAAGTTATATTTATTCAATATTTCATTGATTTATTTTGCTTAAATATTCTCACTTATATTCACATAATATTTGGTTACATAAATGAGCGATTTAAACTCATTAAAATCACCTTGGATTTAACTTGTAATAAATTCCGACCACATGTTCTAAGTTGGCTTGTTCTTTTAATTTAGATTCAAGTGCGAGCTTTGTGTTGAATTATTCAATCAAATAAATATTGAATAAAGTAAATTATAGTTGGCTGATTTAAGCAATAATTTGCTTGTTAAAAATATTTAATTATTTTAAATATAAAAATCAACGACCTCGTGGTCATGAATTTGGTCTTAACTACGACCTGTAAAGTATAGTAAAGCGTTTATGTAATTAATAAATCAAAGATATGTAAAAGTAATCTTCGTTATAATTTTTATTGTAAATTCAGTGTTACACAAGTGCGTCAATTATCTCAAGGTCCACGCCGGTCCAAATTTAACTATCTGTTACTTAACATCAATACTATTGGTAAAGTTGTGGTATTTTAATAATAAATTTACCATTTTATTTAACATTATATTTTTTGTGTTTGACTCAAGTTTTTATAAATTAATTTATAATTTATTCTCGCGTGATTTTCAGGTTCCTTTTTACCTCTCCTTACATTACGCAAATTTTTATCTCCCTACTCTTCTATTGTTTCTTGATTGAGCAGGATAAACAGGGCTAATTTATTTACATATCTAGCAGGGTTATTTTATCGGATAAAATTTATATGTCTAATAGATTATCCGGTTACGATATTTCAAATAAAAAAAATTAGGTTATTCTTTTAAAATCACAAAATCAAATTTACAAACTATCGTAAGATATAACCACCTAATTTTTTTTATTTATATTTGAATATTATTGTCAGTATTATTATTATTATTATTATTATTCAGCGTGACATGCAACTACTCCGAAAGAAGTTTCACTTCCCCCGCGCGTACTCGCAACACGCTAATTTTTTTTTTTCAAGAAACGATGCTCATGTTTTTTCTTTTTCTATTCAATGTGTAGTTGAATCGGAAGAGTTTCTTCGCGGGAATTCACAATTTCACCATCTTGATCGACAATTTTCGATTGTAATTGATGTCTTGCTCGCACTGTGACTGGAAGATAAATGACATGAGATGGTACTTCAACTATCTTATATCCAGAGGTACAACTGGGAAAAATTCATGTATTGTGTGATTTTTGTGCTGATTCATATATGTACCAGTTGTTATGTTACACTGAATTTGGAGTGTATTGATCATTTATATGGCAACAGACATGTCAGATTTATGTAGAGTATCAGCTTCGACAATTCGTTTTGTGAAGCCCAACAATCTTCCAATAGAGTCTTCTGGTGTAAAATGAATACGTCTTTTACATTTTATTCCACTATGTAGCTCATTGTTATTTGGTTGAATACTAAAGTAGTATTCTACGTTATAATAGTAGCAGAACTATGAACTAATATAACTTTTTAGATATAACTTTCAATATTCTCTATTTCATAACTTCCTGTTGGAATTGTAATCACTTTACATCCTTCAATGTAGACTTTATTATTACCAATATCAATATTTGCTATAGTATAAAATGTTGTAAACTCGACAAGCCTAGCAACATAATTTTTATTTGCTGACAACTCAATCGGCAGAAAGTATTGTGTTTGAAGAGTCGCTGACCTGCCTGACAATTGTTGTTGTTGTTGTTGTTGTTGTTGTATATTATAATAATATTATTGATATCTATAACGATAGTATAAATTAAAATAACAACAATAATTCCAATAATATCATCGATAATAATAATATCGATATAATATTGATAATGATAAGATCAATACTGACATTAATATTCAAGTATAAACATTAATAATTATTAGTATTCATATTTTAAATATTATTATTAATATATATTAATATATATTAATATATATATTAATTCATGGTATGCATAATAATAACAATAATAATTTCAATAATATATCATCGATAATAATAAAATCATTCATGTTAATATTATTAATATCGATATATAATATTAATAATAATAATAAAAATAATAATAGTACTGTTAATAATATTCAAATATAAATATTAGTAATTATTAGTATTTATATTTCGAAGATTATTATTGTAGATATTGTTACTAATATCAATAATATTGTTAATAATTGATAATATTATTGATAAGTTATTGTCGTTATTATTATCATTTATATATATTCATAGTATGAATAATAATAATAATAACGATAATTATATGAATAATAATAATATTGATAATAATTTTAATAATATCAAAAATTGATAATATCAATAGTATGAATAATAATAACATCAATAACGATATAATTATGATAATATTATCAATATTTATATTTTGAATATTATCTTAATATGATCGATATTATTATTATAAATATCATATTGATATCATCATTTATGCTCTAATAGGGATCTTCGATCCTTAGAAAAAGAATCGATCTTCAATAATCGATTCTTTTTTTTGTAAGAATCGGGTAGCCGATATATCGCCACAAAAAGTACTCAAAATGTAACATAAAAAAATCGTGTTATTATAATTATTTTTTTATTAATTTATCTAATCATACATTATTTTTTATGTATACACAATATTGATAGAAAAAAAAACCAATAAAATTGAATGAAAAATATGATGTTAAAAAAGAAAATATTATAAATATTGATAATAAATAATTAAATATTATTATTATTATTCATTAAATATTAAATATTAAATAATATTAATATTCATATTTATATTAATATTTATTATTCAATATTTAATATTAATATTATTATTACTTTTATTATTATTAACATTATTCTTATTAATAATAAAATAATTATTTTTCAATATTAATATTTATTATTTAAATGAGAAGTGTCAGAAGCCAATCCCCAATCATCAAGTGTCAACGAACTTTGTTGTTTCTTTCTAATTTTTTTTCTTTTTTTATTTTATATTAAAAAAAAATTTAAAATAAATACAAAAGATGGCCTAGGTTTATAAAACCTAGAACAATGCGCTTTGTAAAGGCGAAAAACAAGACCGAATCTTCTGGCGATATTCGGTAAAAAAGAATCGTGAATCGATTAATCGGCTCTGAAAAGAATCGGATACTCGTACTCGATATTAATCGATCCAGTACTCGAGTACTTAAAAAATCGCCGAGGATCGAAGACCGCTATACTATAAACATTATCAATATTATTAATATCATCAATAATATCATCATTAATTAATTGATTGTCTATATTATTAAAGTCGTCACAAATATTTTGACAGACTGCGAAAGAAGTTTCACTTCTCTCGCGCGTACTGCTAACACAAACAATATTTCTTATTATTTAAAAATCCCAAAATAATAAAAAATTGAGAAAAAATTTCGATATAATTTACCTTCAAACCTTAATATCTCGAAAACTATTCTAGATATGATATTACTGTTTAATCCATAATGTTCCTTGTAAAAATGACTATTAAAATCATTCTATGAATTGATTTTTTTCAACCATTTGTATAGAACAAGAATAACAAAACGAAAAAAAAATTGATATCTTGTTTCTTCAATATCTCGAAAAGTATTCGAGATAACGAAATTCTGTTGAGGCCATTATTTTTTGCTCGCCATGACGTTATAATATCAGTTATCAAATTTTGTCTTTACGGATATCTTAACCTTGCCATAAATTTGAAATTACAGATTTGAAAAAATTAAAAAATTTGAATTTATTTTTTTTTTGCTTTTCCGTTCGTTTTTATAGAGAACCCAACTTGATTTTTACATATCTTTTGTGAAAATTTTCTCAGCTTTTCGAAAAAATATTTTCAAACCTGTCAATTTTGGGGCAACGCAACTAAAACAGCTTTTTTTGCGAAAAACTCGATTTTCAGTGTTATGACCGTCAAAAAAAAAGTGATTTTTTTGTTCGGAAAGCAAAGAAAATTTCACCTGAAAAATGATTTTTCTTTATATTTTTATTCACCGACAAAATACTAAAAAAATGGACCAAAAAAAAAAAAAAAAAAAAAANAAAAAAAAAAAAAATTAATGAATTGCCCCATACAATAACTGCCAAAATATAGAATGAAAAAATAAAAAAAAAAATACATGAGTGTATTTTATCGAGGACTATAATCTGTCAAAAGTCCAAGAAGTTCTGAGGAAGGGATCAACCAAACCTATGTCTATAATTGATGTTTTTGCTCATATATACATAGGTCGATTTGAAAAATCACACGTATGGAGAGTCAGCAAATTTTTTTTTTTGCAGAATTGCATTCAAAAAATATTTATGTATGAGACGTGAGAAGTGAGAAATCCTAAAAATAAGCTTCAATAGCTCAGTTGGTAGAGCAATAGACTGTCATTGCATATTGTTATAAACAATTGAAAAAGTTATCCATTGATCGTTGGTTCAAACCCGGCTGGAGGGTATATTTTTTTGTTATTTAACACTCTATGTTAAAAAACATAAAATTTAAGACAAAAAACATGAGACAAGAGAGAAATCCCACGTCAAAATGATAGAATTCAACTTTTCTCGGTCAAGTCTGTATTACCGACCTATGAAAAATTAAAAATCCTACGTTAAAATTACATATTTAAATTCTCATGGACAACTCTGTATTACCAACACATGAGAGCTGAGAATTCTCACGTTTAAATGTCATATTCAATTTTTTTACCATCTCTGTCTTACCGACACAGTCTTATTCCCCCTTCCCTTCAAATCTACTTTTTCTCTGGCCACCCGCGCGCTCTTTCACCTATCGCCAAAGACATGCGCAGTACACTTCACTAGCCTGCATAACAAATTGGTTTACGATCCGGCTCGTAGCCTTCGGAGAGTCCGTGTTTTACGACGGATGGTGGGAAGCCTTTTACCATGATGAGGTTTGAAGTATTAAAAACCGCTACTGGACTTCGAATGTGTACGAACCATTTGCGACTACTGACAGAACAGACTTCTTTTGAATTATGAACAACTAACTATCATAAGTTATTAATAATTCAAGTGACAATAGATAAATTATTAGAGGTATTGACTTATTTATTTCGAGAACCAACGAAATAATGAATTTCGTTACAAAATATAAAAAAAAACTAAATATTAAAAATAAATAAATAAATAAATGAAACAAAGTTAGAAGGTTAAAATAAAATAAAAATCAAAAAGATAAAAAGTAAAAAAAAAATTGAATGAAAATTGAAAACAAGGGATGTTACTTTATTTCATGTTATAAACAGTAATAAATAAATAAATAAAAAATAAGAAGGTTACTTCATTTATAAAAGTTTTACGAAATTTGGCGCTTTTATTGTCCCCATGAAATAAAAGATAGCCCCCCTTTGGCCCCACATTACCATGACAGTGGCATTTTGACCTCCCAAATATCTAACAACTCTGGGTCTTACATGCTATGGCTATATAATCAGAACAAACTGTTTAATCGATTATTCTGTTAGCTCAGTAAAAGCAGCACTGTAAACTGGACAGAAACGCTGGTTTTCTGTTTATGAATATTGTTATTGTCGACAGTTCAGAAAAGGACAGCATGGAAGATAATAAATCTGAGATTCAACGACACCAAACTTATAAGCAGTTGTGTCACAATCTAAATTTGGAGAATAACACATCCTCAAGTGTATCATAATTGTTTTTCGTTCTAGGTCAGAATGATATCAAAAAACTCCGAAGAGAAAACAGACAACTTAAACGTGAAATATGGTTTCTGAGAGAAGAATATAAGAAGTTGGAGGATATACTTGAATCCGAGCGAATTCAAAAAACCGAGGTAACAATTCCATACTTTTGATTGCTTGATTTTTCTACTACCCACATTTGTTTTTTGTGTTATTTGATAGAGATTATTTTAGAATTGTTGCACCTGGAAGATTTAAATGGATTTTTATATCACTCTTCTTCATTTATTTTATGCTATTGCAATCAAAACGTTGTATCAAAGATAAAACCAAGTAAAACTAGTAACTTTCTACTCGTGAAAAAAATGAAACGTTGTATATAATAACATATCAATGCAGATTATCGGAGCCATTTAATAGAATCTTTTTTTGTACAATCACATGTGTAAAGTAAGATCTGATCATATATATATATATATATGCCAATTGCTACTTTGGTGACAATTTTGAGAGTCAAATGGCTACTCTGGTGACTCTTGGCTAGGTTGGTTACGAATGTAACATCGTAGGGTTTGTCTACTTTGGTGACTGTCACGGCCGTTTTATTAGAAATAGTAAAAAACCTCGATAAGTGTGTAGTTAAGGGACTACAAATATTCAAGATGACTTCTAAAGTTGTCTTGAACGATAACGATTATAATTGAAGAAGTTAGGAATATATTATAACGATAAATATAAAGACAAAATGATAGTAAAAAAACTAAAAAAATTCAGTACTTTAACTTTTTAATTGAATATTTTAAAATGTCCAAGTTAAAGTCCAAAGTCCTCAGATTTTCATTTATTCAACAAATAAAATACATGCAATTTATCTTTTTTTAATCATTTCCATTACCGATTTGTGTGGTAAATTCTACTTACAAAAAATGTAAACCGCTTTTAAACTACATTAGCAAGTTAAATTTACGATTTCTGTGGGTAATTTCTACCTTTTTTCGTTATCAAATCTTCACTTCTGGTTAAAAAAAAATTCAAATAATTTATAACACAGTGATAAGGTAACTTTCACCCTCGAAAAATGTATATTTTACTCGATAAAAGAGCTCCACTCGGTTTACATTTCTTTTGTGTAAACTTTACCTGATTAATTTGTTATCTGCTAGCCTAATTTTTTTCCTGATTTTATGTTTAACACTTTTTATTGGTAAAATTTACCTTCCAACCTTAGGTGTCCCTCAGTTGCACAACAAAAATGTAAAAACTACCAATTATTTTTCTCCTTATATTGAGCTTATATCATGCGCTCCAAAAAAATCTAGTGACTGGGTGAGGTTTTTTTTTATTTTATTAATAACGGTTTTCGAGAAAAAAAAGTAAGTATCAGAATTTTTTTTTTCAATTTTATATTTTTTTTTCAAAAACTATTATAGATAAGAAAAAACTCTTGATTCAGGCAAGAGAGTTTTTCAAGGCACATAATATGAGCCTTATAAAAAGTATTTATCTTTCTTCGACGTTGAGTTATCCATTGCGGCGTTTTCAATAATCGTAAAATTTCCACATAAAAACGTATGTAATATTTTAAGTTATATAAATAATAATTTAAGAATAATAAAATATTAAACAGAGGAGTTTGACGAACAAAAAACCTCTGATCCCTACTTACCATCAAAAAATGGTGATCCTGGGGGATCACTCTGTGCTATCTTTTGCCAAAAGTCTAGCCAGTTCTTGAGGTTCCTTGGAAGATGCCTTGAATAGTCGTTGAAGTTCAGAGTCTGCAACAACAAAATTAGCACCAGCTTCTGACATCTTCCACGAAGACTAACAAATCTTTTAAACGATGTTGAAAATGCTTCAGCGGTGTAATCAGTTGCTAAATCAAAGTGAACCACTGATGAAGACTACTACTCGATAGACCTTGTAAGTTTCGTTGCACCTGCCTTGCCAAGTCTTAAGATCAAATGGGCTAGCATAGCATTACTCTTGTATGGAAAAAGTTCTTAGTTTTAGGACTCTAGATGCTGGTAATTAACCCATTATTGTTGTGCAGATTCAGCTTGATGCCTTAAACATGTAACGCTTTATTGATAAAGCTTCTAACTGATACTTTGCCAACAAGAATCCAATGCTTCAGTCTGATTGTTGCTAGCATCAGTTGAGCTCCACCATGCAATGTATTTACATGACAATCATATAGTATCAGCTCAGTGAGTTGTGTTTCTTTTGGCCAGATCGAGGAATACTTTTGACAATATGATTAAACCATATGATACTAGATTTCGTTAGTCTACCACCAACTTGTAATGCACCATCCTCGTTTAGAAAATAGTATCAGTTTGAGTGGAGGACCTTTCAATAACATTACCATTTCATAATTGTCAAGTTTTCTCGTTGAAGTGTATCTGTTGACCAAGTCCAACGTTTTTCAAGAGTTATCCAACAGCATTCTGCAATGATGTGTCTTCTTGGAAACTTCTGATAGAAACATCTAAGCTAAGCTGCAGCTGTGACAGCTTCAAATAACGAATAAAAATTGTTTAAAAATTCTTTGGTTATAACTGACTAGCTGTAAGGAAAGCACATGTGTTGCACTCCACTGGCTTTTCCTCAACTAAAGTCACGTCAATCTTCGATGTTTTCGGCACGGGCCATGAATCTTTATCTTTGACAATCCATGCTGGACCCTCCCACCACAACTTGTCTGTATACATTTGAGCAAGTTATGTAGCTCTTAATACTACATCAGCATGTGCAAGTATATTTTCTATGAATATCACTAGATTGTGAACCTCTTCTCTGTGAAATGTCTTTCACCTGTGATCCAATAATATGGAAGACAAATATGTCCACAAGTGCGTTTTCAGAGATTGTGCATTCAGGCTTCGACAAATATCTATTACTGATTCGACTTACAACACTGCTGCTGACAATTCCAGTCGTGCTGTTGAAACTTCCGTTTTCATCTTACTCGAATTGTTAGATTCACTGTTTATGGGTGCCAGTCAAGATTTCGATGCTTTTATATAGGATCAATAGCAACAAACAAATTGTGTTAGAACAGACACTAAAGAATTCAAAAGTTTTAGGCCTTCATATAAATTGTCACTTAATGATTTACCTGAATTTGTTTTTTGTGAACCATTAAACACAACCCTCAACTTTTTTGATGTATTAACTCTTTGATAAAACAGCGATGTGGCAGATAGTCAAATGTATAATAGTTGTATCATGTGTCCGAGGGATTTGTATTCACACGTAAACTGATGATAAGTCTGCTTGGAATCAGGATATTTAACATCCTTTTCTCATGACCAATTTATATAAATTGCCAAAGAAAGATACATGTTTTTTAAAACGCTATCGTACTTCAAAACGTCATTATGCACCTCTTTAGTAGTTAAAACTGAAGTGTTTCACACAGACGTCTTTATCAATATCACTCGGTTCTGGTGACTCAAATTTTTCTTCTTGCATCCAGGAAGCTTTGACAAGCTGATACAGTTCTTTCTCTCTGGTACATGATAGGTGACGCCGTAATAGGTAAATTTTGCAAGAATTTGGTACAGCTGTTTCGATTGAAATGTGGAACGAAGCGTTACCTGATAGCACCCATCCAAGCTCTGTGTTTTGAGCAGATGGACGATTTGTACTGCCCTGGATCACACCGTTTTTAATAATAGTACTGTAAACTTCTGCACCAAGGATAGCATCAATGTGTCCTGGATAGAAAAAACCAAGATCTGTCAATTTTAATGCTTTGATGTGAGACCAATTGTGGTGTTGGATTGTAGCTGATGGTAACAACCCTGTAAGACGAGGCATAATGAATGCTGAGACTTCACACGGAAATGTTAAGTGTCGTGAGTAGATTGTTGTCTCAATTGCGGTTCTAGTTGATAAAGACTTTTAGCCTATGCCAACTACTAGCAATACTACTAAACAAGATGTCGTTCGTTTTGAGCCTAGTTTGTTCACCGAGTCTCCGTCACTATTAAAATTTCTGATCCTGGCGCAACGCCATTAAAATAGCATTTCGAGCGGATAACTGGATTTAAAAAGTGTTACAAACGGCAAAAGTAATATTTTCTTCGAGAAGCTGAAGAATTTTTATATAAAAAGCTACTGTTACTGATTTTTTCATTCTCTAATAAAATACTGAAAAAATGAAAAAAAAAAAAAATACTGATTTTGATAAAATTCCCAATACAAAAACAGCCAAAATAATGGATTGAAAAATTGAAAAAAAATTACATAAGTGTATTTTATTGAGGACTACAATCTCTCAGAATTCTAATAGGTTCTGAGTATGAGTCATCCAAACCTACGTCTCTATTTGGTGTTTCCGCTCATATATACAATGTGGATATTTCTTGCCTTTGATTCACTCTAGCAATGATTCCAGACAGATCTCTTGGGTTTGAGGTAGACATTCACTCAAAAGTGATAGCAATACTTTTATGTGGACCTGACATGAAGTGCCGATAATAGGTAGTGGAATAGCGCCGTATTCAACATTTTTTTTGAATAACAGCTTTGTCGGATGAACGCTCAAATTCTAACCACTCTGTAAAGTCCCTATTAAATGTGGGGACGTCCAATGGTGGTAAATCATTCACTTAATGTGTAAATACTTGTGCAGGTTAGACAGCTCTTTATGGTGGCTGACGTTTCGTAATAGCCGTCTTTTACCTTTCTGATTGTGTCCTCCAGTACACAAAGATCAGCTTGACAGCAGCAACATCTCGCTGTATCAGTTTGTTCAGTTTTCGCACCATGTTTTGTGCAACTCAGTTACCCAGCGCCACTCCCTGTCAAGATCTGCTTTTTGTACCTGGAGCCCATAAAAATCAAACACTTCTTTTCTTTTGATGCCCTTGGCCAGTCAGTCAACGATTCTGCCAAGTCGACAGAATCATTCACCCCGAGTGACGTAGAGAACATCTAGACAGGCTCTGGCTTCCAACATTTTCGGAATCATGGCATATGTGGATTTTAGTGACTTTGATGCTTCTATTGGTGGTAAACGAATAGTAGCGTCCCCAGAATGATGGCGACTCCTTATCTGGTGAGCAGTATTCAACCAGGATAAAAAATGTTGGAAGACCTCCATCTTCTAATTTTTTTCTCCTAGATTTTTGTAGACATCATTAACAATGTTTATGAATTTATTTAGGATTTTCCTATAAGTGTTCCTATGTGACATGAAAGATTCCTCATTTTTCAGAGTTCCGTAGGACACTTATGATTTCGTTTTTCATGTGATTTTTTGTTATTCCACGATAAAAATCAAAGTTCTCGATCGAATCGGCTTTTGAAATGCTCGTTTCGTTACATTTTTTTTTCCCAAAAGCAATCAGCACATTTTTTTTTTAATTTTCGGGTCTTTATAGATTTGATATTCACATTTTCTCACAAGGCTGACTTGTAAATATAAACCGATTAACTCTGGCAATGTTTCAATCGACGACGCTTTATCAGTAGACTTTACGATATTTTTTTCGAATTTTTTGGTTCTTTTTTTATTTTTTATTCAACGATATGTAGTGTCACAATTTGTTATTTTGAGATATTTTAAACTGATGAACGAAATTAAATTTTTTTTCATTTGTGGAATATGTTTTTATTCATAGTAGGTCTTTCAATGTATTCTTTTTATAATTACAGAGTCTGAATATTTAGTCGTACGTTATATTAGAAAAAAAATATATTTGAAGATCTCCATCCTTTGTCTTTTCTTGCCTAAATTATCGTAGGCATTATTCACAATGTTTATGAACTCATCTAGGATTTTTCTATGAGGCTTTCTTTGTAGAAAACAGGAGCTGCATATTTTTTTTTTTTTTCAATTTTTTTTTTTTTCACATAGAAAGCTATATAAGAAAATCATGAAAAAATTTCAAACATTGTTATAAATGTTCAGCGTAATCTAGATTTGAGGAGTCAGAGGATGAAGGTCTCTAAATACATTTTTTTTCTCGTATACCCTACGACTGAAGACCTCTATCCTCCGACTTTTCGAGGAGATTATTGTAGACAATATTAACAGTGTTGATGAATATTTTTGTAAATCTTCCAATGAGGCTTTCAATGTGGAAAAAAATTTGCTCATTTTTTTTTTCACAGCTTCATAAAAAAATCCTATAATAATTCATAGGCATTGTTATCAACGTTTACATCGATCTAGTTGAATGAAGTCAGAGGATAAAGGTCTTTCAATGTTTTTTTCCGGTCCTACGATATATTTTTTTCGGTATAATCAGACTTTTCTTTTTGTTGACATTCAGTTCGCTGGAACTTGAAAACGAATATTACAATGACGGCCTGATCCGAATAATTCAATTAATTTTATCGTTCATCGTTACTTGATATTCTTCTATATTTTTCACTATAATAATGGAATAACTTGAACGAACAGTAAATAAATAAAAACACCTAACGGCTTGGAAGTCATTTTACCTTCTTTTTTATTTATTATTTTTCAAAAAGTAGGCCAAAAATTGAAATAAATCATTAATTTTTTGGAAATATTCTTATTATCGTAGGAAGTTTATCAATTTCATGAGGTTGACCTCGTTTCTTTCGTCTTGATCTTCAGCAAATTTAAACAATTTTTTTCTCATTTCTGTCCAATCTAATTTTTCAGGAATCGTCTTCTCATTTGCTCTGACAAGCATGAATATTCTGGTGTTTTTGATAAATTGCTCACAACGTCACATTCATGTGGGAAAATTTCTTCGGATAAATCACTACAAATTTTATTATTTGGATCCATTACACTATCACTAGTAATTTGTACTAATTATTTTTTTCGTTATTATTTGTTTAGCCAATCTAGCTTTTGCTGATTTTTTTATATGTCTGTTACCTGTTATTCTTTTTTTTTCTCGCACTGTTCGACGGTTCCGATATTTCTCTGCTGTATTGTCATGTCTTTTATGAGCTTTTTCAACTGGAACAATTTTAATCAACTCCTTTTTTTCTTTTTTTTGTTACTTGAGAAATTATTTTCTTTTTTTATTCGACTAACTGATATATTTTCTTGATTTTGAATAAATCTAGGAAAAGACCACTTCTTTTTACAGTCATGAATAGAATGCTTGATTATTTAATGATAATTTTCAACGGATGTTACCACTTTTTTTTGGCGTCTGTAATCTATGAAAATCAGGTCTTAATAGGAAAATAGTCAGTCGTGAAGATGGAGTTATCTGGGCAAAACGTAAAATTAACAGTGGTTAATTTTGATGATGTTGTTCAACAAAGTTCAAGTAAGACGAAAAATTGAAAAAAACATAGGAAACTTTCACCGAATAGTGTGCGAGGAATTTTTTGTGATCCTTCTAATTGTGGTAAAACGAATACTTTTCTAGCTATAATTACTGATTCAAATGGGCTACGATTTGAAAATGTATATGTTTATTCGAAATGTTCAAATCAACAACAATATTAGTTCTTAGAGAAGTTCAATGAAAATGAAAGTGTAATGCAACCTCAAGCTGCTCATCCAGATTCAATAATTATTTTCGATGATGTTATCCTATTATAAAAAGAAGAACTGTAATGCCGGTTCTTCGTTGTGTGATTGGTTGTCTCTCGGGTCCCTAGCTTGATGATGTTTCTCTCTCTCTCTCTTTATTTTAATTAATAAAATAAATTTATTATTCTGTTTCTTCGTCTGTTTTTTTTTTTTTTTTT